>JAEMBT020000009.1:12767111-13107111 GCA_018873245.2 Archegozetes longisetosus | reverse complement strand
ATGCTGCTGGTCCTGGAATCTCAGGTACGTGCCTGCCGTACCCAAGATACTAAAGAACCGTCATAACGCGTGCACAGCATCCGACGGTTCTAAGGCCATCTTCGCACTGACAACAGTATTCTACTATTGCCTCAACACCGGTTTTAGCTATATCTACTAAAACGTAATGAAGGCATAGACATTATCTAAAGAAAAAACTTTTTTCGGTGGCTTTTAAATATTTTTTCAGAAGAGATCAAAATACTTTAGTGTCTTTCAATAAGATTTTTGCTTAATTATTCTTAAAACAAAGATGATAAATATTGATTTTTTAGTTTTTAAACGTTAATCTTAAGAAACTCATATCTTCTCTCATCCATCGTATTTTTGAAAAATTTGTCTTTTTTAGATTCTGCTCTTCACGAGCTTTAGTTTGATACCCATATTGGTTTGGTGCACGATTAGGCCAAATCTGACTAACTCCTTTATTAGTCTGCGAATTTTTTGCCTAACCAAAATTTGTATATTTAAGGACCTCAAGAGTTTCGATCACATTTGATCGAGATTAGAGTCTCGCGTTATCTTCTAATTTAATGATGCACAAATGCTCAAGCAAGCTTAAGTTAGCTTGAAGTTTGTTTGACTTATAAGGTAGCTCTAAGCTGGACTGTTAAGAGTTTAACTCAATCTTTAGTTCTAGCTTGTGAGCTTCAAGCTAAACTCAAACTTGAAGTTTTAAGTTTCTAAGCTTCTACTGAAATGTGTGTATAATTTAGATCTATTTTCATGCAGAAAATATGAACATTCAATCAAACAAATTGAGTTCGTTTGTGTCAAATAACAAAAAATGTTATGATATGAGTGATTGAATACTCCACATTCAATAGAGTTGATGTGAATCGATGTTTGGTTATAACTAAAGTGAAAAATTGAAGTAAATCAATTTAGATATTATGAATTATTGATAGTACAAATGGCGATTCGTTTTTTAGATATATAAATCGATAAATACTGAAATAATGTCTTCTGAAAGTTTTAAGCAAGAAAGTGAACAAATTCAATTAAAATCTTTAAAAATATTTTTTCCAATACAATAAAATTAGAAAGTATATGCTCACGAGCTAAGCTAAAGTGCGCAGTCAAAATGAAACTCAAGCTCGGAAAACAAGCTTATGCCCATAACTCACAAACTAATAAATTTAGTTTATTGAATAACAGTCATAAGAGTTTTAAATCCATTCAGCTATAGACAGATACATAAGTACTTGAAAATTAATATTCATTTTCATTAGACAAAACATTAATGATAACAAATCGAATCATTAATACTAAGTCATAATTTTTAAAGTTCCCGAACAATTTCTTTTCATTAGCATCAACGCATCTATTGCTTCCTCAATTTTGAATTTGCATAAACAATGGTTTTAAATCGACTTTTCTACTGGCGATCAATTGAATTGCAAGAGGGAACTGAAAAAAAAGATTATATTTATTAAAATTAATTGATTAACAATATTTTCGTAAGATATGAAGCAGTACATGTCAGAAATTAATTTTTTTCATAACAGATTCATGGTTCATGATACACCTTCGAATATGTTTCAAATTGTCAATATTAGGTATAATTTGTTACTGTAAGTGATGACTTGTTCACAATCAGATATGCAATTAAAGCCTTACATTACTATACAGTTAAAAATTTATTGTTTGTTAATAACAACTGGAGTAAATCGATGCGTTTCTATGTGTACGAAAGATTATATTAATATTTATAAAATTAGATTTAATTGGAAAAAGCACATTATGTACACGGTGGTTCACTTGTTTTTCAAGGAGTACAGCAAAAACAGTAAGAGATGGAAAATTGGAATAAATTTTATTAAATTCTACATAAAAAATTGAATTGAAATGACTTTGTTCAATAGTTGGTGTGCTCACCGTTGCTCGTCGTACACGGTGGTTCACCTGCTTTTTAAGAGGGATACAGCACTAACTATTGATGGTATAAACTTAATTTTACTCTGAATTTGTTTCTCTATCAAATCGAAGTTGGTTCAGGTTATCAGAACAATTTTTGCATGATTTTTTGACTTTCTAGCGTAATTCATATTAAATTCAAGGCTTCTGTAGAAAACTCCCATTTATATTACTTGTTGTTTTATTATTGTTATTATTCACATTCCATTAACGTGCTTTTAAGAAAATAATTTTTTAGTGATATTCTTATGAAAAGTTGAAAGCTCCTGTTGAAGAAGTCTTGAGATCTATTGAAAACCGTACAGATCTGTCTGAACACCTTTGCTCTCATGTCAAAACCGTTAGGAGGCTGTACGACGAGCAAATGGTGAGCACACCGATTATTGAACAAAGTCATTTCAATTCATTTTTTATGTAGAATTTAATAAAATTTATTTCAGATTTTTTATCTTTTACTGTTTTTGCTGTACTTCCTTTAAAAGCAAGTGAACCACTCCGTACTGTATTTATAGCTTAGAATGTATGTGGGGAACATGTTCTAAAGCAAAACAATGAGCTTCTAGTCAGACTCTGTATCTATCGCTTTATATCATGCATATATAATACTTTGAATATCCGATGATTTTCGGCTTGCAAGAAATAAATTATAGTAAATCAGATGACTTTAGACATTGTGGTAAGATTTTACAGTATAGATTAGGGAAATAGAACACTAACTCGTTTGTGTAGCGAAAATTTTCAATGAGATTGACTTCGCGCATGGCTGCACAGACAAGAAAAACTTTAATTTTCAGGTTTCCCGAACCTACGATTCCAACCTTACCAACATTTTTCATAGTGAAGACAGCCATATAAGTACTTGATTTATTTACAGTACATTCAAGTGTAACATCAGGTGATTCTCTCATATTCTTAATAATGTTTTGTACGAACCCAAAATCATTGAAGTTATTCGGATCAATCAAACAAGTCTTATCTGCTCCCAGTTTTTAGCTAGCTCTAATCGCTTCTTATTTATATCAGTTATGAAGAATTTGTTAGCTTCAAACACTTTTGCACACAATAAGCTCATCATCCCAATAGATCCTGCACCACAAACCAATACATTGTGACCAACAGATACATTGGTTCTTCGACATGCGTGGATAACAACAGAAAATGGTTCACACATCGCCCCTCTTCCCACGAAACATTGTCTTAATTCAAATTGATTTTCAATATTCATTTGCGACAATCAAAGTTATGAATAATATCTGAAATTTGAAATTACTTATGACAGAACTCTGAAGGATGTGTATAATATCTTCGAAGACATCCATCCATTGGTGGTATACCTCTTGTTTGAAGATTAGAAAAGGTACATAATGTGTATCGACCAGATCTACAAAATTCACATTTCGAGCAAGGAATTGCTGGCTCTACAGCAACTCTGTCACCAGGTTTAAGATCTTTTACTTGATCTCCAACTGCAACTGCTCTCGCAGATACTTCATGTCCGACGACGAATGGCTCTTTGACGACATAATCAGACAAGTAGCCATCATTCCAAAAATGAATATCGGAACCACAAAAGCCATAATTTTAATAGTTATCAGGTTGATAGCTATGACCTGATAATAGTTATACGATTTTATGACATTGAATGCGAAAATTATAGAATTAATATTTGAAAAGTTTAGATTTAATTTAAATTGTTCATTGGAATCAGTCACGTGATTCTCATGATAATCTCTTATTGAGAAGTTACTCAATCCATAATAGATAAAATCGATTGTTTGTGCAATCAGTATTAAGTAAAACAGCAAATAATCGCTTAAAATTCATTAAAACATTAGATAACACTTAAGTAAAGCTGGAGTACTCGTCAGTCATAATCTTTTCAATTAATAAAGCTAGTATGACTTAATCTCATATTACAGTCGCTTCCTTTATAATGAACACTCTTATGCAGTAAGAGCTCTCTAATTATAATGTAAGTTCATTATATCAGATATTGTATTCATGATCTTCAAGCCAAGTTTTTGACGAGTGTTTATAGCTTATTATTGACTATATCCCATTTGATTATAAATACAGTTAACTGTATGGACTAGCTTTTAAACGCTTAATCAAAGTAAGAGTCAACTAAAATTAAGCAAAATTTAACAAATTTAAGTTAGATTTAGTTATTAAACTAAACAGAAGCAAAATTATAAGTTGAAAGCAAAAAAGAATTATAAGATTATATTGTTTGCTTTTGAACGCTTACATTATGAATACAATAAAAGTAGCTAACTTCATTAAAATATTAATATTTATATTTGTTAGTAATTGGGATAGTGTCTGAAATAAGGGTTTAGCGCACATTCAACTATTAATTGCATGTAACCACGTTTTTCAATAATCATTTTATCGGATTGTTTATTACGCAAACTCTGAAACTTCTTTGAATTCCAATAATAAATAATAGCATAGACTTTAAAACTACATTTTAAAATGATTGTTATAGTTAAGGACATACCTGTTTGTTGAGAGCAGACATTCTAAGACCAAAAATTTAAAAATTAATAAAATCAATTTCTATTAAACATATGACTTACCATTTAGGTCTTGTTTTTCTGAAATAAGTGTTTTAATCGTAAGTCTCCCTTTTCATTCAATACAAGGGATAAATTATCCACATTTTTAACGTCTTTCAAATGATCCATAGCTTAACACAATAGTTAACACAGAATGAGCTCTAATACAAGTCTCTTAAATTAATATGATTTCTGCTCTTATATTTGAAAGATTGGCCAATACTATAATTCTTACGTAATGACTCTCAAAATTAAAAGTAATTAGATAGCTATTGATATTTTTTAGATATAATCCTATTTTTATTACAGTAATCACTCCATATATTTGAGTGACTGGCTACCGATAGTTAACATTCACTATAAAGAGGTTTCACTATATTGAGGTATTACTGTATATCTTACTTACTAGAATACGATTCACTCGAGTTTGACTTATCGGATCAAATTCATAACCGTCTACAATGTTGGTCGAAGCGAGGTAAAATACTACTACATTTTAAATTGTCTACCTTAATACACTTGAATAGTGACCTAACAACAGATTACACCAAATGCATAAAATGGTCTGAGACTGTAAATGATATTTGAAGTCTGAAATGGATAATTATTTTGATTTGTTAGTAATCTAAAAATATATATAAATGAGATGCATTGATTTGTTTTCCATAAGATTCTTTTTTTTTTTTGAATAAAACTAAAAATCTACAATATTATAAATATGTTTAGTAACCGGAGATAATCGTTGCCAATTGATCCCCTTCTCATTTGCCTCACTTCTTGTCTATTTTTTTAATTATCTTTACCTTCTTGACTTGAAATGATTCTAACAGTGACACATATTGACGTACTCGTGGTGAATTTGCCTATTAAAACTTTCAAACCTACTTTTTGAACAAATGTGTTAACTCATAGTTTTTACTATGGATTAAAAATCTTTATTGAATTGAATATAGAAAGTATTTTTAATCCATAGTAAAGGGCCTATGAGTTAGCGCATTTGTTCAAAAAGTGGGCTCAAATGAAAGCTTTAATAGGCAAATTTATACTGCCACGAGTTTACAGTTAAAAACTTAATAATTGATAACAATTAGAGTCAAGTGATGAGTTTGGATGTATCCAACGGGTTATTCACGTATTTATTTGAATGGATTCAATAAGTAAAGCATATTAATTGCATGTATTAATAGCTAAGAGTGAGTGTCAGGAGATGTGCCCTAAAAGCATAGGAACGAGCTCTTTATCACACACTATCTGTATCCATTGCCAATTATTAAGTTTTAGATAATACTTTTTAATTTATTAACATATTCATTACAATTGAAACTTTTACTCAATGATTGATTTTAATTTTAGTTTATATTCTATTTAATTAACGCTATGCAATTTATTTTAAGTTTTATATATGTTCTTTGAAAAAATCAACACTTTGTTATCTGAAGAGCTCACTGACTGAAACTGGACTAAAAAGTCAAATATTTAACGGTTTGCAATAATAGAAATAAATTATCCTTAATATTATTCTACTGATAATGGGAAGTATGCTACAAGGCTATACAGATATGAAATATAAATACTAACCGGTATTTGGTAGAATCAGGTAATCAAGTTTACAGCTAAATAGTTAATATCAACTAAGCTTCAGAAATGATTATCTTTCTATTTCGAAACTTTCATTAAACTCTATGTTTAGCTAAATCTAATCTACGACTGCCTTCTTAAGATTGGTCATCCGTAAAGTTTTTCTGATATGATCCTATCTTAAAGGCTGATAGTTTTCTACTAGTTTATCATTAGATTCTTCGATTATTAGTTAGTAAAAGTTGATCAATTCTTTAGTTCAACATACAGCCGAAATGGCCTCAAAGTCATAGATTAAACTGTATGTAATTCAATTTAGAGTTAAAATTATCAAAATATTATGATCATTTATGAAGGTGTATTAGAGAGAGAGAGAGAGAGAGAGAGAGAGAGAGAGAGAGAGAGAGAGAGAGAGAGAGAGCACAGACCATATTATGATTAACCAGTTATGGTTGTGACTAATTCTGATAAAATATGTTTTCCAATTAAAACTTATTGTGTAATATCTTTAGACTTTAGTTATCATGTAGGTTTGCTTGATTTTATAGCAATTATAACAAAAATTTCGAATTTTTAAATTCGTTGCATGCAAGTTGGCGAGAAATCTGAATTGGGGTACCTATACACCTTTCGCTCCCACATCTCGCCCTTACTGACTTCTCCACTGGTTATAACTAGCTTTTATCTAATGCATTCAGCTTTTAAGAGAGTTTATATAAGACTCTATATGCGTCGCATAAACCCCCCTAAAAGCTCTTCGCAAACCCCCTAAAACCCTACACTTACTAAAAGCAGTAGATAATCGCCAACACTATAATTGATTACGACGCTGGTTATGACTATGCATTCACTTGTCGAAAAACTTGTCCAATTTCTAACACTTAGTTTTGATCAATCATTGCATACTTGAAGTTAGGAATTTAATCTCAAGTAACCATCCTCAAAGTTGGTTGAAGAGTTCTGTCAGAAGTGGAAGAGCTCTACCAGAAGTGGAAGACTAGACACATTCAGAGTATATCAGATAAGATTTAATGAATCATATATTCGAGTTTTTCTTGTATTTACTATTTAAATATTGGTTAAACAAACTATGATAATGTATGAATTGTATTGAAAAATATTGAAAATAGTCAACTAAACCATTGTGTCGATGCATTAAAGGACTAATTGTTGCGGTGCAGCTGTGTTTTTTCAAGGATAATTCAACTAACTGTGAAAAATATAGAGTACGGCAGGAGAACTAGCAGTCATACTAACATTCAAACTAACAGTCAAACTAAGGCTCTAACTAACGCTGAGACTAGCGCTGAGACTAACACTGTAACTAACACCGAAACCAACTCTGAAACTAATACGGCCTACTATTCAATTTTCACTCCCAATCCCAAACACTATAGAATCTGAACCCAACTTACATCAAGATGAACACTGACATTTAGGCTAATATTTATTTTAGAAATTTTAAATTAAATATACAGTTCGACTTTGTTGTTGCGGTTTGGTTACCTTTCATAAATTGGGCTCACAACTGATTGAAACGATTGAATGGAATTTTAGATCATAAGTCATTTTCTTTAAACATGAAGCTTAATACCAATATCTGACAGTGTAATGATCATTGATTTGCTTATGCTGTCAATGAACCGTTTGAACGTTCACTCCAGTCTTACAGCAAATATTATAAAATGATAAAATAAGTTCAAAGCTATCTTGACGCTTATTCTGTCTCTCTCTGTCTGACTGTCTCTGCTCTCTCTCTCTCTCTCTCTCTCTCTCTCTCTTTACTTTTGCTTTTAAGCCATTATTGTCATCAAATATTTCCAACACTATTTTTAGTTTTTGTTAATTATATATAAAATATTGTTTTGGATAACTTATTGAAGTTATATATAGATAATGAATTTATTTATATTTCTGTTGATGAAAGCCTTATCAAACTCTTAATTGCTACTGAAAACTAGAATCACCAGATGTTTTACTGATTTGACAATCATTTATATGAGAAATGTCTGTTAATTAATTTTATAAAATGTCTCTTAATTGTGTTTATAGACAGTTTGAGAATGGACTTGATAAAAGTTTGATTAAATTATGTTGTGTTTTATATAAAATCAACTATTTTTGTTTATATATAAAGTTTAGTGCAGTTATCCATTTAATTTCAAACAATCAAATCATGAGATATTGTAAGATATTAGAGGTATAACCTATTATAAAGTCCGTATATTATAGTAATAAAATTAATTTCCAGATGCTGTCTGATTAATATATTCCAATCTACTTAAGCTAAATACGAGAATTTCAATTCAAATTCTTACGAGCAAAAGGGGAAACATATAAACAATTAAAACAGGCGTATAATATGTTTCAAGCATTATATGAGTGATATAAGTGCTAACATAATTTAGACGCGTGTATGTGTTATGCAGTATATAAACGCTTAAATAGTCAAATAAATTAGCTCATAAATGTCAACAATGGGCACGTGTAAGGCGTTATGTGCTCTAAAACGAGAATGCTTATGTTTAAAGTATAATTTGAACTATATTAGAAATTTTCAAATATAGAGTAAACTAATTTTATCTTAATATGAGAGATAGCCGTTTGAAATATAGAGTAAAATTATTTTATCTCACTATAAGAGATAGAAGGAGAAACTCTTTGCCAAAATCGATTTCCATTACTAGAGTCTATGGGAAATTAAACAGAAAATTCAGGTGTTTTGCTTTGTCAAAAAATAGAGATGAAGTACTGTATATTTACGTATAATCCAATAGTGGCTGTACACTTATAGATTTAGGTTCTCTTCTGCAAATATAGTTCAAAATGTAGTCCAAATCTATTTCTCTGGATCTAACCTTCTTGTGATTTGTAACTAATATTCACTCATCTATTGTATTCGTGAGTTATTCAGATAATTAACTATAGCTTATATAAAAATACATTTTTATTGCACTCGTAATAAAAATTTCAAATGAGATAAAAATATTGTCTTAATGTTTGTACAAAGAGATTATTTTTTATGTAAGTTACATATCGTCGGATGAGTGCTACAGAGTGCTATCTGTAATGTTATTTCAGTCATAGATAGCACTTCATAACACCCACCCAATCATATGTAATATTATACTGTCGGGCCAGTGCAATAAAGTGCTATCTATAATGTTATTTCAATTATTAATAGTACTTTATAGCATACACCCGATCATATGTTAATAATAAGTTTAACAATAACTAGAGTACAACTAAAACGCTGTCAACTTAAAAGCTATGCACACAATAGTTTAGATTGCAAACGAAAAGTTTGGATAGTTCTCCATCAGATTAGGAATTAGTCAGTTGAGGGATTAAGAATTTTACGATCACATATTAAATTCTAAGTTGATTGTTATTAGGGAAAGTGTAAGAAAAGTATCAATAGAATGGTAAGCCTCCTGCCAGGTGCACATCATGTTCGGCACTATGCAAGGCACTATACAAGGCACTATACAAGAGTATATATTGGAGTGGGCCCACAGTTAGTCACTCACAATGGGGTTATAATCCCTACAATTCGGCATTTTTGGGACATTACTACAAAACTGACTCTACCAACAAACCTGATGTCTTTATGGATCAAACTTAATGTCTTTATACCCCAAGTCAGATAAGTCAGATTAAACTTATCCTAACGATATCAAATTTCAATTATGCTAATTTCAACTTTTGACGTCTATATCCATCCATTTTATACTTTCATTTGTCGGCCAGTCAATACAAATGATGTGCAGAAGAAATTATTTCTGGCAGAGAAACGCTATTTGAAAATTATGCACAGAGTGGAGAACAATAAGAGTATAGGTTTAGGAGAACTTAAAAACGTTTGAGTGGGCTCTACACACAGCTATGATAGTTTAATAGTGGTTTCGCGCGTCACACTTATTAGTCTCTCGTTAAATATAACGTGCCTTTTATTTCCGACGCACGTGCGTCCTCTGCCTTCCCCTACCCGTTGACCCCCAACTTTTCATCAGTTTCAGCTCTGAAAGAGACGATCAACACAAAAGACTCGCTTTGTGGGGTTATGCACTTTTTGAATAGAGTACACACTAGTCTCCAGAATACGCGACTGCCAGTCGAGTGGGACGCAACACTCAACACACGCCATCCACAATGTCATACAATATTTTATACAGTCTGACTCGGTTATAGACAACTTGTGAGAAATAGCCTAACCTAACCTGACCTAACTAACCAGGTCTGCCTATATTAGAGTTGGCATAAGAGGATCAGACTGTAGTAGTAACCACTGACTGTCAGCCTTACATTGCCTTCTAGTCAAATGAATTGCTTTAGAATTGAGTGAAATCAGTAATAAATTCAAACATGATATAATCAAAGCTAATAAATAAATTAATCATAACTTGATGTAAGACATAATAGCTGCTACTGCAAGACACCTGTCATACTCGATTTCAAGTTGAAAATACTTTTATGTCTCTAACTTATCTTAAGATAATTTGTGCCTAACTTTTTATGTTAAATGCTTGAAAACAATATCGAGAAGACGCCAGTCTTACTTGTCTAAAGTTGTCTAACTTTGTATAACCGAGGAAATACTTGAAGAAATGAGCAGCAGGTGAAGTTGATTGCTTCCTACACTTTAATGATAATCTGAAGCATAATCTGTTGTTAAAACATATAGAAACATATTGTTCATCTCATCGAGATTTGAGAATTATACAAATATTGCCATTGATTTGATAAACTCAAATATAAGTCAACTTTATTTATGTTGAAATATTTGTAGGACACGCGTCCGCCACACGACTACACACAACCATTAGATCTTTTGCTTTTGATAGCGTCTACCAATTAGTAGCGCTTTGAAAACTAACTTTCCTTATGCTTAAATAATAGCATAAGTGGTTTGATAGACTGGTTGGTGGACTAAACAGTGATAATCGATCGGTTGGCAATTCGAGGCGGTACGTGCTTTGGTGTATTGCACCACTCATGGAAGTTATAATCAGGTGTAGTTTTCGTATAAAAGACAGAGAAGCTGGTCATGAGGCGCGTGCGCTACCAAAAAAGCCGATAATACAATTTAATAGCAGCGATCTGTATGATATGCTGAGAGGGCTTATTCTATACTATTTGATTACCTATAACTTAACTGTTGAACAATACTGGGTATCATCAATACTATAGTTTTATATAAGACAGATCTGTAGCTGTACAGTAGGTATAAACCAGAATTAACGAGCTTTGCAGTCGAGTTTGTCTGTGGGAAAAGTGCAGCAGTTATACTTCTGGAGATGGAAAATATCGATCTTTCTAATGTGAACCGACAGTTTTTGGAACAACATTTTGGTCATCATCAACATACTCAACATTCAGCTACCACACAACTCACCAGCTCATTAGCTCTTCACGATCAGACTTACACTAGTCTTTCAAGTCTCACCTCTCCTGTCAATGATTCTTATCCTAATGTCTCACCAATTGCTCCTAATCTTAATAACGGCATTGGACTAAGTCTTTGCAATGGTGGCAGTGTTTGCCTCTTAGAATCTGATTCACCTGAGTATTTAAGTGATATTGTTGATTCGCCATATTCTTCGCCGCAAAATATATCAGATATGAGATCACATCCCAACCAAGAAAACTTTCGCCATAGAAGGCACAGAAAGCGAAAAGGCCTCCAGCAACAACTTCAACAGAGACACGCTGCAAATTTAAGGGAAAGAAGAAGAATGCAATCAATCAATGACGCTTTTGAGGTAATCATCGATTGTTTGTTAGCTTATTGATTATGTGCTCATTCAGTTTGAAATTCAGTATTAATTTAATACGAAATTCAATATTGAATTCTGTACGAAATCTTATGTGAATCCAGTACGAGATTCAATGTGAGTTCAAACCACTTTTATTTTTAAAGGGATTGAGAGCTCATATCCCAACACTTCCTTATGAAAAAAGACTCTCAAAAGTGGACACGTTGAGGTTAGCGATTGGTTACATCAGTTTTTTGGCTGAATTAGTAGACAACGGTGGACATCCATCAGATTCACTACAGTCACAAATAGCGCAACAACCCAAAAAAGTTATTATTCAATGTCATTTAGGTATGAACTGTAACTTGAGCTGCAATCATATCCTTTCATGCAGCTATTCTGAATAATAGAATTTTTTACCTTGTTCTCAAATATAAAATTCTTGACCTAAGGTCCGAACGGTGTTCCGGTCGGTAGTCATTCCCTTTCGTGGACCAGTGATGAGAAGCGCCCTAACAAACACGGAAACATTATGATCGCTAAGGTTTGGACCCCTGAAGATCCCAGCATAAAAATAAATCTTCCGACTCGCCTATCAATGGCCATGACTTGCTCGCCGAGTGTTGTTCAACAATTACCGATGTTTCCAATTGATTCGTTGACTCAAGATTAAACTGTATATGAGCTTAAGATAACTTAATTGTGAATTAATTCTAGTCCTACAGAACTACCATTTTTAACCTACTCGTAGTCAAATCAAATTGAATTTCTTGTAACAAATTGTAGTAAATATGTAGAAAAAGAATCAAAAGATTGTCTTGATATCTGTAAAAATAAAATTTATTCAATTTATGCTCTTTTATGGCCCTTTCATGCAAACCGGACGCAGATTGCATACTGTCTGCATATCCTATATCTGCATACATGCCTAAAATCAGTCATTTAAGCAATATTGTACATGCCTAAAGAGCTAACCGTTAGTCTCACGTGTAAACTGCAAATTACGGATTGCTCGACCGAATCGGACAGATTGCCTCTAATGTTGTCAGATATAGAAAATTAGTTGCAAATGTAAACTTTGTTCTTGTATACACTCTCAATCCATAACTTTCATTCTGTGCATTTATAACTCATTCACGGGCCGATAGATTCAGTGATTGCAGATGTAATTATAGGAACTTTGAAAATGCATCCTTTTCTAGTTTATAGATATTTTCGTAAATTTTCTAATCGGCCTCAAAACTTGTTATTTCGAAATTACGCTTTACTCATTTGGGAAAATCTATTACACAGTATTTGATGTAAACATTTTATTTTATCGATAATGCGATGAGAATTCAAACATCTGGAATGGTAAAAGTTTGATTGTCTTTTTAATACAATATCATATACGCATGACCAGTGCACTCATTTCTTCGTTCCAATAAGTTTCGATCATTCCAGAATAATTCAAAAATAATTCAAGAATAATACCAGAATAATAATTGTGAGAAGTAGCATTTTAGGCACTCACTATCTAAAGAAGTATAGTTTGATCTTCAATTATGATCGATCCTTCTTAATACACTACAATCTGTTAAATTTGAACATGTAGTAGAATGCTTTTTAATAATTAATAATAATTAAGTCATGTCTTCTATGGGGAGTTTAAAAGGTACTTAAGTGTGTGTGAAAGTTAGTATTTTATCAAATTTACTTAAGTTTTTCTGTTGCTAAATCACTTTAAATGGGATAGAAATCAGAAAGCATCAATATTTAGAAGTGTGGAGCTGAAAAACTAGATGTTTGTAATGTATTGTAAATATTTTTTATATAATAATCATAGTTAGGAAAATTTAAGAATTTTTTATAAGTATATATTAAGACATCCTGTACTTTTTTTGATTAAAAAATTATGATACGATTAATCAAGTATTTATTTTTATTCATCTGATAAATGTAAACCATTACGTATAATGAAGAAATTATCTGTAAATCATAAACTACGTACAAATGTATTCAACTCAACTACGATTAATTCATCAACGTTAGCATTTGTTAACTTATTCTTTCGGCCAGTTAATCAATTTTTACTGTGCGAAAAGGTCTCGAGATTTCAAATTAAGTGAGAGGAGAGTATCAACTTTTTCGCGTGGACTTCCATAGCCATGTCATGCTGTTTGCAAATTTACATACACTTACTGAATCGGCATTGAGTGTAGAACTTGAATATAGGATTTCAGTTTCGAGAAGGGAGGGAGGGGGAGAGAGAGGACTAATTAATACAAAATATATAAAGTTCACTCAAAATAATTATTTGCATTCCACAAAAGTTAAACCTTAATGTGTTCCCCATATGGACTATAGAATGGTCACTAATGTTGCTAATTTCACTGAAGAAAGTGATACAGTCAATAAAAACATCTAGATTATATCTTAAGGCAGAAATTTATCAACATATTTTACCACCTAATTCTACGGATTGGGTTAGATTCATTAAGATTAAATCAGATCAATTTATACCATTGATTAAGGAGTATCTGTTTTGAAAGGAACTGTAAAAATGAAAAAAGTTGTTGGTTTAAAGTCAAGTTGTATATGTAATACTCTCTTAAAAGGTCTACCAACTTCTTTGGTATTACTATTTGTGTGGCCTCTTAGTGATAACAAGACTTATAGCGTTCTTAAATATAATCCCTAAAATCTTAATAGACACGATACAATTGATCAGAATATAAGATTAATCGTTTGTGGAGAATTAAAAGCCTAAATTACTTTATATTTTAATGCTTTTATGATTTTTAGCGAATATATGTTAGTGATTATATATTAAGCTATGGGGTTATTATGAGTTTACTATCAAGTTGCTATCAAGTTAATGATAAGTTTCAACATAATATAAATGCATGATCAAACAAATCTTAATGAAAGAGATATTATTAATAATAATTGAATAATTTTAGAATAAGCGAAAAGTTCAAGATTCTGTTAACAAGATTAATAATGTGGAATAAATCTTTATCAAGAGTAGCTAATGACCTACAGATGGCTAAATATGAAATTTATTACAGTTTAGAACTAAAAGTTATCGCAGTTGATTCCATTCAGCAACATTATAAACTATCAATCTTTTTGTTTAAAAAACCAAAATCGAATATAAAGAAAATATCTGCGGAAACTAATAAAGTTGTGAAGCCAATATAAATCAATTTAAGTTTATTAGTAATACATGCACTTTTTGTTAAACGCTATTACGAACAGAGAAAATTTTAATGATTTGAGCCTCAAAAACAAGGGCTTTCGAATCCAAGATTGACACACAGACTCTCTCCTATAGCTGGGATTAATGTAATTTTTGATAGAAAAGTTCATTCTATTCTTAGCTCATTTGAATTTTGTAACTTTAGTCGAATGGGTTTCATTTAATTGTGAAACGTTTTGTGTATATTTTTAACTAAACAAAAAAATTGAAAAGTATTTCAAAAACCTTAAGTTTAATTATCAAAATAATTTACTTAGAAATATTCTTGGTAGTGTATTGACCATAATTAATACAGATATTCCAAATGAAACAATAGTAGAAGATAGATGTTTGTTTCAAAATAATAAGCTGGGTTTTGTCATTACTAAAATCTTGTTGAAAAAAATAGTGACAAAGTAAACGTGATAAAATAAGCGATGAAATTAGTGATAGTAGTGATTACATTACTGTAAAAAGCAGCTATCTAAATAGTGAGAAGTCATATTTTCGAATACTTCAACTTAATGAAATCTAATTAACTAAAAGTTGATTTTAAAAATCTGTGCCTATCCCTCAAAATTTTTTGAAAGAAGTAAAACCACTAAATCAAAAGCTCAAAAGTTTGAACACTTCGTTCAGTTAAAAGATAGAAAAATTCGATTCTCATAAAATGTAAAAAGGCTTGCTTGGATACACTTCGAAATATACTATACTAGAAATAAAATATTCGAAAGTAGCTGTGAAAATTTGGATATGAGAGGAACTAGATTGTCTAGAAGCTATGATGTTTAAAGCTTGAGTGTTTGTCGCTATAAGACGAGTGCGAGTCCGAGCCCGAGTTTCTAGTCTTAATGATTATATTTAATGTTAGAAATATATGCTTGAAATATATAGAATAGTTTCTTAGATATCGAACGTTAATTTTACAAAAAATTTATGATCTATTCTAAAGAACTCAGACACAGTTTGTGTTCAGACAACTCAGATGAAGAATAGCCTGAACTATGTGTTTGAATGTTATTCAATGAATAAGTATGGTATTTATCAAATGTATTAACATATACACATAAAATTACAGCTCACATGAAATTAACCCTACACTGCATCATGTAGAAAGATCTACTACATTATGATTTGAGTCTATTACCTCAATCTAGCAAAATTTATCGGGACCTAAAGCATATCGTACATAATATGCATCAAGCTATTGAGATTATGTAGCTACGATATTTATACAGATAGCATAATATTTAAAATTTTGAATACTTCACTATTTATGATGTAAATCAACACGTGCTCTGTAACAGTAACTAAAGTAAATCTTAAAATAAGAGATGCCTTTCATATTATCATCAAAAATTGGCAATTTCTGAGTTGAAGGTAT
Source organism: Archegozetes longisetosus (assembly GCA_018873245.2). Lineage (NCBI taxonomy): Eukaryota > Metazoa > Arthropoda > Arachnida > Sarcoptiformes > Trhypochthoniidae > Archegozetes > Archegozetes longisetosus. The sequence continues at coordinate 13,090,659 of JAEMBT020000009.1, read as the reverse complement.
GTGGAAGGACCCTCGATATCATAGAAAAATTACTTCCTTCGAGAATGATAAGGAATCACAAGAACTCATGCGTTGCAGACCTACCACATTTTGCAAAACTATCCTGTCACGATCGTAGCAAGAAGTGTACTAACTCCAAGTGAAATATCAGATTCACTCTATTTGCTAACAGATAGTGAAGATGGTCTGTTGTTAAAGTGCTCTACCCATTATCGGTGCTGCAGTGGCTAATAATGGCAATATAAATCCTCTTTGTTATCCTAACTGTTGCTTTGTTAATTTTATATCACGAGATTTATTGGTTTTTGCATCGTTTAACTTTTTAATTTATGTACTTGTTAACTTAAAATAAGTATTTCTGCTTTCGAGGCTTCAATCCTTAAACTACAATCAGTCTTATTTCTGAAACAAGTTTTTGGTTTCTCCTTTTGATTAGGGCCGATATGAACATTGTATTCCAAATAACTCATTTACATTAAAACATAAAGAGAAATGTGTGATAGGCTAGGGGACGGTATTATAGTGTAATAAGCTTTCGACCGAGACTGCAAAATTGCTTGTTTTTCAAATTGAACGATACAGTAGGCATAATAATTTCCAGATAAGGCTGTTCTTAGTTTATGTTGAACATTAATTTCTATTGTGGCTTGAGATTCATAAATTTTTAAATCTCCTGCTAACATGAATATGACAAATTGGGTATAATTTAAGGTACTATTTTTCGGTTCGTTAAAGATAGTTTTTCGATTTATTTCGGTTTATAGTCATGTCATACAAGGTTCATATTTTCGAGAAATGGATACAATTAGTGAAAATAAATGAATTGCTCTAGTAATCGTCAAAAAATACTTCTATATCTCCATTAAAGTATAAAATGCAGTACTTGTAGGGAATTCAGACGGGTTCTTCGATTAATCATAACATCACAAAATTTGTCGAAAGACCTTTCGGTTACTCAAAAACTTGTTATAGACAGACTTTTGTAAACTGAAAACTATTACTGTTTCGGTTTTTCCGATGAATTTCAGTATTAAACCAAAAAATACTATTCTAGGTATAATCTTACGAGATCACTATAACTCACAACTGTTCTTGTGTCATCATTAGATTTTAATCCAGCAGCAAGAAATAGGTTGTATAAGTTCCTGATTAATCTAAAGTTGTAGGAAAAAGTCACACGTATATACGTTTTACGATATTGTTTGGTATCATTGAGTTTAGTTCTAATTCTGCTAATTGCGCACGACTAGGGGTTACTTTAGGTAGACGACAATATGTATGATTCATTTCAAATTATAATCAGTTGTAGTGTTTCTATGTATTATATTATTAACAGGTTCTTTCCTAAATGAATTTCATGTTTTACACCCCTAAGATTTTATTAATATCTTTACGGGAACCAAATAATCTTGATAGTGGCAAATCAGTACTAATTTGGTTACTTTTGCAACTATCGATCTTTGAAGATAGTTTTTGTTAAAATTATGATTCTTTTTAATCTTTTAACTTAAATCTTCTACATTAACATTTAGCTTTTGAAATAATGTTGCTTCATCACTTGCGTCATTTAGTAGTTGTGTAGTTAAGCTAATTCCAATTTTTGCACAGTTATTTGTATTTCGTCATCTCGGTACTACAACACGCTAGTTCGAAAATCTTGAAAGATAAGTTAATACTACTTTTGAAGATGTGAAACCTCTATTGATTGTCCAAATAAAATCTCAAAACTTTCAAATAGGTTTTGAAATATGTCATAAAGAGCACAACTGTTATAGCGTCTTCGAATTATATTTCTAAACCTTAAGCTCAAATTTTCTAAAACAGACTTTTGAGTTAGTGCATTATAGCACTGAGGTGACGATTTGTCAAAGCACGGAAGAACGACAGTCTTTGATAATGAACAGCGTTTATTTGTTGCATTCAGTCATCACAAAAATAAATTTCTAATTGAAATCTTGAAAATTTTCAATTTTAATAAGAAGCTACGGAATTATGAAACGATTTACAAAATTTATAAATATTTACGAACACATTTTGGAGTAGATGACTCGAGAAAATCGTGTATCATGTGTTACATGACCACATTTACTAATGAAATATTAATTAAAGCTAAATCTCTATAAATCGATATTTAAGAGATAAGGTTTACGCTCACAAATGAGAAAATATTAAATTGTACAGCAATACTTAAGAATTGAAGTCAACGAATTTAATTAAAATGCAACTTTTCTTGGAAGTCTATCAGTCTTTAAGGCGCATTCAAATTCTTTGTGAAGTTGGTAACTTATTCAAGTAAATATTGTCAGAGGAACTGGAACAGAATTCTTAAATTCTGATGAATGGAAACTAAGCTAGATAAAAATGATTATATACGTGTATCTTGTATCGCCCAAAGGCTATAGACCTAAGTACTAGAAAAACGTGATTTTTCAAAAAAATCATAACCTTTTTATCTGAAGAGATGACCTTAACATCTAATTGTAGATAATTTGAATATTTATCAAGAAATTATAAACAAGTTCTATTTTCTATTCGATATAGTAAACTATTATCTGATTAGTTTGAACGCCCATTTATCACAATGTTGGTCCCAACATATAATTAATTCAACGAGAAAATTCATCAAAACTCATGAATTTTTACTACAGGAAAACCCTAAAAACCGTGTAGATTAGTTTTTCAATAACTGTGCAGTGAGAACAAAGTTCGCTTCGACTGGTAAAGAATAAATCACACTTCAATTTATTAGAATTTTTTTATATACAAAGAATCATAGATAAAAATGATATTTAATGTTCTTAATGTATTCATAATGTAGAAAAATTTGTAGGGAAATGAATAATTTCATGGATAGTAAAGGTAAAATTTATTGAGTATACTATATTATCCTAGTAGTAATATACAAGTACGAATTACAACTTCCTAATATTACACATAAGCCCATGTTGTCGATTTGCTTGCTGCACTTCTGAGGGATGCAAAAAGTGATTTAATCGTTTAGTTTCCAACTAAACGGATCTGTTAACATACATGGCACTTTAACGGTTAATATATCACAATCTATCTTTATCAAGCGTAACTGCTGTCTATTTCTCAACCCATTGCATTAATCAACGCTGTTATTAATGTGCTAAAATCATTATAAAGCTGATTAAATCTTGCTATGCAGTTAAGAAGTTTAGCTGTTCATTCTATGAACATATTTTGAGTGCTTATTAAAATCTACAACAATGAAAAATTCTCAACAGCATGGAACATTTTCATTTTTCCTTTTGACCATATATTATGATAAGTCTATTAACAGATTAATTTATTCCTGCTTTAACAAGTACTGTCATTGCAGGCATAGCTACGGCTGTAGATTCACCATATGGTGATTGGGAACCATATGAAGATGAGATATGTATCAAAATTATTGACGAAACACTTCGAAATTACGATGATACTATAAAAGCTTGTCAGCAGCAAGAGATTCCTTCGACTTTAATATCTATTCGTACTTTGAAAGAGCAGGAATATTTTTCTAATACCTTATTCAAAACTCACTAAGTCGTAGATGCGGTCTGGATTGGAGCTAGGTACAATATTAATAAATATAAGTGGGCTGATGGCTCAGATGTAAATTTCACCCATTGGGCTGAAGGGAGTCCAAGCATTACAGCTGATAAAGCTTGTGTGCAATGATACCTGAAGGTTCTTCAACTGGCAAATGGGCTGACGAACCTTGTAATAAAAAGAATCTTGTTGTATGTCAGAAGATTCAAAGCTGGTCAATTTCTCGTTTACAATAAACTCTTTTGGATACAAGAAAGAAACTTGAGGACTCCCTTGCGACCATTACAAAGCATTTAATAGAGTATCAAGAAGATAGAAAGAAGTTGAACAACTCCCTCGAATATTTAAGAAAGAATCCAGTTCCAATTGGTTTTATTTATGTTCAGCTTCCGAGTCAACTAGAACCAAAATCTTTATGGCAGATGATGGAATGGAAAGACGTCACTTCAGAATACTCTGGACTTTTCTTTCGTGCTGAAGGAGGAGGTTCAGCGGCGTTTGGTTCATTGCAATCTGAAGATGGTCCTATTCATTATATTGATCAAGTTTCACGTGATTGGAATATTGAAAAAATTTCACCAATAATCTTAGAAAATAGTGGTTGGAGTCATTATATTAATACAGGTGACGCGTGTGAACAATGTATTACATTGAGATTTCACGTAACCAAAAATTATGGAGAAGTTCATCCTAAAAATAAGGCTGTAAGGATTTGGAAGCGAACTAATTAAAAAATTTTTAGTAAGCACTAAAGAGAAAATAAAGCATATCTTATTGAAAATTTTAACAGATGAATTTATCAACTACATACTAGTGGAGATAAAAACTAAATTTCTTGATGCGTACACTAATGAAATACTATAGATATATTATTGAACGGTTGCAATAATCAGAAACTGACAATATATGGTCTTATAACTTTCTGATCGGTTTTAAGTTTGGGGTTCATTCTTTCAAAGATAAATTTGTTCTTTCTTGAATAATCATAATTTTTTTGTCCGTAGATTCACCCAACCATTTTTCATCAACTTCCCGTAAATTACCTCTAAAAGCTTTGCTTTTACCTCCTATATCGAATATATAATCACTTATCATCTTAACCATTAAAATAATGGATGTTAACAGATCCATTTACGGTATAATCCTGTAATCTTATGTCCTTTAGACTGATCATATTTTGACTTATTACATTTGAATGTCCATTTTTCACATTTGTTTTCTGTCTTCTCTAGTAAACTTAAAACTGTGGGGTTTGTAGTAATCTTTGTAACAAGTATTTATCTTAAGTAATAATGAAGTATTTGCGCAAGAATTTATTAATTTTGATAGTAAAGTCTGAAGAATGAATTCAAATTTCGACATAGGTGTCACTAATAAATAATTGTGAATTTTCTTATTGTATTTCACTTTTATGTCATGTTGAAAACAGCTTAAAACAACAATTTTCTCTTATTTTGAATAATTATCAAAAATTATTTGAGATTATTTTATTTCGAATATGAAGAGAATTGAGCAGCGAATACAAATGATATTACTTTTAAGGCCTAAAACATCATTAATTCTCTCTTCAAATAAACAGTTATTGCATTAAATTTCAGTTTAAAGTGAAATTTACTTTGAAAACAATAATTCATAATTCAGAAATGCATCCCATCATTCAATCCGATAGATCTAATTTAACACCTAATTTGCTAACATATGAGAAGCAATTCAATAATCATTATTATTTTACATTTAATAATGTTTCTTGCTTTTCTAAATAAATCGGCTTCAAATGAGCTGAGCTCGAAGCTTAACAGCTTGAGCTTATAAGCTTGCAGACAGCTGAAATTGAGCTTAAAGCGCAGCGAAGCTCACAGCTAGCTTATGCTCTTGACTAATCTAATAAACAAGATAAATGAGAAACTATTTCGTTCAATAAACTATAGATGAATGTAAAGGGCATGTTATTCAAGTATTGCTTTCAAGTGTTTGCTAACTTTGATTTCAAACTTTTGTCTCACCTCAAGACTTGAATCTACTGAACAAATATTGAATGAGTTGAGAACAACTGATATTCATATTGAAACGACCGGTATCTGCAAGAGGCCAACTAGTAAGTATTAATTAGTATTATTAACAATTATAGTGAAATACTTGAATCGCCACAACTAAACCCAAGCACATCAAACCGACACTTACTGTATGGCGATATATCACAAATGCATCTCTAATCAAACTAATTTTCACTTGTAAATAAAAGATAAAACAAGATATAATTAATCTAACAATCTTTCAAATTAATTAATATTAGATTAAATCCTCAATAAATTATTACATTTGCTCGATTCGTTTAAATTCATAAATATACAATCGCAATGAAAAATAGGGATATGCTGTTAACGATTGTCAGAAAAATAGAATATCGAATTCTCATTTCATTTTTTATTATTTTTCAATAAAGTCAAAATTACGGTAATCTCTGAAATAAAAATTACATTATAAATAAACTTTTTTAAATAGAATAATATCCTTACGATTGTCAAAAATGGGTTGAATTTTGTGAGAACCAGGAAATAATAACTATTTTCAAATAGAGATCTCAAAACTTTGAGCCGAAGAGTAATTTGCTCAAAACATTTTGATGAATACAAATATAATAATCTTTCTAAAAAGATTAGACTTATTTACTGAAAATATTTTCGATTTATTTTCTGTGCTACTTGATTTTCAATTAAATATTCAAAATATAACTTTCAAAATCTCATTTAATATACAAAGAAAATATTTAAAAATGTTCTCACTGATACGATCCATACGTTTAATTTACTCGAAAAATTTACTTATATAAAATGATCTTATTCAACAATTTAAATATAAGATGAAAGTATATTTATTTTTTCTACATCATGATCCATATTCTTGACTTTGTGTTGTAGTTTAGGTTATTCTGTCTTAAAACAGTTAATTATTTGTGAATATCGTAGAAAAATAACCAAAAACGTTAAAGTATTGAAATGTTAAAAACAATATTGATCGCATTTCTGGATTATAAAGTGCAACTTGTTTGAAATAAATCTTTTATTTGTGTTGTAAATATGGTAATAAAGCTTTTTGATCACTTTTCAGTCTGCATATCAATTAGTATATAAAATGATTAATTGAATAAACCATATATTTACTGCATTTAATTGTCATTTGCTTGCTCTCAATTTGTTGATTGTCTCAACAATAACTCCAAAACTCATCCGTTAGCGGCGTTGAAATTATCGGCTGAGTAACTCTTATGTGTATTTAATATCTTATATCGGCTGAAGGCAAACCTTAAAGTGATACAATATGTCATATGCTATTAATTTGATTTGACCAAAACATGTGTTCATAAACAACATAACATTAATAATACATACTTTTAGCCCCTTATTAATATTTTGATTCATTTTGTGATGATGAAATTTGAGTGAAAATAAAGATTGAATGCAGCACTGACAGTCCTATTGATTAACAACTAAAGTATATGTCTTAGAGAGGTATCAACTATTCAAATGTTTACAAAACATATAGTTTATGACATATATCATACTTGTAAAATATGTGAGAGTAGTTTTTGGCTCATTCAAAAATTAGGACCCCTTCCCCTAACACGACTAAATGAAATACAATTAAGTATACGTTCTGTCATAATCATTATCAAGTCATAGATATTATATTGTTATTATTAACATTTATTTATAAAACACATCTACATATACATCAAATGTGACCCTAATTATAATATTTGTTTGAAACACTGTCAAATCGATACATTTTGTAAATTGATTAAACAAGTGGGTTATAAGTTGTGATATACTAATAAAGTAATTAGAGACGAAATGATTAAAACAGAAACAATTGAAAATGAATTAAACACATTTTAATTGAGAATTAAGATTAGACTAAATATTTGCAAAACCTCTCACTGTTTATATGACGAGTCTGTCACTCACAAAAATTACGTCAACAAAAACATTACTACCGATCATTCAAAACAAAATACAAAAAATGGACAAAATTATTGGAAAAGGGGTTTGTCTTCCAGTCATTAATGCCATATCTCAAAACGGATTTTTGACAATTAGGGAGCTAATTTATATAACAAAAATTAATTCACAAATATTTGAACAATATTTCGAAAAACAACTAATGCTTGAATTGCCCCCAAATTCAATCATCATTTACGAAAACTACGCTGCTCACAGCTGACGATACAATAAAACCCCGACACAAAATACAAATATTGAATCAATTAAACAATGGCTTATAAACAATATTTTTTTTGATAATAATATAAACAAAAAAGACACTTTTAGAAACAGTTCGCTAAATTCCAATTAGACATCGTTATCATGTCGACGACAAAAAATTTGGGTGTCACCTTCTTCTGCCCCTTATTGCTGTCATTTGAATCCGACTGAAATGATTTGAAGCACTAGAGAAAAATAGTTGGACACAAGAATTTCAATCATAATCTCAAAGAATACCGAAAATTTTTGTTAAATAGTTTGAACGTGATAACTTGTAGTACTGTTGGAAATACAATTAGAAAAATCGTTAAACTTGTCGAATCGAAGTACTGCCAACAGTTTGATATCTTTAGTCTTGCTAATGATTGTTTACATAATTATTTTCTAATTAGAGTCATGATGAAATGAATTTTAATATTATTAAACCATGTATCACATCAATATGTTTCATTGTAAGGCGCATAGGGTGACGTTTGAAGTTTGCCTTCAGTCACGTGACTGTAAACTCTCAAACGTTTAGTAATAAGAGATACATCCGATTTAATAAATTAATTCTTCAGGATTACAAGTGATTAATGTGAGTATTTGATTATTAAGTTAATACTCTTAAAATATCACTCTTTTTATGGATACTCAGCATTTTCTATATTGAACTCAATAAAGTATTTTTAATCCATAATGAAAAACCTTTGAGTTAACGCACTTCTTCAAAAAGTAGGTTCAAATGAAAGCTTTAATGGGGAATTTATACCGCCACAAGTTTACACAAGAGTATAAGAAATTGTTCTAACATTCAACAATGTCGTAGACAGAATGTTTGGTCTTGGGGCCTAAAGTTTAAACAGAAATGCTCTGATTTGTTGTGAGGAACATGTTTTCAAATTAAAATATTTGTTGATTAGCTTCAAACTTTTGATAATTGTCTAAAGATAAGCAACAAACTGATACTTGAATATAAATAAGATCTCAAAGTATTTTTCAGATTTTTTATTTTAATGTCCTCATATTAGTTGATAATGGAGTTAGTAACATACGGATCTTAAAGTAATGTTTTTACTTATGACTAACGTGTATTTACTTCGCTGCAAACCTTAGAAATGATCATTTCTCAAACAAGTTTTCAATGTAATATTGATATTAAAATATTCAATAACAGTACAGTGTTGTTAGAGCATGGCAAAATGGTCATTAGGAATAATTATATAAACATCAGATTGTTGATAAATCTTAATATATCTTGTATTTGAAGGTGAACTACTAGCAGGAAAACATACTTATTTTAAGTGTTGAAATAATACCTTATTTCTTCCATATTTATTGTTTACTCTTTGTTCAAACTTTTACGTATTAAGTAAGCTTGAAAACTGGTTTCATAATATTTGATAGTATTAAGCTTTAAAAGAGGTAAGGTAGTTTTAACAAATGTAGTAAATTTATTGTATTTGAATTATGTAGATTATCTAATACAAACGATGTCTGATATGTCCACAATTAACACAACCGAAACAGCGACAACGGTTAACACCACTTCAGCGATGGCAATTGGAAAAATTGAGGATTTAAAAAGTAAGATATTGACATCTGTAAATAATATGCAAACACTTAAAAGCCACATTGAAAAGGCAAAGAATATCGGAATAATTAATGATGTTATTAATATGAAAGATATAAATCAAAATACTCTTCTACATTTGGCGGCGAAAAATGGTGATGAGGAAATAGTGAAAGCATTACTAATCAATGGAACTGATGTTAATGTTACTGACATGAATGGTTGGACACCTCTACACCAAGCTGCTCGTAATAATGAGAAACCTGATATCGTGAGACTTCTTCTCGATAGAGGTGCTGACGTCAATGCGAAGGATAAGGTTGAGTGGACACCTCTACACCAAGCTGCTCGTTATAATGAGAAACCTGATATCGTGAGACTTCTTCTCGATAGAGGTGCTGACGTCAATGCTAAGAATAAGAATGAGTGGACACCTCTACACATGGCTGCACAGATTGAGAAACCTGATATCGTGAGACTTCTTCTAGATAGAGGTGCTGACGTCAATGCGAAGGATAAGGTTGAGTGGACACCTCTACACCACGCTGCTCGTTATAATGAGAAACCTGATATCGTGAGACTTCTAATCGATAGAGGTGCTGACGTCAATGCGAAGGAAAAGGATGAGTCGACACCTCTACACCAAGCTGCTCGTTATAATGAGAAACCTGATATCGTGAGACTTCTAATCGATAGAGGTGCTGACGTCAATGCTAAGAATAAGAATGAGTGGACACCTCTACACATGGCTGCACAGATTGAGAAACCTGATATCGTGAGACTTCTTCTCGATAGAGGTGCTGACGTCAATGCTAAGGAAAAGGATGAGTGGACACCTCTACACATGGCTGCACAGATTGAGAAACCTGATATCGTGAGACTTCTTCTAGATAGAGGTGCTGACGTCAATGCTAAGAATAAGAATGAGTGGACACCTCTACACATGGCTGCACAGATTGAGAAACCTGATATCGTGAGACTTCTTCTCGATAGAGGTGCTGACGTCAATGCTAAGGAAAAGGATGAGTGGACACCTCTACACATGGCTGCACAGATTGAGAAACCTGATATCGTGAGACTTCTTCTAGATAGAGGTGCTGACGTCAATGCGAAGGAAAAGGATGAGTGGACACCTCTACACCAAGCTGCTCGTTATAATGAGAAACCTGATATCGTGAGACTTCTTCTCGATAGAGGTGCTGACGTCAATGCTAAGAATAAGAATGAGTGGACACCTCTACACATGGCTGCACAGATTGAGAAACCTGATATCGTGAGACTTCTTCTAGATAGAGGTGCTGACGTCAATGCGAAGGATAAGGTTGAGTGGACACCTCTACACATGGCTGCACAGATTGAGAAACCTGATATCGTGAGACTTCTTCTAGATAGAGGTGCTGACGTCAATGCTAAGGAAAAGGATGAGTGGACACCTCTACACATGGCTGCACAGATTGAGAAACCTGATATCGTGAGACTTCTTCTCGATAGAGGTGCTGACGTCAATGCTAAGGAAAAGGATGAGTGGACACCTCTACACATGGCTGCTCGTAATGAGAAACCTGATATCGTGAGACTTCTAATCGATAGAGGTGCTGACGTCAATGCTAAGAATAAGAATGAGTGGACACCTCTACACATGGCTGCACAGATTGAGAAACCTGATATCGTGAGACTTCTTCTAGATAGAGGTGCTGACGTCAATGCTAAGAATAAGAATGAGTGGACACCTCTACACCACGCTGCTCGTTATAATGAGAAACCTGATATCGTGAGACTTCTTCTCGATAGAGGTGCTGACGTCAATGCTAAGAATAAGAATGAGTGGACACCTCTACACATGGCTGCACAGATTGAGAAACCTGATATCGTGAGACTTCTTCTAGATAGAGGTGCTGACGTCAATGCTAAGAATAAGAATGAGTGGACACCTCTACACCACGCTGCTCGTTATAATGAGAAACCTGATATCGTGAGACTTCTTCTCGATAGAGGTGCTGACGTCAATGCTAAGAATAAGAATGAGTGGACACCTCTACACATGGCTGCACAGATTGAGAAACCTAATATCGTGAGACTTCTTCTCGATAGAGGTGCTGACGTCAATGCTAAGAATAAGAATGAGTGGACACCTCTACACATGGCTGCTCGTAATGAGAAACCTGATATCGTGAGACTTCTTCTTGATAGAGGTGCTGACATATACATTAAAACTATTTCTGGTTACACATCGTTAGAGTTGGCAGATAAATCAGAGATAGTAATGCTTATTTTGGATAAGTTAGCTGCTCTGAATGATATTATGCCTTTACATGCTGCTGCTAGATATGGTTCACTAGATACACTCAAACTTTTCAGGGATGAAGATCTTAATATTAAGGATAATGACGGCAATACCCCTTTACATTGGGCCGCTAAAGAGGGTAAATCGGATGTTATAAAACTTCTCATAGAAAAACTTCTAGCATTAATACAAATAATAATCTTGATCGTAAGCCTCTACACCTGGCTGCTGAAAATGGTCGATTGGATGTGGTCGCACTACTCGTTGATAAGGGTTCTGATATTAATGCAAGAGACAAAATAGTTGGACACCTTTACACTTTGCTGTTGGAAACGGTAATTTGAATGTAGTTCGATTTCTAGTTGGTAAAGGTGCTGATCTTAATGCTGTAACAAATTATGGAAAAACCGTAATTGATATTGCTAAACAAAAGAATTATGTGAAAATTGTGGAAATTCTAATCAATGAAGAATTGTTTGATGGTGTGAAAAACGAAGATATTATTAAAATTAATAACTCTCTTTCTAAAGGTGCTGATATCAATGCCAAAGGAAATAATGATTGGTCACCTTTACAAATTGCTGTTAAACAAGGTAAACTTAATGTGATTGAGCTTCTCCTAAATCATGGTGCTAATATTGAGGCGAGAACTAACTTTGGATGGACACCTTTACACGTAGCTTTAGGAAAAGGCCAACTAAATATTGTCGAATTTCTCATAAATAAAGGTGCTGATACTAATGCCAAAACTAACAAAGATTGGACACCCTTACATTTTGCTGTTCACAATAATAATTACAATGAAGTTAAGCTACTTGTAGATAAAGAAGCCAAAGTAAATGTTAAGGATAATGATAGTTGGACACCTTTACATTGGGCTGCTCAAAGTGGTAATTCCGGTTTAGCCAAACCTCTTGTAGATAAAGGTGCTGACGTTGAGGCTAAAGATAATTTTGGTTCAACACCCCTATACTATGCTGCTAAAGAAGGCAAATTGGATGTTGTTAAATTGCTTGTAGACAACCGAGCTAACGTGAATATTGTGCAAAGGGATGGTAGGACACCTTTACACTGGGCAGCTTATAATGGTCATTTGGATGTAGTGAAATTTCTAGTGGAAAAAAATGCTGACATTAATGTTGCAGATAAGAATGGCAAAACACCTAAAGACTTTGCTGCTCAATCTGGTATTAGTTCTGATATAATAAAATTTTTGGAGAAAGCACAAGCAGATTATCTCAGAACATTCACGGTTAGCAGCAAATCCGTCAACACGAATCAAACTATTACAACCCAAATATTTGTAACTACTTCAAGCACAACCAGTTCACCTTTACCTACAGTTTCAAGTCTTGAACGCTTAAGGAATGAGTTATTAAGCTGTGTAAAAAAGAATGATATTCAGAATGCCAGAGACTGCATTGAGAAGTTAAAAGAATTGGGAGATATAAATAATGTTGTTAATGGAATACATATTCTACACATAGCTGTCACAAGAGGTTATGTTGAAATAATTAGAATTTTGTTAGAAAATGGAGCTAGTATTAATGAGAAAGGGGGAAATGGTTGGACACCATTACACTTTGCTGCTTACGATGGAAACTTGAATGTGGTCAGTTATCTTATAGATGAAGGTGCAGATGTTAATGCTCAGGCTAGAGACGGAAGTATACCGTTACACTTAGCTGCAAATGATGGTAACTTGAGTGTAGTTAAACTACTTGTCGCTAGAGGTGCTAATGTTAACTCTAAAGATAATTTTGGTTCAACTCCTCTCTACTATGCTGCTAAAGAAGGCAAATTGGATGTCGTTAAATTACTTGTAGAGAAAGAAGCTGATGTTAATGCCAAACAAATGGATGGTAGAACACCTATACACTGGGCAGCCCACAATGGGCATTTGGATGTGGTCAAATTTCTCATAGAAAAACATGCTGATATTAACGCTATTGACAAGAATGATTGGACACCTTTGCACTTTGCTGCTGAAAAAGGAAGCTTGGATATAGCTAGAGTTCTTTTAGACAAAGGTGCTGTTGTTAATGCGAAAAACAAGTATGGTCTGACACCTCTACCATTAACAGATAATTCAGAGTTGATGAAGCTCCTTGTTAATAAACTAGCTACTTTGGACAATATAACACCTTTACATGCTGCCGTCAAATACGGAACATTGAAAGCAGTAGAACTTTACATTAACACTGATATTAATGCAAAGGATAAGTATGGCTTAACACCTTTACACTTTGCCGCTGAAAGAGCTAGCTTAGATGTGGTTAGACTTCTTATAAATAAAGGTGCCATAGTTAAAGCAAGAAATAAGAAAGGTCTGACACCTCTAGAATTGGCAGATAATTCAGATATAATAAATCTGATTGTGCATGAATTAGCTATATTGGATAATGTAACACCTTTACATGCTGCCATTAAATACGGAACATTAAAGGCAGTAGAATATTTTATAAACACGGACCTTAACTCTAAGGATAAGTACGGCGCGACGCCTTCGCATTTTGCTGCTGAAAGAGGTGACTTGGATGTTGTGAGACTCCTCATAGATAAAGGTTCTGACTTTAGTAGCAAACAAAAGAATGGTGATACACCTTTACACTTGGCTTCACGGTATAATAGACTTAATGTAGTAAAGCTTTTTCTTGATAGAGGTGCAAACATTCATGCTAAAGGAAATCAGGATTGGACACCTTTGCACTATGCTGCTTTCAGTGATAATTTAGATATAATCAAATTACTGATAGAAAAGGGAGCTGACATTAACGCTGAAGGATATCGTGGTCAAAAGCCATTGGATATTGCCAAGGAATACAATTCAAAAGACGCAATAGAATTTTTTAAGCAAGAACAGGAAAGAAGAAACAGTAGTTCTGCTACTTCAGTTGCTAAAACAATTCGTGCCCGCCGTCATATTGACATGGTAGCAAGTAGTGCTCCAAAGACACCTTCGTTCATAAACGATTTATTTGTATGGACTTTTGGTGGATTGTTTGGTCAAGGCATTCCTGCTTTAACTTCTACACAACAATCAGACATATATGATAGCTCATCAAATCTCTCACAAATTCATGTCAATGGTACCTTATTATTACTAGATGTATTCATTAGAAAAATTACAAGTCAAAAGTACATATTGGCCCGACCTGTGTCCTTATTAGAAGTTCAAGTCAATGCATTAAGCATTACAGAAGAATTTGGAAAATTATTGAGTTCTATTAGTAACATGCCAGCAAATGAAGTGATTGATCTCGTAGAAGTACAATCACATATATATAAAGCTATTATGAGCGACAAGTGTAATAAAATTCCAGAAATACTACTCTCGTATGTAGAAAAGCTTCAAAAATGTTGAGATCATCACAAACTAAAACTTTGAATTGCTTTCCGACATATCGTCATCTTTAATATAACAATCCTATATCTTATGTTTTTATGGATAATCAAATCATTCACAATCTTTACCAAAATTGTCTGAAAAACAGATAATAAATATCAAATGTGCTTAAGGAATCTTTCAACAAAGTTCTGGTCTCAAAATTGATGATAAAGATGCGGCAATTCACTATTCACCAAATCTTTTGTTTTATTTATATCGCCCAAATTCGAATATATGTGTTCTAATTATGAACTGGGGACCTTGTTAACGTAGTTTAATAACACTATTTTTCACCACTTGGGTTTTATCACATGACCCACCCTTTCACTATATTTAAAAATTTTCAAATTCCAATGAATTTTGTTATTTTAGACGATATCTAGATTGAGAAACATGCTGATAAATCTACTCCTAACTTTATCTATCATTCCTAAATAGATTAAGTTTCAAATATTTTCTGGAAATCAAGCTTTGATCCTTTAGATAAATTCACTTCTAGAGAAAATTCATTTGAACATAAATTGTAGACATCTTATGCACCTTTATTTACTGTCGATGCTGAGAGATCTTTCTCTCGTCATAAAAGAAATTATGAAAACTGGCCCAATTTTTTAATGCAAAATACTGTAAAATTAGACATTATTGAGTTCAATATGTATCTTTATAACCACTTTATCTATAAAAGATTGTTAACAATAAGATTTTCAATTTGTGAATAAAATTTGACTTTGAATAAAATTTTGACAACCATTTCAAACATCATTTTCCGAATTTTTTTATCACCATTTCACCCACACTTTTTTCAATTTTAAACAACTTTGCCGCTTTTTATTGATGGCAAATTTCGTTTGAGAGTACTTTAAAATGAAACTATTTCAAAGTTGCACAGAACCCTTCCATTGAAATAACAATATTCGTGTTTGAATTACTTATTATAAATATCAATAAAACTTTTGAATTATTTTCATTTTCTCAACATATCTCGTATATTCTCAGGAATTGATTTTTTTTATTTTGTTTGAAACATTTCAGATGAGAAGTAACTTAAATAAAAGATAAGAATAGGCAAACTCTAAACGCAAAGTCTCTTATTTCGCTTTAAGTAATTTGTCTGATTTTAGGCGCCGAAATAATTTTGGTCGCATTTTAGATCTGCAGGCTACTGAGAATAAAATGCTCTGTTTAATGAAATAGCCCCAAAACAGGTTTTATATCCCCAAAGTGTCATTGTAATAATCCACGCAACTTCATATTCGGAATAAAATTTTAAAATATTATTTTCATTGATAGTAACTATTTGAACTGATTTAAATAATTAAATTACATATCACCTCTGATGTAATTTATACATTAAAGATATATGTATTTTGAAGATACTATGCTTGTAGAAGAAGCGTTAGCTGAAGAAGCGGTACTTAAAACTTAATCAAATCATCCTGAAACACTGCAATAGTACAAGCAAATCCAATATATTCATGATTTATTTATCATCATCAACTGATCTATGATAAGAAAAAGATGATAATGAGATGATTTATATTGGTTCTGCTTGTATTGTTGTAGAGTTTCAGGATGATTCGATTAAGCTTCAGGAACCGCTTCTTCAGACAAAATGATGATATTCGTGGTGGTAGTGATGGCAGCAGTGTCCATCTAAGGAATTTTTATTTGAAATTAACATCAGAACCTGCGATTGCAAGTATGCAAATTGTAAACTCGTGGCGGTATGTAAGGGTTGGCGTGCGCTGTATAATAAAAAAGGGAGGCTTGCTCCGCTTACCTGTTTTTGGGGGCTCCACCAGTGGTCTTTACCACGTTACTCGCTCTTGTCTACGAGAGGCTTCTTTCTCGATGAAGAGTACGCTTCCGACGCGCTACTCAAGTGGGCTTAATTAATAATCAAAACAAAGCGTTTCGCAAAAAAGTACAATTTTTTATTGTTTTACATTACTGAGACACTAAAACATTTCTAACAATCAACATAAATATCAATAAAACCGGTTCTGGCTTTACACGCCAAACCTTTAGATAAAAAAAACTCTTCCAATGAACTTTTACTCGACCTTATATATAAGGTCGAGAAAATTCCATCATCTCGTTCAGCTCCGTTTTTCCCAATCTCAGGTCCCTTGAGACTAGTCACAGGTTTGTTCGTTTGTTTGTTTGTTTGTTGACTGCCTCCGGGGGTTATCCTCTCCTTTACAGGTATTAATTTGCCTATTAAAGCTTTCATTTGAACCCACTTTTTGAACAAATGCGTTAATGAATAGGCCTATTCATTAACGCATTTGTTCAAAAAGTAGGTTCAAATTAAAGTTTTAATAGACAAATTTATACCGCCACGAGCTTACATGCGATAATATACGAATTATCCCTGACTAGAGATTTTTCATTCAGAGGCTTACTGCAGCCTGCAGATCTAAAATGCGACCATAATTTTAGCTTTATATTAACAACAATTATAACTTATATTCAAACGAGAACTAGATTCATAAACAATGTTCCCATTGAAAATTAACACTCGCTTCTCATAAACATTTTTTTGCGCTATCTTTTTCTTATATCATAAATGGTTTAAAAAGAAACATTTTGCGTTCGAACAATCATTTTGTGAATTTCCGCATCTATTTTGTTTAAATGATACATTTGTAAACGGTGGAGTGTTCAAAAGTTATTACGTCCGCAGTCAATGTGCTATAATTTGAAATATAGTTGTAGTTATCGCACCAAAATCTTTTAGACATCTAATGAAAGTATGCCAATTTTTTTATATCAATATACCTTATGCTCGGTTCGTACTTTAATAACACTAAATAAGTTAACTTCAATTTTCAAAAAGTTTCAAATTTCTATGCAATAACGTATATATCTTTGTCCAAATCATTTCATTTCTATAGATTCTTGAATCTCAATCCGGTATTTATTGATATAAAGTGACACTAATTTCAAGTTTAATAGCAATTAATTCTACATTAGCGTCTCCCAAACGTATAGTGAAGACGTATTTAGAAGTTAAGAACAATTAAGCCATGCATTTCTGCACATTTTTATGTTACACTTTAAAAATCAGTTAAGTGTATGACCAGAGTTAGACAGATTTTGTTGTATATAATAACAAAAATTACACAAAAATTTGCGATTTTATCGAACTTCAGTTTATTAAATGCCTTAAGAATGAGTTTAGTTGTCTATCAAAACATTTTGTTCAAAATTGTCATCACTAATTGCACAGTTTTCTCAACAATTTTACTGCAAAAAAAATCAAATTTTGCAACTAGTTTGTCAATATTTACAGCATTATATCGAGAGATAAAAATAGCAATTTCTGAAGATTAGGCTGACAATTATCATGAAACATATGCTGTCTTTTGCTCACCAAATTTCGTATCATTTTATCCCTTCAAAAATAGAGAAAATGTGTTAATCGATGACTTCATCACACAGTAAAACCTTGACTGCACTTAAGTAGTTAAAAATAATATCAAATCCTATTAAAACATGATCAATTGTTATTGACTTTCAAAAACCACTTAGCCATATGTTCAGGTTAGACAGATTTGGCTAAATATCAATTTAGAAAACCTTCATCTCTATTATTACAATATCGTTGTTCCCATTCATCCAATAGACATTTTAATGAAATACATAATCAAAATATTTCAAATACTCATCACTTTTAGGTGAAGGGAACAACCGAATAAATCTATCAGCTCTAGAAATTCATCTTCAGATTCAATCGACTAACGAATGTCATCATCGGTCAGGTGTGAAACAACACTAGTCTTGTTTAACGCATTATTCTTGAATGAGTGTTCGTATTGTTTATGCTATCAATTCAGTAAAATAAAAAACTATTAAACTTAATACAAATGAACAGATCTTCTAATGATTGGTCCGTACTTTTATCTTCTCTTCATTACTGAGTTGTGAAAACTTTATTAAAGCGAACAAAGTTTGCACAGCTATCAAACTTCCTCAAATGGGGAGGTATTCGATAGTCATTTACGTTAAACAAATCTTTAATTGACTTTTCACAGCACTATCAACAGATGAATCAGACCTCAAACTGAAACAATTGTTGACTTTTAGCAACCAATGCTTGTAATTACTATCGAATATGAATGAAAACCCAACAGTTCGAAACTAGAATAGTGCCTAAAGGCCCAAATTTAGAAAAATTTTGATTCCAGTTTTGTACCGCTTCCGCGAAGATTCAGTCCCAATCCATCCCGCAATTCCTGCAAATTTCCCGTAGTAAAATTCGATTGAATAATTAAATTTATTTTAACCGAATAAGTAGAAAAATACACATTCTTGGGATTACTAATTTAAGTCATAATTGATCTAATAAACAATAACTTATCAACTTTAAATGGGTCTAAATGACTTCGTCTATAAGCCAAAGTTAAACCCGCATAACTAAAATTTTTTTCACTTGACGTATTTGAAGCAGGTATTGATAATAGTTCTTTAGAAAATAAGTAAACTCGTGGGAACTTTTTTCTATTCGCTTCTCGGAAATCGAGAATATCTTGAGGTGAAGGATTCCAATTGAATTCGTAGTTAAGCAATTGTTCGATTTCATTTTGACCACTATTTAAATTGTTTTCATCAGAAGGTATATCTATAAAATCTATTGAGCAAGCGTCAATTTCTACAGAATTATTTCCGTTATTGTTGTTGTAATTTCACTTTGAAGAGTAATTTTATCGCAAATATAATAAGCAACTGTTTAGCCTTTAATTTCTCTTCATTTGTCGCCAAATTATTCAAATGTTTACAACAGGGGAAAAGCATTGTCGCCACAACATGCAAATCATTTAATTTGTAATATTTATTAATATTTTGCGATAACTTTCCCTTTAGCTGAAAATTTTATTAATTAATTAAAATTTAATTATAAAAACTTTTACTACCTTTACAATGACCTCTGACTCATTTATAGTATTGGTACAAGATTTGCTTAGTTTTTGCATTGTTGGTAAAAACAAGTAAAATGGTTTTAATAAAGATACCAATTCTTTCAACAGGTTTTCTTAAATTCAACAGATTAGATCTTCAACTGTTTTGTTGTTCTCTTTATTTAAAACTAAATTTGATAGTTTTCCGCTATCAATCGCAGCATTTCGTGTTTGCTATCCCATCGAACTTGTTGGGTGGGTTAAAAACGAAATTTTCGAAAATTATTTTATAGTAAATGTAAATTTTTTACGTAATTTATGAACGAAATGTCGAGTGTAGTATATCGTTAGACTCCCCACATCGAATACTATTAGAATCAATCAAAAGTATGCGCCCGCAAAATGCACTTATTATCAAGAACTTATTGTGCTACCCGCTAAAACTATTGAAAGAATCGATGAAGGAATCGAGACAAAAGGCAACCAAACTAAAAGACGTTAATCATTATGGCGATCAACAAATTCAGACTACTGAACAAATACCCAGAAGGTATAATAAAGAAGGAGCTAAACGACGCCTATGGAATACACTTTCTTTAACTTATAAGCAAGGCTGTAAAATTTGGTTGAGAACCAACTGTTTTCAAAAGTGCCAAAACTTTATAAAATTCAAAATAAGTACCCATTTCATAAAAATGGATCAAATTACTTCTATCTTATTCCCCCAAATTAAGACTAGTTTCCCAAATTCCCAAATAAACCCATCTTTCTAATACAATCAAATAAGCCCCAAAACTAGTTTATATTAATTTGTTTTAATACTTTAATTAATTGATTGTAAAATAATTAACTAGAATGAAATGATTCATAGATGAAGTATTAATTCATTATTTAATGTATTGATTTTTTAAAGCTTTCGATGCTATCACGTGAGGACTAATAATCTCTAACACTACCAAACCTATCATATCTCTAATTTATTAATTCCCTAAAGTTTTGCATATGTAAAAACTTTATTTTCACTTCCATTTTAAATGGAACTATCAAAGGATCACGGCGAAATTTCGTCAACTCTTAAACTTTGTGAGTTATTATAATTTCGTTCATATTTATATTTTGATTTTGATCCTCTCAAATGACTCCTAAATGTTTCAATTTTTAAACTTCAAATTCCAAACAAATCTTAAGGTTCAAACCCATAAAATTTCACAGTATTTACTGAGGAATAAATAGGTTTAGATTACTGCTTTGAAAGCAAAAGTTTGAGATTTTCTCAATATATAACTTGATATTTCAACTTCATTAGGCTTGGTTTCAATATACTTTTACTTTTGCGAAAAGTTAAACAAATGAATGAGAACAGAATACTTTAAGGGTCAAAAGGTTAACCAAATTTATAGTTTAATTTTTTATCTCAAAAACAGGCTATTATCACTTAAGATTATAAGTGCGAGAAATTAAGTGCTAACCAGCTTGACCATGTTAAGATAAATGAAGTAGCTGGTGATAGTATGTTTAACTTAAACGCATAAACGATGCTTTAGGGGTAAGTTAGGGGTAGTTAATGGAAAATGACTAACAATGGATCCTCGGGAGCGAACGTCACAATTTTGAATACTTTTTTACAAAATAAAGCTTATATAATCTTAGGCACACTATAAAATGTAATCAAACAAATTAGCCGCCAATGCGTTACATAACATATTTTCGCAATTTAAATTTTTGAAATTAAATCCATTACTGCTTGAACAAGTGAATGATTAAAAGTGCTTCGTGGTGCTTAATAACTCGCGATAAAGGTGCAGATGTTAATGCTCAGTCTAGAGACGGAAGTATACCGTTACACTTAGCTGCAAATAATGGTAATTTGAGTGTAGCTAAACTACTTGTCGCTAAAGGTGCTAATATTAACTCTAAAGATAATTTTGGTTCAACTCCTCTCTACTATGCTGCTAAAGAAGGCAAACTGGGTGTTGTTAAATTGCTTGTAGAGAAAGGAGCTGATGTTAATACCAAACAAATGGATGGTAGAACACCTATACACTGGGCAGCCCACTATGAGCATTTGGATGTGGTCAAATTTCTCATAGAAAAACATGCTGATATTAATGCTATTGACAAGAATGATTGGACACCCTTGCACTTTGCTGCTGAAAAAGGAAGCTTGGATCTAGCTAGATTTCTTTTAGATGAAGGTGCTGTTGTTAATGCGAAAAACAAGTATGGTCTGACACCTCTACCATTAACAGATAATTCAGAGTTGATGAAGCTCCTTGTTAATAAACTAGCTACTTTGGACAATATAACACCTTTGCATGCTGCCGTCAAATACGGAACATTGAAAGCAGTAGAACTTTACATTAACACTGATATTAATGCCAAGGATAAGTATGGCTCAATACCTCTACACTTTGCCGCTCAGAGGTAGCTTAGATGTGGTCAATGATAAATCAAATTGACTCAAAAGAATGTGCTCAATCACTTTAAAACGATACATATCAACGAGAAATGAAGTGTTGTTATATAGACATTCCTATGTTGTCATAATGACACATATAAAGTCAAACTGAAGTTAATTGCGAGCACTATCCCCAACAAACAGTTGGATAGCGAAACTAACTGTTGTTGAATCGATCCATTATTTGAAAATTTTGTTAATATTTAATTAATGAGAAAATTGTTAAAACCATTAAATCACTTTTGAATACTTTCAAATGGATCAAAAATGTTTATCTGTGTTGATTTTCACTAATCCATACATGATAGATCAATTATTTTTCAAACTTGATATGAAAACACTGTTCGAGTGTTTTATTGTTGGTAAATATTTGTTCAACACCTCAGCCCATCAATATTAGAAACTAGAAGACAATAAAGTCAGCCCCCGATTTTGGCAACTCGCTGGTGCTGACAAAGATTATTGCCAAAATGAGGTTGTCGAGTAAAACACTTAACATCAGAAAATAACACTAATTTATGCAATTAATAAACCAAAATACTTTAATTAAAGAAATCAGTTATTTTTTACTGTTTTGAACTATTGAATTTGTTTTTATATATGTCCCTTTCTAACTCGTTAAGAACATGATGAGTTTTCTCGAGACCATCAGATTGTGTGAAATATTTTCTCAATAATAATATAGCATTGAGTGCGTCTATAGTTTTGATCTGTTCTTCACTTTCATCTATTTCTTCTTCTTTTATATCACTTATATTTAGTGTCTAAACTAATTGAAATACACTTTCGTTTTGACATTTTTGTTAATAGAAGTAAACAATTGTTTTGAAAAGCGATTTCTTTGATATTAAATGAGTTTTTTTAACAAACTTTACAGTTTGTAAATTTTTTTGATAACATCGAAGCATTGTTTAAGCTATGCCTACGTTAAAAATTAGTTGCTATAATCAAGGTTTTGCTAAAACCGGAATTGTCATAATCCGAACCCCTAATATTATGCACCTCATAGGAGCAACCGGTACTTTGGAATTGATTGCTAAAATAAAAATTTGCCATTAGGCGGGTTGCTAAAACCGGGGACTGACTGTATATGCCTATTTCCTAAGATATGATAATTGTTCATGTTCTTTCCTTATTCTAAACCGCATATCCATTCAATTAAGTGTTTGAAAGTTGTAATCTTCAACTTTATTCCAGACTTTGAGACAAATTACTTGTTTGTAAACTTTAGAATCACTGCCACCACAACGATAAGAGTTGGGCACTAATAAATCTAATTTTGTTTGCCTTTCAGGATTTGTATTACTTTTCGTGTAATTCTAAATAAATAGTTTAGTTCTTGATGTCTATTATTTCTGTCAAAAGATGTGAAACATACAGAGTGGGCATTTTAAAACTTAACGACCTTGAAAATGTTATGCATAAGAATGAAATGTCATGAATGTATGACTACAATTGGAAAATGAAATCAGCCATTTAATGAAATATTAAAATTTTACCAAAGAATAACTTGCTTTCCATTGTTTGCTATACACTCTTTAAGGCAATCAGATACAGATTGATACACACGTTGACACGTTTCTATTGAAATATTTTCAATTTGCGTCTTAATTCGTGTTTTCAGTTCTTCAATATTCCGTGGTTTAGTGGTATAAACTTTGTCTTTAATTACCCCCATAGAAAAAAGTGAGGGGAAGTTAAGTCGCAAGATCTTGGCGGCCATTCAACGGTACCTCAACTATCAATCCAAGAGTCAGGGAGTTTTTCGTTTAAAACTTCCCTGACTCTGAGATCATAATAAGGTGGGACCCGTCTTGTTGGAACCACATGTGCCTATCATCAAACAATTGGTGGAAATCTGGCCTAAACTCTATCCTAAAGTTAAGAGCAATTAAACCATGCTTTTCTGCACATTTTTATGTTATACTTTAAAAATCACCAAAGTTAGACATATTTTGCTGCATATAAAAACAAAAATTACATAAAAGTTGCGATTTTATCGAACTTCAGTTTATTAAATGCCTTAAGAATGAGTTTAGTTGTCTATCAAAGCATTTTGTTCAAAATTGTCATCACTAATTGCACAGTTGTCACAACAATTTTACTGCTAAAAAATCAAGTTTCGCAATTAGTTTGTCAGTATTTACAGCATTATATCGAGAGATAAAAATAGCAATACCTGAAGATTAGGCTGACAATTATCATGAAATATATGTTGTCTATTGCTCACCTAATTTCGTATCATTTTATCCCTTCAAAAATAGAGAAAATGTTTTAATCAATGACTTCATCACACAATAAAACCTTGACTGCACTTAAGTAATTAAAAATAATACCAGATCCTATTAAAACATGATCAATTGTTATTGACTTTCAAAAACCACTTAGCTATATGTTCAGGTTAGATAGATTTAGCTAAATATCAATTTAGAAAACCTTCATCTCTGTTATTACAATATTGTTGTTCCCATTCATCTAACAGACATTTTAATGAAATACATAATCAAAATATTTCAAATACTCATCACTTTTAGGTTCCTCACACTTCATTCTTGTGTTTCTGAGTTCAATTGTTTAGCCTTTAATTTCTCTTCATTTTCCGCCAAATTATTCAAATGTTTACAACAGGGGAAAAGCATTGTCGCCACAAAATGCAAATCATTTAATTTGTAATATTTATTAATATTTTGCGATAACTTTCCCATTAGATGAAAATTTTATTAATTGAAATTTAGTTATAAAACTTTTACTACCTTTACAATGACCTCTGAATCATTTATAGTATTGGCACAAAATTTGAGTAGTTTTTGCATTGTTGGTAAAAACAAGTAACATGGTTTTAATAAAGATACCAATTCTTTCGACAGATTTTATTAAATTCCACAGATTAGATCTTCAACTGTTTTGTTGTTCTCTTTATTTAAAACTAAATTTGATAGTTTTCCGCTACCAATCGCAGCATTTCGTGTTTGCTATCCCATCGAACTTTATTTGACTGCTTAAGTGTTGACATAAATGGTAGATTGTGCCTTTTGTGGGCACATACTTTTGATGATAGATCCTAGTAGTACTCAATGTGGTGAGTCGAGTGATATATTACATGCCCATATTCTATCCATTAAATTACGTAAAAAATTTAATATTTTAAAAACTCAAAAATAGTTCTATCGCCAGATATCCGCTCTGTAGCGTGTTATAAAATAATTCTCTGTAAAATAATTAAGTATCCACGTGCGTGATTTAACCTATGTGAAAATTGCGTCAGGTCGCGAAGCGATTTGACGCTATCTTAAGCTTGGGTTAAATCGGGTTCGTCGTGGTTATGTTAAACGAGTCGCCAATAGGTACTTTGAGAGAAGGATGAATGGAGAGTGAGTGTCTTGGGTGGTTAGGTGGGTGCCTTAGGTGGTCGGGTGCGTGCCTGGATATATAAAAAATCAAAATTTTCACGTAATTTATGGATAAAATATGGCATATGATATATCGTTAGACTCCTCACATCGAGTAGTATTAGATCTATAATCTAAAGTAGATGCCCGCAAAGGGCACCATTACAAGTTCTATCGTATTAGAACAATATTGATAAAGGTAGACGGGTAAATGCAGCAGTGAGTTGGTTGAATGGGGTTGGGTGGGTTAAAAACGAGATTTTCGAAAATTATTTTATAGTAAAAATTAGTTTTTCACGTAATTTATGAACGAAATGTCGAGTGTAGTATATCGTTAGACTCCCCACATCGAATACTATTAGGATCAATCATCAAAAGTATGCGCCCGGAAAATGCACCTATTACCAAGAACTTATTGTGGTACCCGCTAAAACTATTGAAAGAATCGATGAAGGAATCGAGACAAAAGGCAACCAAACTAAAAGACGTTAATCATTATGGCGATCAACAAATTCAGACTACTGAACAAATACCCAGAAGGTATAATAAAGAAGGAGCTAAACGACGCCTATGGAATACACTTTCTTTAACTTATAAGCAAGGCTGTAAAATTTGGTTGAGAACCAACTGTTTTCAAAAGTGCCAAAACTTTATAAAATTCAAAACGAGTACCTATTGCATAAAAATGTATCAAATTACTTCTATCTTATTCCCCCAAATTAAGACTAGTTTCCCAAATTCCCAAATAAACCCATCTTTCTAATACAATCAAATAAGCCCCAAAACTAGTTTATATTAATTTGTTTTAATACTTTAATTAATTGATTGTAAAATAATTAACTAGAATGAAATGATTCATAGATGATTTTGATCCTCTCAAATGACTCCTAAATGTTTCAATTTTTAAACTTCAAATTCCAAACAAATCTTAAGGTTCAAACCCATAAAATTTCACAGTATTTACTGAGGAATAAATAGGTTTACATTACTGCTTTGAAAGCAAAAGTTTGAGATTTTTTCAATATATAACTTGATATTTCAACTTCATTAGGCTTGGTTTCAATATACTTTCACTTTTGTGATAAGTTAAACTTATATAAATGAATGAGAACAGAATACTTTAAAGGCCGAAAAGGTTAACAAAATTTGGAGTTAACTTTTTGACCGTAAAAATAGGCTATTATTACAAAAGATTATAAATTCGAGAAATTAAGCGCTAACCAGCTTGACCATGTTAAGATAAATGAAGTAGCTGGTGATGATATGTTTAACTTAAACGCATAAACGATGCTTTAGGGGTAAGTTAGGGATAGTTAATGGAAAATGACTAACAATGGATCATCGGCAGCGAGCGTCACAATTTTGAATACTTTTTTTACAAAACCAAACTTATATAATCTTAGGCACATTATAAAATGTAATCAAACAAATTAACCGCTAATGCGTTACATAACATTTTTTCGCAATTTAAATTTTTGAAATTAAATCCATTACTGCTTGAACAAGTGAATGATTAAAAGTGCTTCGTGGTGCTAAGGCAGTATATATGTTTCGAGATATCAAGGTCTCGGGTTCGATACTTTCGATTTTGCAATTTTTGAATCTCTTAAGCTTTTTTTAGTTAAAAGTTTATCTATAAAATGACTTTAATTTTATTTTAAAAAACCTAAGGTACTTTATATTATATCAAAAATATTTTGATATTCAATATCTACAGGATTTTTTCCTAGACAATTTCAAACAGAAAAATTTAAACAATTATGAGAAAGAGCTTGTAATTATTTAAAAATAATCTTGTAGATGTCGAATTTCAAGATATTTATGTTATTTTCTATTTAAAAGATGAAACTTGTTATATTGAAAAGTCGTAATTCTACATAATTTATTTGTTGCAGTTTTTATGATAATAATCTGTGTTTCGATCACTGTAATTATCATTATCAGAATTGAACATTTTCTAACTGATTTTCTTATTTTAAGCGCCTTAAGTTTTTAAAAATAAAATTAAAGTTATTTTTAGAAAAATTTGAATTAGAACAAAAAGTTTAAGAGAATAAAAATTGCAAAACCAAAAAGTATCGAACCCGAGATCTGGATATCTCAAATCATATATACTGCCTCAGGCCACGAATCACTTTAAATCATTGACTTGTTCAATCAGTAATGGATGTAATTTCAAAAATTAAACTGCAAAAACTATGTAACGTAATGCATTGGCGTCTAAACTTTTGATATGTGTTTTAAGTGTGCTTAATATTGGTTTTATAAAAAAAGAATTCCAAATTTGTGGCGTCCGCTGCCGATGATCTATTATAACCAGGCTGACCACCTCTCACGCAACTCGCGTGATTCTCACGCATCGGGGGGTCTGACTCACGTCTCCCGTATCGATTACTTGGGTGAGGCGAGAGTCTCACGCCTTTAGAAAATTTATTTAAATTTTAAAACATATATTAGAAATCAATTTCCTAACGATTTATATCATCTTATAACATGAAAACATTTAAAATACTAAGCGATAAACTGTAAAACAAAATACTTTTATGTTACTTTTAAGGCTGTCAAAAGTTATCGAATATGAACCTTTGCCACAAAAATGTATGCGTAAAAGTTTAATAGATATTAAGTTGTAATTACGAGCAAAATATCTCAAATAAGGAAAAGACAAATTCATTCGAAACTAATCATAAGTAATTTAAAAGAGTTTAAAATGTATTATCTCAGCTCTGTGTGAATTATGTTTAAATGAAGAAATTATAGAATGATGAGAGAAGTCAAATGAGTATTGATTTCGTCAGAACAGATCTCTATAAAGTCTAACTTTCAAATGTCACCCATTGAGTTTGTTTACGTTTCGAAAAATGAGGCGATATTAAAAGCTGCAAAATCTAATAAAATATACACTTTTAAATACAGTTAATTATTCACTAATTATTGATGTAATCCTAAGCAGTATAAGTTTTTATTTAACTAAAGTGTAGAATTGATTAATCTTTGGGATTTTATTGAAAAATTGCTTACTCCCCTTTGTATCAAAATTCACGCACGTGGCCTGAGCCGAGGTGGTCAGCCTGATTATAACTGAGTCTAAGATCTAGATAGAATATTCTAATAATGATGCACGAAAATATGTCTTTCTTAGATAGAATGAGAACAACTCAAAAATTAAAACAATACAATGAGAGGTTGTTTACTATTACTCTCATTATTAGTTTATTTATTATATTTGTATATTTATCTATGAATTTTGATTATGTTTCCATTTAGGAAATGTGTTGAAAACTTAAGTTTACAAATATTCAAATAAAATAATAAGAGTATTTTCTAATTTTCTTAATATATTAATTTGAGTTCTATTTGAATTTCATTAACTTTCAAACCTCAGGTATAAAATATGATAAATTGTGTAGGTGTTTATTTGAACTATGGTTTTCCTAGAACTTTTGAAATAATAGATAATTTCCACAGTTACCTCGTTATCAATAAAATTATTATCGTTATTTTGATTAGAAGTTACTTATACATGTTTTTGAGCTTAAACAATTATAGAACACTTTGTTGACAAGCGCATATCTTTCATTAGGTTTACTGTGTGATCACTTGCAATTTTTACACTAAATTTTGATGGTGGATAAGTATGGGTTCGAACATCTCAATTCGCAATGCAACGGAGCTTGATTTAAATATCAGCATTGGCCTTCCGAATCATATTTATTTTGAGAATGGAGTGAAACCTGGTTAGGAAATGATTAGAGCTGTAGGTAAAGTTTGGTACACAATAAGTGTGCAATGGGTGAATTGTGAACGTTCTTGGCATGGATTGTATATGGGTTATGACAGGCGATTTGAAATTCGTGGAGGACCTCACCCTATTCGTTTAGGAATAGATGGCGTCTCTGAAGAGCTATTCGATCTAAATGCCTTAAATAGCGCATTCGAACTATTCGATCTAGATAGTAACACGCGAATTGAATAAATTAACTTATCCTGATTGATTTTGACTCCCATATCTAAATTCCATATTGTATCGTTTTATTTGTAAATAACAAATTACTTAAGCTCTTTTGAAATTTTGAGTCTTGCATAAATTAGTGTTATGTGAAATAAAAAATTGTTTTTGTGTACTTTGTTTTGGGGTAACTACTGGAACATCGGACGCAATTCCTGAGGATTTAGGACTCCGATATTCCCGATATATACCCAGATCAATATATAAAGCATTTAGCTGAAGATCCACAGCTATGAGTACCATTCGACTGGACTTGTTGAGTAGTCTACTATGTTCTCAGGCTCAAGGATCAAGAACAATTGGTTATAAAGATACATATCAAATACAGATCGCGGCCAGTTGACCCTATGTCGGATGACATTTCTCTATAAAAAGCCTTAAGTAGCTGCTTACACGATTTAATCTAGTTGAAAATAGCGCCATGCCACAAACCAAGAGACACAAAGCGATCTGACACTATAATCAGATTATCATAAATCAAGTTCATGACGATTAGTTTGAACGAGTCGCAACCAGATACACACATTCAATAGGTAGGCGTTTCCCACTCTGAAACTCACTTAACGCTACTCTCTTAAAATAGTAGATCAAATAAGCTGATATTATTTGGGGCCTAGGTAAGGTTTTTGGGGAAGAATGAGGCCCGAACAATAGGAACTACGATTTGTTAAATGAGGGCCTTATTGGAGGCCAGGGACTGAAATTTTTAGGTCTCCAGTGAAATTTTACATTCATTGAGAAGAGTATCTATCTATACGAGTGATGGACGTTTCACCGGCAACTATTACACCAATAGTCATCATAACCACAATAAATGCCGATGAATGGCTGTATTAAGAGTAAGAAACATTAGTAATCATTAGAACGTCTATATTTCGGGAAATCCCAAATCATCTCCTGAAACTCAATCAGCGGGAAATCAATTTATGAGTGCGTATCAAGTAATAAGAAGTCATATGGTGACATCCTTATTTTCCCGAATTTCCTGAATAAGATCCGAATTGAGATAAATTCTCTGAGTTATCTAAAATTTAAGTTTTCACAGCACAACAAACTTTCTATATTATGACATTACATTAGATTTTTTGAAATTTTCTAATTGAAATAACATATAGCATGTAATATGGAAAATGTAATACTTTTCAAATTTCGACTTCGCGCTAACTTATCTACGAATAGCATAAAAGATCTTATTTATAGTTTGAAAGTTATTTGTAGATAAGTCAGAGCGAAATGAAAGTTTAAAAGTATTAAACACTTAAATGTAATACAATTCAATCAATTTTTAGATTATAACTAAAATTTTTCTGTAATAAAATAGTAATTTGTATTTTCCGAATGAGTCCCCAATTGTGTCTTTTTCAACTCCTTTTCCCTCCCGAATCAGATGGTTATATGTCCCGAATTATAGACGCCTTAGTAATCATATAGTTAATCGATTTTTAAAGTGTGATATTAAAAATTTCAAAAGCTCATAACTTTTGAAGCGTTCTTCTGATATGCTTAAGACTTATATTTCTGAAAACTGTATGCAAAAACCTTTCGAACGATTAGCATTTCATCATCTGTTCCGGTATGTCCACAGATGAATAAAGGTGATATGCGCATCACTTCAAAGGATTTCGCACACAGTTTCCAGAAATACAAGTCTTAAGCACATCAGATGAACGCTTCAAGAGCTATGAGCATTTGAAATTTTGCATACCACTCTTAAAGTCAATTGATTTCATTTTATTCGATCAATTAATCAGTCTTAACAAATTGATTTTCTTTTCTATTTTATGAGGTATTTCTTTCCTGAAGGACGTGATGTCGCACAAATAGATTTATTTTACAGGTCATTTTCTATTAGTTAAAGTATTATATGAGTGCATAAACACATTAAATAATAGATGTCATGACAAACCATTTCAAATGTAAGATTTGTGCCCCTATATCACAGTACTGAAAGAGAAAGATATTTCTCTTGCATTGGCCCTCAATTTCTGAAGTTGGGCATAAAATATCTGAATCGAGTTAAAAGTCTAAATTGGCATGGTCAATCTTGGTTGATAATCAAGAAAAACATCAAAGTCGTTCAAATTTATAAAACGTCATAAATTTGTATGATACTTGAGCAGTTACATTGATCCAAAGATTTTGATTTATTTCACAAGTTATTGAACATAATCGAAAACCATTTGAAACAATGCTTTACGACATTAACGTCAGACGAATTAAATTATTGTCTAAAAGCAAATACAAATAATTAGCTCTTTAGTTAATTAATAAATAGAAAAATAGCTTTTCAAAGGCAAAATTGAATTTATTTTCAAACTGGTATGTCAAACAATTATTGGGTATTTCATCAGTTTTGATTGTGATCATTTTCCACAAAATTTTGATTATATTGTAATGCTTATTTTAATTATCTTTTTTTCTATCATTATTATCTTTTATTAAGGGTCACTAACATTTGATCTTGCTAGCGCTCTATGTCAGAGTGACCCTATACTTAGTTGTTTACTAATACTGACCTAAATAATGACCACTAACTAGCAAGGGATGACCCACAATGCATAAATGTGGGACAATAGAAAGCTCTCAAATTTAGACCAATTTATATAAAAAAAAGCGTAAATAATAAGGGACAGGGCATTCAATTTCAAGTGCATAGAACCACTTGTCAAAAGTAAAACTCTCTTTGATTTTTATACTCTCGTGAAACTTCTATTTATTACGCTATTTTAAATCTTAAATAAAATCTCTTTGTGAAATTTCGGACTTCGTCTTCACAATATCTTATCACGAAGTCATTAAATGAATATTAATAAAATAATGGAAAAACTCAATATTATTGTCACATTTTCACACTATCTCAAAGTACTTCAATTACGACATTTATAGAACTTAGAAAATTTTTACTCAAACTGGAGTTTATTAAAGCTTAAAATTAAATTAAATTCACTATAGAGTGATTTCAATTCATCACAAATTGTGCAATAGTTGTTGGTCACTTCTAAAGGAACTCATTTATAGCGCATCGGTTTATCACTTGCGAAACAGATTAGATGAAAGGATCGGATTTCAAACACTTTATTGATTGCTGTAATCAGCTCAATATTTTTGCCCAAATGTATTATTTCATTACTATTAACAGACGAAAATTCGGAATACTTCATAATAGTTCTGGACTTCTCATGTCGATGGTTTAAAATTTTGATAAATACTTCTTACACATAGTTTGAATCGAATTTACGTGATAAACACATCTTGAGATATGTGAGGTGACAAATCTTGGATAAATTTATAACATAATACTTGAAATCATGAAAAATATTCCTGAAATGAAGAATTAAATTGAAACCGATTGAAAAATATCTACTAAGTTCTAGTTTAACCAACGGCACTCCATTGCACGACACCTGTGTTAGATCGAACTCAACGGAAAAGAGGTAAACTCCTATCATCTTAAACAATCCAATTTGATGAAATTTTAATTATTGATAAAACTGATACCCAATGTGTTTAATAAATATTATAATAATATATTGATACAGAGTTAATAAATTTGATGTGAATATAAATTCAAGAATTGTTAATATAATTATAATTAAAGAATTAAGTGAAAAATAATTTGTACATTATATCTAGACATTCGTAAACTTTTCCCAACTGATACAATTCCTATAGTCTATTTTCACATACGATACACTACATTATTTGGAAGTGGAAAAAGTCTCTCTGCGATAACCACATCTTATTCTGCAGAGAGCAAATCCTTGAAAGATCTGATCATATTACACACCTTCAACTCTTCACTTCAACTTCTACTTCTGATACATACAGTCGTATGAGCATTAGATAAGGTTTGAAATAGAATAAAACTTAAAATTGGTATAAACTCTCATATTCCAATAATATCTGATTAATTGGTCCAGATAAGTCTGGAGTAAAGCGAGGCAAATGCAAAATTAAAATTACCTAAACAAATGTTTTTTGACTAATCGATAAGCGGTTTTGGTACCTAACAAGTTATAATGATTGAATCATAGTTCATCTGAACAATAGATACTAAGTGTAGGATCAGAAAGTTGTCTAGAAAATTATTAAGTGCATTGAATTGTAATACACTATAACAAAAAATGATGCGTTTGAGTACATTAAAATTTTGCTTATTTAAACATTTCAAGAAATCAATATACTTAAAAATATAGAATATTAAAGTTGTTAAAATTGTGTACATTAATGTGCATTCATATAGTTTAAAAATATGCGCCAAAAATAACAAAGTCCATTGATTCAGTACTTCATTATGCATTATTTAAGTACAACAAAATTCTTGGGAAACTGCATTTTTTGGTAATTTAAAATCGATCTAAAAGTTTATTATAAGTACCTTTTTATGAGTCTTACATTAGTAAAATTACATATTATAATACTTATAATCATTACAAATGCATTCTATTGTTATGTCTTTAATAATCAGCTTCGATGAATTAAAATAATTAAAAAGTTAAAAAATATTTGAAAGTACTTCCAAAAAAAATCAAAGGTAAGGAAAGTCGAGAAAAGTGAAGATTCATTAAAAATAAGCCAACTTCGAACCAACGCTCATTATTTCTGCCGGATCGGAGGCTTTATGGAACGGCTATTTCATTATGAACTCTTCCAAACACAACATCAAATTTTTTGTTTTCCTTTCATATTCGAGACCGAAAGCAAAATACGACATATAAAGAATGAATAATCCTTTTGCCAGATTTGTGTGAGTGTAAGGCAATCTACCGATATAAACATAACCTTCAATTGAGTTCATGAGAGAAATCGGCATATCTAGAGAATATTCGACCTTTGGATCTAATATAAAAAGCGATTGATTTTCACTTTCACTCATTTGATACTCATTAATTATTATATCAGGTGTTTTTAGTATCTTTTGAAGAATTAATATACAAGCAATTGTCTTATTTGAATCTAAAAATTATGTAAAAATTAAATTTAAAACAATTTAAGTATTAATTATATTGCCCGTTATTTGAGTGTTTCCTTCGTATCGTCTTGTATATTTCCCAAAAACTTCTGATTTAGTCAATCGGTTGAATAAAACGACCCCTCCTTTCAAGAACTTATTCAAATACTTCCTATTAGTTTCAGCTAAATGTTGGTAGCTTTTAATCATATTTCTATGCAACTGGTCTAAAAACTATAATTAAATCATTTGAGTTAAAATCAATGAGAAAATCCTTTAGTCAAAGTATGAATGATTACCCCTTCATAAGACTTGACTTCAGGCAAATTTTCAAATAGTTTCTTGAGATTGGCTTTAACATCATCTCTGAGATTATCAGCAATTAATGGAATAGCATTTAACGCAATTTTCTTTGGTTTAGATTTTTTGTGTACTATTGGCTCAAAAGTACTTTCGATATCAGTTTCGTGTTCTTCTTCAGTAACATGTGAAAGATTGCACTCAGTGTTTTGTATTTGAGGGTCGCACACTTCATTGTCTTCCGTAGTTTCCGATATAACACACTTAATACCCGAACAGTCAGTTTCTTTGCAACAATGGGTGAGACTTTCGACAGCTTTTCTTTTACGAGTTGTTCTTTTAATGTTCCATGGATTTGCTACATTTTTAGCATTTTCTCTTACGTTGCGATATTTGTTTCTCAATTTTTGAAGCCAAGTGTCCTTAAAAATTGTAATTTAAACATAAATATAACAAATATTTTAAGAAAAATTTTATTCTTTACATATCTACTTTACGACTCGTCTCTCAAAGTTGGGTATTTCATAACCAATTCATAGCAAATATAATTTAAATTGAAGTGTTCCACTTCATCCCTTGAAATAAAATATAAAATTAATTATTTGAGATTTGAATTTTAAGCAAAACCTCTGACCTGTAATAGCTATGAATGTCATTGAACAATATATTAATTATTATCTTCTCTTCGAATTTTCCTAATTTTATTCCACTATTGATTTTCTGTTTAATCAAATCATTGAATTCGGGAAGAGTATAGTGAAGAGGCCAACGTTTCAATTGTCTAAATATTTCTCGATATGGCGAAAAGTCCTGATAGTCTTTCTCACAGATAGGATTGATTTCTTCACCATTGGTTACATTGTATTGATATTCGCGATCACCAATAGTTATATCAAGTTCTACCTGATCTCTAACTTTTGAAAATTCAATTGTATCCAAAACTTTTCTCTGATAACCTATTTATTTAATTAGCGATTGAATGTCTTCTCTTTCCAGTGATAAGAGAACTTCATTTGAAATAGCATTGTCTTTGGATTGAAATAAGATTCAATTTTGAAAAGACTAATAATTTAATTAAACTTTTAAAATAAGTAATGCCTTATATGAATCAGTCGAAAGCACTTTCGAATCATTCAATAATTAATCAATTAAAAACGTAGTATAGTCGTTGATAACAGCATTTATGAATTGTTGTAAACTTGATGTGTAATTTGCTGCAGTGTTGCAAAAGTTGTTCACATGTTTTGTTAAAAACTTTAAAAAAATTGATTCAATCATTAAAAATTTTGAAATTTTTACATCAATGCATCCAGTATTCATTAAATTATATTGAATTAATATCTCATACCTTTAAACGTAGAAATGTAGTGCTCAATACCTAAATTTGTTAATTATTTCACTTGTGAGAAGTCATTATCAGCCGTTTTATTACAAATCTGAAAAAGATTAACGCACGCACAAGATGTTTATATGTACGCATGCGCTATAGATCTCAGTGATTGTTGTTTTTAATTGTCTGATTTAAATTTTTAAAAATATATCTCGATTGCTACTGCAATAAAAGATGTTTGACACGACGTGCTTATCATTTGCACATTAAGAAGCACTTTGGTAACAATGAAAAAGTGAGGTGCAATGTTTGTTATCTCACACAAAAGTCTTTGGAAGGGTTCAGAAAACACTTCAATAGAAAACATAAGTACTTTCTCGAAAAGCTCGAAATTTAAATAATAATAAACCACAAGAATCAATTGACATCAATACAGATGAAAATACTTTACTTCAAAATTCAGACTTTGAATTTATTTCAAACGACAATTTTGAAAGTACTTTCAATGAAACAGATCT
Source organism: Archegozetes longisetosus (assembly GCA_018873245.2). Taxonomy (NCBI): domain Eukaryota; kingdom Metazoa; phylum Arthropoda; class Arachnida; order Sarcoptiformes; family Trhypochthoniidae; genus Archegozetes; species Archegozetes longisetosus. The sequence goes on along the minus strand of JAEMBT020000009.1, from coordinate 13,053,762 downwards.
CAAAAATGCTTTTGTCACTAAAAGAGAACTATTCAATGGCAGACAGAGAAGCGAATAAAGTATCTGAATCTATATTGAATTTAGTTGAAGAAATTGTGAAAATAAAGAATCTGATTTTACTCATTATTGAAGTTCGATATTTGATCGGTTCAACTCATTTGCAGTTAAAATATATTAAAACAAATTTTACTTTCAATGAACCAAAAGAAATAAAGCACAACAAAGAGAGATATTATTACATACCAATTCTTAAGTCTTTGACAGATTTCATCAGTAAAAAAGAAATATTCAATGAACTAATGAATGAAAAAAAAGTAAATTCAAAATATTAGATATTTATAATTCAATTTAATTATTCTTAGATTCATCGAAAAGTGGGAAAATGATGAGTTTCATAGGTGGTAATATTTTTAAGCCTGATATTAATTCTGGAGAACCAGTCTTACGAATAGAGTTATCGTTAGATGATTTTCTAACCACTAACCCATTGAGATGAGCGAATAAAAAGCAAAAACTAATGGCTGTTTATTATACGATCAATAATTTGCCGATGAAATATTGTAATAACGTCTTAGTTTCTTAATTAGACTTATACTGTAATACTTTTGTAATAATCTATATTTCTAAACTCTAATTTTCATAACTCACCTTATATGTCAACATTTATTACTGATTTAAAGATTACTTTTTGTTTGTATAAAAGAAATCTTCACATGCTTGTCTCAACTGTACAAGTTATGAAGACAGCTGAGAATAAGCAATCTCAACTATTAAAACCTGCCTAAGTATGTCCTAGTTATACAATCTCCCAATCCTAGCTAAATGTGCTATTGAACTTAAAAGGTTTAGTCTATCATTGTAAAACATTTTCTAATTTAACCCGCCTATTGTTCCTATAAAATGTCGTGTTTTTCTTAAATTTGTCGCTCTTTTTCTCACTGTTAAAATCCTGTGAAATCTTATGTAATTTGTATTGTGGTTATGTTTAATAAAGTGCTTATATTTAAAATTTGATTTCGTACACGCTCCTATCAAAGATCCAGATTTTACAATTGGAGGCACCACTGGGATAGGAGTTGAAGATGTATAGAAATCAATGTTGTTTGTATTGAAGTTATAAGTATAAATCAAGTTGTCAATTCTTACCCTTTTTGTTTAAATTGTGTGTTCTGCACTGTGGTCGTAATCAGTGTCTGCAATTGGTCACCAGCATTGGTTTCGCGGTGGTTGCGTCGACCGAATCACAGAGGAGCAACACACAAATAAAGGAAAGAAACACTTCTTTGATTTTTTGTCTTAGTAAAATGCCAATTAGAGGGCAATCTGAGTTATCCACTTCTAGTTCAGAAGTGACTGCTTTGACGGCTAAGGAACTTAAAGATATCGTATCAGATGTAGTCCGTATGTCGATGACTACATCTAGTAGCTTAAGATTAGAGCCTTTCACAGGTCGCGATACTCGGGAACTCGTAAAGTGGCTGCGAGAGTTCGAGTATCACGCAGATGCGAATAATTGGGATGATGTTGCTAAGTTGCGCAAATTTCCCACATGTCTTAGAGATTATGGTATACTGTGGTATGACCAGAATGTTAAGCGTGCAGGCGTAAATGCTCCAACAGATTGGAAAAACCTCAAAAATCTGATCACCACAGACTTACTTTCTACTATCCACAAAAGCTATTTACACAGCGAGCTAAGGCGTCGCAAGCAAGCTTTAGGCGAAAGCGTTTACAATTTCATTCTTGCTAAACGAGATTTGTGTCTCGAATTAGATGATAGCATGAATGAAAGCGATATGTTGGAGTATATGTATCAGGGAATGAAACCTGACATTGCAAAAGTGCTACGGTTTCATGCTCCTAAAACTATCAACGCATTCATAGATACGGCAAAACAAATAGAACGTGGCATTGAAGAGTGCGAAACTTCTGGGATTTCCAAAAGTAAGTCGGAAACAGAGTTATCCACTTTAATGAAAAATTTTTGAGATATGGTAAGAAATCTCACTCATACTTTGAAAAATAATAGCCGTCAAAATAATGCCTCCAATTGTAAAATCTGGATCTTTGATAGGAGCGTGTACGAAATCAAATTTTAAATATAAGCACTTTATTAAACATAACCACAATACAAATTACATAAGATTTCACAGGATTTTAACAGTGAGAAAAAGAGCGACAAATTTAAGAAAAACACGACATTTTATAGGAACAATAGGCGGGTTAAATTAGAAAATGTTTTACAATGATAGACTAAACCTTTTAAGTTCAATAGCACATTTAGCTAGGATTGGGAGATTGTATAACTAGGACATACTTAGGCAGGTTTTAATAGTTGAGATTGCTTATTCTCAGCTGTCTTCATAACTTGTACAGTTGAGACAAGCATGTGAAGATTTCTTTTATACAAACAAAAAGTAATCTTTAAATCAGTAATAAATGTTGACATATAAGGTGAGTTATGAAAATTAGAGTTTAGAAATATAGATTATTACAAAAGTATTACAGTATAAGTCTAATTAAGAAACTAAGACGTTATTACAATATTTTTATAAAATAAATTGAGAAAATTAGTCTCAGATTCGTAATTTTGTAATATTTAAAGAAAGAATATCATTTGGGTTGCATCAGATTTATGAATCGAATTCAAAATTCGCAATGTATATTAGGAGAATTCTTCGTTTTCATGTAGTTGAGTGTTATCCACTATTTGAATGTAAGTGTTTGGCTCCATAGTATTGTCATAATACTCACATAATTCATATCCATCGTATTCGATTCTTTCATAATCATTTGTAATATTATATGTATCTCTCTTCCCATCTTGTTCTTCAATTTCCCGTAAATTTAAATTCTTATGTTTTTGAGAATATTTTCGGCAAACAACAATTATTACTGATATTAATATAATTACAATTAGCAACAATATGCCTATAATAATAATAGTAATAATGTTTTTAGTGTTTTCTTCTGTTTTTTCCTGTAATGACGGAATATTCGATTTAGTTTGATTTGTAATGTGGTTAATAATTCCCACCTGTAATTATAAAAATAAAGTTTAGAAGTAATTTAGTTAATAAGTACATTATTTAGTTTCTTACATATTCCTCACAATTTTCACTTAAATTATAAACTTTGGTATGAGGACATAAACAGCGATACGTGTTAAAGTTTATTGGGACACAGAGGTGTGTACAATTAGTATTCGCACATAAGTTATCAGCGTTCGGTTGACGTGAGGGATGTATTATTTTAAAAACTCCTATAAAATTTTCATGTAATTCAAATTCAGACAATTCTTCGCCAACAACATTCATTTTGTGAATGATATTTGAACCAAATGTGGACCAATAAATAAATCCATTGTATAAATCAATATTATGAAACGTAACGTGATTATGCAACGAATAAATAAGTTTTCTATCATTTCCATCATAACCAATAGAATACAAATCATATATATCTTTCCAATAAATTCTTTTAGCAACGTAATCAATTGCAGTAGAACCAGGTCTAATTATATCTTCATTGACTAATGATGTTTTATTATTTCCATCATAGCTTGCTTTATAAATGTATCCTCTATACTTAGCTAATTCACTCCATATAATGAATAGATCAATAGGATTCAAACTTATAGATACCACAGTATTACCGGTTGGTATTTTGTAAATTAAATAAATTACATTAGGTATCTCTAATTTTGACATGATTATTTCATCTCGATATTTATTCATACCGTAACCAAGAGAATTATGTAAATATAAATAATCATAAATCCAATCATAAGCGAATGTATCAAAGTAACGTATCGCCTAAAAAAATGCAAAGATTTGAAGATTATATTTTTATAATAAAAATGAGTTCCTTAAAATAATTATACACATAAAAGTAAAGCTCACATTCAATACGACAACATATAAAATAATGTGAAAATAATTATAAAATATAAATTATTATATTTAAAAAAGAGGCGTTCAAAAAAGTGTTGTGCATTCATGTTAATCACAATATGTAAATAACATGGCAATCATTGAATTGAAAATTTTAACATTTTTCACATTTTTCGTATCAAAGTTTCGTGTCTCTTGATGTTGAATCATTCAACAAATTTTTTAATATTTAAATAGAATGGTGTATTTCGAGTGTTTCATAGCTTGAAATTTGAATCAATTTAAAAAACTATTAAAGTTATATCACAAAAACATGATTTACATGTTGTCCGATCTAATTTTGACAGTGTTTTGAAACAATTAAAAATAATAGACATGTGAGGACATTTAAGTACTGTCAAACAATCAATTATTATTAAGTCTATAGTCAATATTTTTTTTACAAAATATAAATATTTTCTATCATTTTTATAATATTAAATTTAATTAAAATAATTTGTGCAAAATTTTTTAGGCGATACGTTATATGCTAACGATCGATTCATTTATTACCTTTGATTTGGGGTTCTTTTTCTCTGAAAACGATATATTCAACTCTTCATGATTAGCATAAATTAGGACATTATCCTTAAAGTTAACAATATCTTGAACATCGTACTTTAGATTTATTTCATATAAAGCCTTTGATTCTATGGTTGAATCTATATTATTCCTAAATTGTGAAATTCTCATTTCCTGAACCCTTTCGTATTTCACTGCAAATACTATCTGGACATTTTCAGTAGAATTCATCTGCAATAATAATTAGATAAATTGGGTTTATCAGCTTTTGTATAATATATAGCTTACAGTTTGACACATTTCTCCGGGCAACATATACCGATTTTCAGGACACACACATTCAAAATTATATTCATTTGGTAAACATAAATGAGTACAACTTGAATTTGTGCATTTATTTGTTCCGTTTGGTTGACGTGAAGGATCAATAATTCTAAAAGTATGAAAACTAAGAGTACTAACATCGTCTGCGGAGTTATAGATAGCATTGTCTTCCAACTTTAATTTATCACTAATGTTATCATTAGTGCTTATTTTCATAAATTCATAACATTTATAATTATAGATATATAAATTTGCATCATAAATATCTAACGATTTGCCTTGATTATCATATCTGACTTCACCAGTATTAAATTGGTGTAATAATTTCCTCTTATCTCCATTAAAATCAATCGATGACAATTGCAGTAATAAATGGTCCATAAAGTAAATTGTTTTAGTTTCAAAGTCAATGACGATAGACCAGGGTCCGACTAAGTCGCTATCAACTAATACTTTTCGATGAGATCCATCTTGGTTTGCTCGAATTATTGCAGGATTTGGAAAAACTATACTCCAAATAATAAACGATTCCAACGGATTGACTACAATATCTACAAATGTTTCATTAGATGCAATAATAGCCCTCATTCTTTTATTTAAAATATTCATAACATGTATATCGTTATTATAATTGAAGTAAATCAAGTTATGAATCCAATCAATTGCTATGCGACCAATGCCGTTTGCCAATGTAAACAGTTTTTTATCATTTAAATTGATATGTGATATATAAAATTTGAGATTATTTTTGCTCTTATAAATAATTAAATTTTCATTTATACTATAATCCATTTCAAGCAACTCGTCATTTTCATTAAATAAAGTAGTGTTGTGAAGTCTAAAAGTATTGCTTGAATCAAGTAACGATGAATATGTTCGCCTCTTCTTTGAGTATATAAAGCGTGGGTATTCACTTAACACCAAGTTTAAAACCAAACAATTAGTAATGAATATAACAATTGATAAATTCATTATTTGCAAAATATTTTCAACAGATTTTATATCTTAATGATAAGACTAGTTATAGAGTCAGGAATATTTATATACTGTGCTACATTTAAAAAGGAAGAGAGTTTATTGAAAGGATATCCTAAGTTCCATATATTAAAGTGAAATCAAGTTATTAACAATACGCTAAATTTGTTTTCTGACAAATTGTGTTAATATCTCCGCAAATTGTTTATTTGTTTACAGAAATGAAGCGATGAGTTTGGGCCAATAGTTTAGCGAGAAATAGATAGTTTATTTGAAACTGTTAAAAGTGTTTCTGTGTTTGTCCAAAATCAAGGAAATATTAATTAATACACAGGTTAATACATGTCTTAGTACGGAAAGTTTTACAGTGATTTGCATCAATTATGGAAATGGACTCTTATGTTAAACTTTAAATAAAGGTGTGCGACTTTTAAAGCACTATTATTTTGTAATACGTCAATAGTTTAAATTGCTTATAACTAACTTACACAGGCTTTAAGTTTCTAAAGTTATTTCTATAAAATTCATCAATTTTTTTCTCCCAATAATCTCTTCTTATCTTCGGAATAGCAGTCAGAAGTCTTCTATGTAAATCTAACATATTATTCCATATATTATCAGGTAAATCAATAATTGGATCAGAAATATCAAACTCATCTAAGAATGAAATAAATTAAATTATAATAATTATTGTAATTACTCACCTTCATAATCTATAGGTTATTTAACTGACTCCATTTGCTTTGAATGCTTTGAACATGTTTCTTTTTATGTTCTATCAGTTAAGGAAGAAAACAGGAAGTAAAATCCTGTTAGCCTTGAATAGTGATGACTAAATTGTGTATGTCATTTGAAATACCTTTATATATTACTAATGCATTATTTTTAATATGATAAAATCAGAAAGATTAAATGTTTATGCAATTAATCAAACAAAAATTGCATTAAGTAATTTTGATGATAATAGATATAGTACTTTAGCTTATGGACATTGTAAAATTAGTTAATTTATTTCATGTTTTATTGCTAATTCTTTGAAGGGGTTTACATATATTAGCATATTCAGGAAATTTTAAATATATATTATTTATTACTTCTTTTTCAAAATCTGAATTTTTTATTTTTTCAACTAATGTTCTTAATTTACATGTTGATATTTCTAATCTTATACCATCTTCAAAAGTCATTTCTTTTGTAAAACTTATATTTTTACTTTCAGTAAATTTTGAACTTTGTTCAAATTCTATTACATGATTTTGTGAAATTTATTTATATCTAACAAACATAGAATACTAAAATAGCTTAGTTATTAGTTTGAAATGGCTTAGCACTAACATTTGTTGTAATTAGCTCTTAAAAAGTCCAATGATTTATAACACTTTCTGTAATGACTTTCTCTTTAAAATGACCCACTATATTATAAGTTAACTTTAGTATAAATAAACAATCAAAAAGCGTAGCTTTAGTTTTAAATTTAGAAGAACGTGGGAAACCAAAGAAAAGTATAAAAAGGGACAGTCTTAGAGAAAGTCGACGAGAAGAGGAATAAGAAGAGAGTCAAGAGATAGACAATCTTCAGTAATATCTCAGTTATTCTTTGTAACTTCATATTATGCATAATAAAATTCTTGTAAAATAGACAATCGTTTTCTTCATGTCTATCAACTTTATTTGCACCTTAGGTAAGTGATATGGAAAGTTGTGAAACTTTCTTTAATGCATAGTAGGTACACATGATATTCTCTATCGAGTCCAGCCAGACTCTTAGATAGAGAATTAGGTAAAGAAGATTTGGAGTCTTACATCGAGGCCCCTGATTCCAAATCTTTACTCTAGTAAAATTACACAAAATGAAGAACTCTACACGAAAAATTAGATCGAGTTTTTCATTTTTGACGAGATCCCGAGTCACAAAAATAATTGTGACAATATGTTGTTTGTCTAGGTATTCTTTCTATCCAAAATATCATTTTTCTCTATATCTTTTTATTTGTTCATCTTTTGTAAAATGTCTATAATAATCTTTAACTGATTCTTTTCCAAATCTATCTATATAATAATTATAAAATACATTATCAATTTTCATCTTTAATATATATTCCATTTTATTTATTATAATTTTTAAAAAATTAAATTAAATTTTCATTATTTTTTTAATGTTATATACAGCATACAAAAAAACATGATTTGGTTAGAATTTTAACCCTTTCCGTACTGGAAAGTGTTAGATTTAAATACCTCCGGTATTTAAAGCATTAATAAAGATAAAAAAAAATACGAAGATGCTATATCATTTGAAGAACAATTTTTTTGAAATATCAGTTATTCAAAAACTCTCTAATTTTATAAAATAATCTCAACAATTCTGAAAGATTTTTTTTGTTATATATCTCTTTACATCTTTTTAATGCTAACCAAAGTAATGAATTAACTTTTAAATTATATGATTTATGTTTATTTCTTTGCTTTTTATTCATTGATAATAAAATTATTTTAAGTCTTTCAACTGTTATTTCCCTATCAACATTTGAACAACAATAATTTAAATGTTGGTATATTAAACTCAATATTATCTAAATAGAAAAATCCTAATCCATCAATGAATATTTTTTCTTTATACTGATATGTTCTTTCATCTGAACAATAACAACATATAAAACTACATAACCTTAAACATTGTTTACAAGAGTTTATCATTCTTTTTTAATTGATTTTTAGGTTTTTATAAAAATGGCTATCTTTTTGGTGTGTGAAGATTATGAACTCATAAGTTCCAGCTTTTTTGATTGAATTTTGTTATAATTTTTTATTTATTCATCTGAATTTTTAACATTTTTCTTTATGATTAATTTTAAGTATGAGTTCTTTATGATTTTGCGGTATAAAATAACTGATTTAGGTTGAAAATTTACTTGTAATGAGTTTGTGCTACAAATTTAACTGATTTTAACTTGAAAATATATATGTACGAGTTCGTACGCCCCAGTATCCACATATATATCACTGATATTAATGCTTGTTTTAGATAAATTAGCTACTCTGAATAATATTATGCCTTTACATGTTGCTGCCAGATATGGCTCATTAGAAACACTCAAACTTTTCAGGGATGAAGATTTTAATATTAAAGACAATGACGCAATACCCCTTTACATTGGGCCGCTAAAGGGGGTATGTTGGATGTCATAAGACTTCTCATAGAAAAATCTTCTAGCATTAATGCAAATAATAATCTTGATTCTAAATCTCTACACCTAGCTGCTGAAAGTGGTCGATTGAATGTGGTCGCACTACTCCTTGATAAGGGTTCTGACATTAATGCAAGAGAAAAGAATTATTGGACACCTTTGCAATTTGCTGTTGCAAACAGTAACTTGGATTTAGTTCGATTTCTAATTGATAAAGGTGCTGATATTAACGCTGTAACAAATTTTGGTAAAACCTTAATTGATATTGCTAAGGAAAAGAATTATGTGAAAATTGTAGAAAATCCTAATCAATGAAGAATTGTTTGATGCTGTGAAAAAGGAAGATATTAGTAAAATTAAAGAATCTCTTTCTGAAGGTGCTGATATCAATGCTAAAAGAAATAATGATTGATCACCTTTACATATTGCTGTTAAACAAGGTAACCTTAATGTGATTGAGCTTCTCGTAAATCAAAGTGCTAATATTGAGGGTAAAACTAACTTTAGACGGACACCTTTACATGTGGCTTTAGGAAAAAACCAACAAAATATTGTCGATTTTCTCATAAATAGAGGTGCTGAAAATGCTGACGTTAATGTTACTGATAAGAATGACAAAACACATTAAGACTGCTGCTAAATCTGGTATTAGTTCTGATGTAATAACATTTTTAGAGCAAGCACAAGCAGATTATCTCAGAACATCCACGGTTAGCAACAAATCCGTCAACACGAATCAAACTATTACAACCGAAATATTTATAACTACTTCAAGCACAGCTAGTTCACCTATACCTACAATTTCAAGTATTGAACGCTTGAAGAATGAGCAATTAAGTAGTGTAAAAGAAAATGATATTCAGAAGGCTAGAGACTGCATTGAGAAGTTAAAAGAATTGGGAGATATAAATAATGCTAATGTAAATTTGAGAAACTATTGAGTTCTATTAGTAACATACCAGCAGATGAAGTGATTGATCTCGCAGAAGTACAATCACATACAGTACTCAAAGAATCTCTCTGGGACACTTCAAATGTAAATAACTTTTGAACCGATCTGGCTAATTTAAAGCGGTTATCACCAAATTGTAGCAGGATAATGTAGAAATTGTTTGATATTCATGATGTCATATAATTCACCATGATAAATTAATAAATTAACTTTTTGTTTAAAATGAGGTTTTCTTAGAAATTTAGTGGAAAATTATTTGTGTGATGTCATTGATATTACTCGAGTGTCATTAATGTGTAGTCTTATGTTTGTTACATTTGAATATCAATTGTTTGGCATTAAATTGTGAACAAATTGTTTGTTAAAATGACTTCAACTGTCGAAGAACGGGAACTAAAGTTCCGAAAATTTATTAAAATGAGAGCAAAAGGTGATAAGAGAAGTGTTATTCTCCGTGAAGTCGGTAAGTATTGTGTAAATTAATTGATTATTATTAATAATTACTTTTTATTTCAGGGATTAGTAAAAATACTTTTACTGAATGGTGTCGTATTGACGACGAGGAGGAGCTCTTCATAACTGCTCCTCGTCTTGGAGGCCGACCACGGAGTACTACTCAAGAGGACGACAAGGCACTCAGAGCCGTCGCACTGACAAACAATTGGTCACAATTGGATCAGTTGAGACAAACGCCGGAACTGAGAGACAATGAAAACATTCGCTCCGTAACCAATCAAACGTTGCGTTCAATCCTTCGACGTCAAGGTATTAATTATTTTATTTAATATATAATTTAATAATAATTTTATTCTTCAGGAGTAAGACATCGTGTGGCGGCCATCAAAAAACGGCTACTTCAGGTCCATATTGACCGGCGTTTGACATACGCGGGCGATCACATCGATTGGACTCTAATTGATTGGGCGCGAGTGATATTCATCGATGAGTTCATGATTTGTACCGGAGATAACGGACGGATTTGGGTTTGGCGTGTTCGTGGCGCTCGTTATCACGCCCAAAACATTGCATTAACTCAACGCACAAATCGATTCAGCGTTTCGTTTATTGCGTGGTAATTATTATTGTAATTTGTAATTGATTTACATTAATTATTATTTGTAGTTTCAGTTTTCACGGCATTGGTCGGATTTATCGGCTGGACAACCGTTTGATTAGGGAGTCTTACGGACACTTCTTGGAGACGGCAATTCTCCCTGAGATTGAGAGTCTTTTCGATGACGGGAACATTCATCTATTGAACGACAACCATCCGGTTCACAACTCAAACTACGTCAAGGAATGGATTACGGCTAATATCGGGCCTGTCAATGACTTTGTCATTCCACACCCCAGGTATTATATTCTAAAATTTATAGTATTTATTTAATTAAATATTTTAATTCTACTTGGTAGTTTGAGCCCGGATTTGAATTCCTGTGAGAACGTGGGCGCAATGCTCAAGCATTTGGTGCGAAACAAACGCCCGGTTATCAACTCAGAGCAAGAATTATGGACTGCATTGTCATCGGCTCACACGACATTGCAAGGGTCTCAACACCGGCAATTCTTTATTAATTTGGTTGAATCAATGCCGAATAAATTGGTCGAGGTGATTAGGGCGGCTGGAGGTCATACCAGCTATTATCTATTTATAATTCAAATTCATAAATACATTTCAAATTAATAAATAAAATTCTCGTGATTTTTACATTTTTCTTTAATTTTTAAATAACTAAGGTGAATTATATGATATCATGCATATCAAACAATTTCTACATTATTCTGCTACAATTTGGTGAAAACCGTTTTAAATTAGCTTGATCGGTTCAAAATTTATTTACATCTGAAGTGTCCCAGACAGATTCTTTGAGTACTGTTTATATAAAGCTATTATGAGCGACAACTGTAATAAAATTCCAGAAATACTACTCTCGTATGTAGAAAAGCTTCAAAAATGTTGAGATCATCACAAACTAAAACTCTGAACTGCTTTCCGACATATCTTCATTCTTAATATAACAATCCTATATCTTATGTTTTTATGGGTGATCAAATCATTCACAATCTTTACCAAAACTGCCTAAAAAGATATATTAAACTTCAAATGTGCTTAAGAAATCTTTCAACAAAGTTCCGGTCTCGAAATTGATGACTAAGAAGCGGCAATTCAACATATCACCAGATCTTTTGTTTTATTTATATCTCTCTAATTCGAATATATAAGTTCTAATTATGATATGGGGGCTTTGCTAGCGTAGTTTAATAACACTATTTTACACCATTTTTCGGCTTTTATCACATGACCCACCCTTTCACTATATTTTTAAATTTTCAAACTCCAATGAATTTTGTTTTGGACGATATCTAGATTGAAAGACATACTGATAAATCTACTCCTAACGTTATCTATCATTCCTAAATGGATTAAAAGTTTAAAATATTTTGCGGAAATCAGCTTTAATCCTTTAGATAAATCCACTTCTAGAGAAAATCCATTTGAACATAAATTGAATGCACCTTTAGTTACTGTTGATGCTGAGAGATCTTTCCTCGTCATAAAAGAAATCTTGAAAACAGGCCTAATTTGTTAATGCAAATTACTGTAAAATTATATATTATCGAGTTGAATAACTATCTTTATAATCACTAATTTTATAAAAGATTGTTAACACAATAAAATTTTTAATTTGCGAATAAAATGTGACTTTAAATAAAATTGACACCACCATTTCAAATATCGTTTTTCCGAATTGTCTTTATCACCATTTCACCCACACTTTTTTCAAATTTAAACACCGTTTTTGCCGCTTCTTTTTGATGACAACTTTCGTTTGGAAGCACTTTAAAACGAAGTTGCTTTAAAGTCGCTCAGAACCGTCCCATTGAAATACCAATATTCATATTTAAATTACTTACTATAAATATCAATAAAACTTTTCGAATAGTTTTCATTTTCCCAACATATCTCATATATTCTCAAGAAATGATTTTTTTATTTGATTGAAACCTTTCAGATGAGAAATAACTTTAATAAAGATAAGAATTGCCAAAGTTTAATCGCGAAGTCTCTTATTTTGGTTTAAATAATTTGTCTGATTTTAGGCGCCAAAATGATTTTAACTTTTTATTAACAACACTTATAACTTATATTCAGACGAAAGCTAGATTCATGAACAATGTTCGAAAAGTTCATAGTCAAGTAAATAATAAATCAAATTGACTCAAAAGAATGTACTCAATCACTTTAAAACGATACATATCAACGAGAAATGAAGTGTTGTTATGTAGACATTCCTATGTTGTCATAATGACACATATAAAGTCAAACTGAAGTTAATTGCGAGCACTATCCCCAACAAACAGTTGGATGGCGAAACTAACTGTTGAATCGATCTATTATTTGAAAATTTTGTTAATATTTAATTAATGAGAAAATTGTTAAAACCATTAAATCACTTTTGAATACTTTGAAATGCATCAAAAATGTTTATCTGAGTTTATTTTCACTAATCAATACATGATAGATCAATTATTTTTCAAACTTGATATGAAAACACTGTTCGAGTGTTTTATTGTTGGTAAATATTTGTTCAATACCTCAGCCCATCAATATTAGAAACTAAAAGACAATAAAGACAGCCCCCGATTTTGGCAACTCGCTGCTGCTGACAAAGATTATTGCTAAATTAGGTTGTCGAGTAAAACACTTAACATCAGAAAATAACACTAATTTATGCAATTAATAAACCAAAATACTTTAATTAAAGAAATCAGTTATTTTTTACTGTTTTGAACTATTGAATTTGTTTTTATAGATGTCTCATTCTAACTCGTTAAGAACATGATAAATCTTCTCTAGACCATCAGATTGTGTGAAATATTTTCTCAATAATGATATAGCATTGAGTGCGTCTATATTTTTGATCTGTTCTTCACTTTCATCTATTTCTTCTTTTATATCACTTATATTTAGTGTCTAAACTAATTGAAATACACTTTCGTTTGGACATTTTTGTTAATAGAAGTAAACAATTGTTTTGAAAAGCGATTTCTTTAATATTAAATGAGTTTTTTAACAAACATTACAGTTTGTAAATTTTTTTGATAACATCGAAGCATTGTTTAAGCTATGCGTACATTAAAAATTAGTTGCTATAATCAAGGTTTTGCTAAAACCGGAATTGTCATAATCCGAACCTTTTAATATTGTGACCTATAATAACCTATAAACCTCATAGGAGCGACCGGTACTTTGGAATTGATTGCTAAAATAAAAATTTGCCATTAAGTGGGTTGCCAAAACCGGGGACTGACTGTATAAGCCTATTTCCTAAGATATGATAATTGTTCAAGTTCTTACTTATTCTAAACCGCATATCTATTCAATTAAGTGTTTGAAAGTTGTAATCTTCAACTTTTTATTCCAGACTTCGAGACAAATTTCTTGTTTGTAAACTTTATAATCGCTTCCATCACAACAATACAAGTTGGGCACTAATAAATCTAATTTTGTTTGCCATTCAGAATTTGTATCACTTTTCCTGTAATTCTAAATTCTTCTAGGTTCTTGATGTCTATTATTTCTGTCAAAAGATCTGAAATATACAGAGTGGATATTTTAAAACTTTTCGACCGTGAAAATTTATTGCATAAGAATGAATAGTCATAAATGTGTGACTACAATTGGAAAATGAAATCAACCATTTAATTAAACATTAAATATTTACCAACGAATAACTTGCTTTTCATTGTTTGCTATACACTCTTTAAGGCGATCAGACACAGATTGACACACACGTTGACACGTTTCTATTGGAATATTTTCAATTTCCGTCTTAATTCGTGTTTTCAGTTCTTCAATATCCTGTGGTTTAGTGGTATAAACTTTGTCTTTAATTACCCCCATAGAAAAAAGTGAGGGGAAGTTAAGTCGCAAGATCTTGGCGGCCATTCAACGGTACCTCAACTACCAATCCAAGAGTCAGGGAGTTTTTCGTTTAAAACTTCCCTGACTCTGAGATCATAATGAGGTGGGGCCCGTCTTGTTGGAACCACATGTGCCTATCATCAAAAAATTGGTGGAAATCTGACCAAAACCCTTCCCGACGCATTTCCCTTTGCTTTCGAGTATTATCTGACAATTTTGACGCGATCTTCAATACTTAAACGACATGTATTTACAGATAACATTTTTAAGTTTTAAAAATTATGATAATTTAAGTTGTGATATACCCTTCAAATTTACGCAAAAATGACGGGAATATATGGTATAGTTTTCGAGCAAATGTAATTTAAAATCGTGAAGATTTAAAATGTCCATTCTAAATTTCGAAGTATAGAATACCATCCCGCACTTAAAAATTGTAGTCCTACTCTCTCCTATTCCTACAGGTTTCTCGCAGGTGCCATGGGACTCCCGCAATGCCGAATTCCCATTTGGGGCTCTAAAAGCGACTCTTCAGGATTTCCTCAATCAGTTTGACAATATGTGGTTCGCAACTGATCACTGTTTTAATGATTACATCTTCAATTGAATTCCATAAGACATCGACATTGACATATTTACACGAATCATTCAGATGTCGCCATCAAATTTTGAGTCCACTTATTGCCTGTTTGTCCATTAATGTCATCATTCGAAACATAATTCAAATGGCTGTAATTTGTCAAATGCATAGATTAATTGTCGATGTGTTGAACATCAGATGAATATTTGTGAGAAGCAAATCTAACGAGTCCATCAAAATAGGTGTAGACTCTCAGGGGAACGAAAGATGTGATCAACATAAACCCGAAGATCAGACTTAGTTTGATTGTAGAGTAAAATAGATTTGTAGTATATCGCTGAACAATAAGTGTCGGTTTTAGGTAGTACTTGCGCTTAGTTGTGGCAGATTTTAGTATTTCACTATAATTGTTGATAATACTAATTCCTTGACCTCTTGCAGATATCGATTGCAATATATTGCAATTGCGCTACGCTTTAAGCTCAATTTTGAATTTTTGTGAGCTTTAAACTAGAGCTTCAGGTTTAGTATATAAAACAGAAGCACAGCTCAAGTTCGAGCTCAAGCTCAAGGCTCACATTTAAAACAGCAAGCTGAGTTTAGTTGAATATCAGTTTAAGCCCCAAAAAGCATATCGTTCTAGCAAAAGATTGGAATGCAAACGTGGTGTAAACTTACAATTAACATGAAATAGAGAAAATTTGATATACTTTTGAGTCACAAATAAATATGAATGCACATTTGCTAACAAATTTAAGCTTCTAGCTCAGCGCCTCGAAACTCTCCTGACAATGAAGTCTTGAAACCGATTGATGGAAATACCAGTTAAAATCGGTTGAAACTCCAAGACCAATATATTTTAAATACCAAAATCGAAAAATTAGCTGCCACTGGCAATATGATCATAATTAAATTAACGATTAATTAGTTAATTAATTATGAGGTTAATGCAAATTTATTTCAAAGTTTAGAGCAAAGTGATCATGCGCTTTATTAAAATAGATTTCTTTACAGATTCACAAACTTTTATTACAAAGTTGTAACATTGAAAACATTGGAGAACTCATTGTTTGTTTATCTAATTAAAGTTTGATAAGTTCATAAACTTTGTAATATAAGTTTGCGAATCCGTACAGAACTCTAATTTAATAAAATGCATTATTACTTTGCTTTAAACTTCTAAAGAAATTCGCATTGCTTCAAAATCAATTAACTAATTAATCGTTAATTTAGTTATGATCGTAGTTCAGCAGCAGCTAATTTGTCGATTTTTGTATTTAAAATACATTGGTCTTGGAGTTTCATCCGATTTTAACTGGTATTTCAATAATCGGTTTCAAGACTCCATTGTGAGTATTATTTATCTCACGAGAAGGTCGAATGAAAAGAGGTCTGATAGCACTACTTGAGATGCTATTGAGGCGACGTCGCATGCAATAAATCTATGAATAAAAGATCTGTGGCGAAATAAAACTGCGGCATGCAAATTCCTATATATATACTTAATTAAAGTTCATTTATTATTTGTACTTAACTTTATACCTACACTTTAGTCAAGGCAGTCATCTGTGCTTTGCAAACTCAGGGCTAGTTTTCGACCTATTGTTTGAAAAGCAGGAGTTTTCTTGACATTCGAGTCAATCTTCTCTCGTTTATGATATAAGAACGAGTGGTTTTCAATTATTCGCGCTCTCGCTTTTAGCAGTTGTAACTCAAATTTCACTTTGAAAAGTTTTAAAATAATGTTTAAAAGACGAGACAAGTATAAAGTATTGAAGGATTGAGAAAAGTGAGTTGTATTTTGGCCATCGAAGACAGTGAAATCGTTCTTACCTTCAATTGCAACTCACAGAGAGCTATTCAAATACACTCTATCCCAGATATAGTGAACCCGCTTATAGTGAAAACCCGCTTATTGTGAACATGTTGTTCAACACCGAGCACCTAATGCTTATATCTAATTGTAAAAAATACGGTTATAGTGAACCCGCTTATAGTGAGCACATTCCAAAGCATCAACAGTATGATTACTATACATTTATAGTGAACTATTTTTAGCAAACTGTTGAAATTATTGAAATGGTAAGACCTGCGACTGAAATTCGCGAATCGAGTGATACTGAAATTGACGAAAGTGTAATCGAATTGAATGACTGATAAAACTCCGACAAAAACTGAGGCACTCAACAGTGTATTTGATTTGCGCTTATATTTAGGATCACTCAATGAAGTGGACAATAATTATGATATTCTTAACAAGTTTGAAAAGTTAATCTTAAATAATAGTAAAACTCGTAGACAGTCACTCATTACTGATTACATCAACAAAAACAATTCAAATGTCATCAAATACTTTTTATAAGAAATTTTCATATTGAAAGCAAGAATAAAATTATTTTCAAAGTTCTTCCCCCTCTAGAACATTTATAGTGAAACCCGTTTATAGTGAACACTTTATGCTGCACCAACCCGTTCACTATATCCGGGATAAAATGTATATCAAAACTTTACTACAGATTCAATTAATATAATTATTACAATAATCGTGTTCATTGAAAACATGATTATAAATAATCTTATCTTTTATTTTCTAGTTTAAATAAATGATTACAAGTGATTGTAATTATAATAATTATAAAACATAAGTTACATAATTAGTATGTACATATGTAAATCATAGTAAGTTATGTCTACAATTGAATGCATGCGATGTCGCCTCAATTGCATTTCAATCAATTTCTATTAGACTCGTATTTATTGCACTTCTCGTGAGATAAATAATACTTTTGAGTAAATAACAACTCTTAAGTGTATTTTATATATAATATCTGATACATGGGGTGTCTGACTAGATCTAAAGTTGCGATCAAATAGCTTTACAAAACTATAAATCCGCCAAAATTGAATTTGAATTATTCATTTTAAAAATGAGTGTCTTTTGTGAAAAATTTATATGAAAGTTAAAACAATCCGTTATTAAAATGTGGTCATTGCATTGGTCACTGGAGGTGGTCATTGCATTGGTCCGGCTGTTTGTGAAATTTTGGCCAAATAAAATGCTTAAGTGGTCATCGCAGACATGAATATAACTGGTGCTAATCAAACCAAACAAATGATTTGCAACAGCAGTCAGTCAAAGCATATCGCTGCCGAGGTCGATGCCAGCAAAAGCGAATTAATCAAATAATTGTTCAAATCTGATAATGAAAATGACAACAATGGTGTGGCTACTCTTTTGGTCAATTGTGCGGCATTGTGTCAATTGTACGGCATTGTCTCAATTGTACGGCATTGTCTCAATTGTACGGCATTGCGGTGGTCGAGAGCTTATTATATTTGAGGGCAAAACTTTGACAAAGTTATTGATGTCAAACTTAAGACAACTTTTCTGGTCACTCAGGTCTGAGTTTTGGTATTTTCACATCTTATTAACTGATAATTCATTACTTCTGATATTTTGCCAACAGTTGGCCTGTGAGCTAATGGTTCATCATAAAGTGAGTAAAGGATCAAATGTGAACGTGACGAGTGTTTGCTCAAAAATTCGAAGCGTAGGTCATTGCTATTATGTCGCTTCAAAGGCTGCTGTGGAAGGACTGACCAGAACAGTGACCCGAGAAATGGCAAAATATAATATCCGCTGCAATGCTGTTATGCCCGGATTAATCGATATGCCTATAATTGAATGTTTGTCTCAAGAAGGTATCGTTATCTTAACTTTTCTTTCAATTCATGTCTCTGTTGACCATTTATTTGATCTCTAGTTAAAGACGAACTTATACTACAGGTACCTTCAGAAAGAAAAGGACAGCCAGAAGTGGCTGAAGTAATAGCATTCCTATTATCTCCAAGAAGTTCACACGTAACTGGTTTTATAGTACAGGTTTGAGGAGGATTGGCCATGTAGTTTAACTATTGGTTAACTATCGATTTTGTACTACAATTATTTTTAGTGTTACTCAAATTTTGTTTTTATATTTTTAACATGAGCTCTATTTTTCTATATGTTATATAATTAGTTATGTCTGATTAAAATTGAATTACAATTCACTTATTGCTTGACTTAGTTCTATGCAGTCATTACTCAATTTTGATCTACGAATAAATGAATTGAATCTTCTCCAAAAAGCTCTGACATTAAGTTGAAAACATTTGTCTCGTTAAACTAATTGCAGAGATCTATCTTGCTATAAACGAAACATTTTAGTTAGACTGTATTTCATGTCAAATACAACTAATGGCAACTATTTCAAACAATTTAAAAGATATGTAACTGACCGAATTGCGTCAGTTCAGTTGGACCGTAGATCAGTTGCATCAGGTGTTCAATTGGAGAGATGGCATCGAAGAAGAGCATTATTCAATTGAACATTTATTCAATTGATATGAGTATCTGAAGCATTCAAAGAGTAATCAAGTCAGTTTATAGAACTTGAATGAAATTTTTACAAAAATTTAAATCGATAAATCATGAATTTGACGGTTGCGTCACATGACATGTTCTCTTACAGATATCATAAGTTGACTGAATCACAGCACATATTGATAGGCAAAATACATAGCAATCAATAGTAATAAGCCACAGCAAATTACTTTTTGAGTGGCCATAACTTGTAAGTGTCCAGCGGTCAGCCTTTTTATATACCTTTTCGAACATCATATCACATGTTATTTATGTGATAAAAATATTTTTGAAATGGTTTATTACGTAGTCCCAAACTTACCTCGTAAGATGAAGTCCCTATATAACAGAAAGGACACAAATAACATAAAGTCCTGAATTTGCAGATGTTTTAATATCTAATCTTAGCACTTATCCAATTAGATGACTGTATGTTTATAACAAAATTTTCGTATGAATCTTATCATTAAAATTATGAAACTCTACAAATTGGCGAAAGTTAACTGTTCATTCCTACAACTATAGTGTTTTTGTCTAATTTTGACCTAAAGATCAAAGGGATCTGTTAATAAAATGTTCACCAATAGAATAGCAGTGGTCACTGGAGGTGGTTCGGGCATTGGCCGGGCTGTTTGTCAAATTTTGGCTAAAGAAAATGCTTCAGTAGTGACCGCAGACATCGATATGAGCGGCGCTAATCAGACAAAACAAATCATTTCTGAAAACAGTCAATCAAAACATATTGTTGTCGCGGTCGATGTCACTAAAGTGAATCAATGAAACTATTGTTCGAATCTGTTAATGAAAATTACAACAATGGTGTGGCCACTCTTTTGGTCAACTGTGCCGGTATTTTGGGTGGTATTGATATTTCAGAAGAAGATTTCGACAAAGTTATTGATGTAAATCTTAAGGCAACTTTTCTGGCAACTCAGGTCTGAGTTTTAATATTTTCGTGTCTTGTTAACTGATAATTCAGTGTTTTTGATATTTTTTATTAACTGATGACTCGATCTTTTGTACTAATAGTTGGCCTGTAAGCTAATGATCGACCATAAAGTAAGTGAGGGCTCTATTGTGAACGTGACGAGTGTTGCCGCAAAGATGGCAATCATTCATCTATGTAATTATGTGGCCTCAAAGGCTCCTGTAGAAGGATTGACCAGAACTGTGGCTCGAGAAATGGCAAAATATAATATTCGCTGTAATGCTGTTTTGCCTGGATTCATTGAAACGCCTATGTTTCAATCTGTGCCTCAAAAAAGTATTATTCCCTCAACTTATTTTTTAATTGATGTCTCTGTTGAATATTTATTTGTTTGATCCCTAGTTAAAGACGAATATGCGCCACATATACCTCTGGGAAGACGTGGACAACCGGAAGAAATAGCGGAAGCGATAGTTTATTTATTATCTCCAAGAAGTTCATACATAACTGGTTCTATAGTACAAGTGTCAGGAGGAATGATCATGTAGTTTAACTTTGCTGATCTCCGATAAAGAGCACTTCTCTGGCAAAATGTTTAATTTATTTTCTAATACTAGTATTTATGAAAGATATTGTAAAGAGTAACTTCTAAGACGTTATAACGTTCAACAATAGACCTGTAATGCCCTTCAAGCTATTCAATCAGTTAATCATAGTAAAGTTCAGACTTATATTTCGATTTGAAATATTTCGACTCATTTTTTGACTTAACAGACTTTTGTAAAGAAGGAAGACTAAATCATAGCATTTAATTGAAAGTTGAATTAAAATGGTTGCACATTATACACAAAACGGTTGTATATTTGTTACAGAGGTATTAAGTATTACATTTTGATTTATTTTACTCTTCAGATTAATGTTATAAATTAGCTATTGTTTTGTTGAATTTTGGAAAAGAGCTCTATACTTAACACTATTATTGTTATTCGAGTTGATAGGAGTTAAAACAGTACCAAAAATTGTTTCACTATGTTTTGCATAAGGCATTATAGTTCAAAACTGAGCGAAAACTGATAAAAATATTTGTATATTCTGTTTAAAAATGAATGCAACAGGAAGGTGATCAACAATTCAATCTCCAGATATTTGTTTTATAACCATTAGTAATAATTATTTGTCATAACTATTAGGAGTAAACTTTAATATTTATTATAAGCTTAATTTTAGTACTTAGTTAACTTTTGATTTACTATAATGAATTTGACGCCTAGATTTTACATGTTATAAATAACTTTGATTGAAAAAACTAATTTTTTCAACTGATTATGTCATTTTCATAAGGGTTGAGCTGACGACCTTCATGTTGCATCCATTTTTAAACAGTGTGCACAATCAACACATAATAAATGTTTGCTAAACTTATATGTACAAAGAGATATTTTACGAATCTTTTTTAGTCAAATTTAACGATAAAACTATTTGACATAAACATGAGCTTTCACTTTATACTTGAATACTGAATGAAACTTAGGATATATTCGAAACACAAACTTTATTTGAGACTCATTCACTATAGATTGATTGAAATCATGGTCTAAATGATTCTTATCAATTCAATTGATTAAGTAGTCTGAAGGGTATGAGTCTATTGCTGAACATTATGATGCTGAGGGATTACAATTTTCAATGCTTTTAATAAGTATATACGTAGAAGTTTTTGCCAGAGAAGTGCTCTTTTACCTAATTATTGCTCTGAACTTCATTTCAAAATTAGAATAATTTGCAGAAAATACATAGATTCGGGTTAAAAGTTCAATTGTGTGGACTAAGATGTGATTCTAGTTTATGAATATCTGAACAATACTGATTCAACTATTGTTTGTATCGTTAGAATGAGTGGATTCAAATTTGAAAGTAGAGCTACTAATCAGTGGACCAGGTATTCAATTGGAGGCACGACATCGGACACTAAAGTCGTAAAAAAATGTTCAAATTGTTGCAAAACTAGATACGAATAACAAGTTTTGTTTACTTGATATGAGTGTCTGAAGCGTACCTCAATTTTGAACGTGAATCAAGTTTTTACAAAATTTGAATCAATAAATCATGGATTGACTGTTGCATCGCGTCATATGTTGTCTTACAGATATTACAAGTCGATTAAGATATACAAGTATTTAAAAGCTAATCAATGGATGGCTAAAGTGATGAACAAACTTTTAAATATAAGAGTTTATAAACTTTCGTCTTTCAGGTGTAGTTCAATCCAATTAATCGATCGTTCAGTTAATACTGCATCGAAAGTACAAATCAATCGTTTACTAAATATTAATTATGTTTATATTATCGTTTAGTTTTCATTTATGTTATCCATCACATCAATTCTTATCAAATTCACTACAATCCTTAATTCATTAAATAGTGAATCTTTCATAAGGTTTCATATTTTTATTAAGCAGATCGAGTCAATTATCAATAATCGACTTATATCGCAATAATTATTAATTATGAGTTCATTTCTATTATCAATATTTAAACTTTCAAATCATTGAGTCAATTAGAGAAGAGAACAATATCTTAAAGTTATTGACAAAAATGTCTTTTCAAATAAGACGAAAATTTGAAGATTGTATCTGAAAAATTTCATTTAAACCATTTTAGTTCAGGTCCTATATAATAGAAAACACTTAAATAACATGAAAAGGTCCCAAAGACTGATTATGTTTTAATATCCAATGTTAGTACTTATGATACCCAATCAAATGACTGAATGTGAATAACAAACTTTTCGTCTGAGTCTTATAAAAGAGTTACGAAATTGTCCACAAGTTGATGAAAGTGAACTATTCATTTCTACAATTGTAGTGCTTTTTATCAAATATCTATTTAAAGGCTAAGAAGTTTGTTGTTAAAATGTTTTCTAATAAAATAGCAGTTGTGACCGGTGGTGGTCAGGGCATTGGTCGAGCTGTTTGTGAAATTTAAGCCAAGAAAATGCTTTGGTGGTTATCGCAGACTTGAATATAACAGGCGCTAATCAAACCAAGCAAATCATTTCTAACAGCAGTCAATCAAAACATATCGCAGTCGAGGTCGATGTCAGCAAAAGCGAATCAATCAAACAATTGTTCAAATCTGTTAGTGATAATTACAACAATAGTGTGGCCACTCTTTTGGTCAACTGTGCCGGCATTTTTTATATCCAGAGCTCATTCATACTTCAGAAGAAGACTTCGATAAAGTTATCGATGTAAATGTTAAGCAACTTTTGTGGCCACTCAGGTCTAAGTTATAGTATTTTCATGTCTTGTTAACTCATTAACTGATAATTTATTACTTTTGATATTTTTAATTAAATCGTAATTTAATCATTTGAACCAATAGTTGGCCTGTAAGATAATGATCGACCACAAAGTGAGCGAGAGGTCAATTGTGAACCTAACAAGTATTGGTTCAAAGATTGGAAACGTTGGTCTAAGTGTTTGTGTGTTCAAAGACTGCTATCGAAGGATTTACCAGAACTGTGTCCCGAGAAATGGCAAAATGT
The DNA here is from genome assembly GCA_018873245.2 of Archegozetes longisetosus. NCBI lineage: Eukaryota > Metazoa > Arthropoda > Arachnida > Sarcoptiformes > Trhypochthoniidae > Archegozetes > Archegozetes longisetosus. Next base: position 13,029,485 of record JAEMBT020000009.1, on the reverse strand, counting down.
AATATTCGCTGCAATGCTGTTATGCCCGGATTCATCGAAACGCCTCACAGAATATGCGTTTGAACAGAGTATCGTTATCTTAACTTTTGTTTCAATTGATGTCTCTGTTCACTATTTGTTCGCTTGATCTTTAGTTAGAGACGAACATATACGAAATACACCTCTGGGAACAACAGGACAGCCAGAGGAAGTGGCTGAAGTAATAGCATTCTTATTATCTCCAAAAAGTTCATATATAACTGGTTCTATAGTACAAGTGTCAGGAGAATTGATTATGTAGTTTCATTTTTGATTAACTATCGATTTTATATTACAATTACCTTAAGTATTACTCAAACTTTGTTTCTATATGTTATATAATTAGTTATATCTGATTAAAATTTGATTATCACTCACTTATTTTTTGACTTGTATTCTATATAGTCATTGAATTAATTTTAATTTAGATTAAATTTGTCAAAATTAGTTGAATGTTCTCCAAAATCATTTTAAATGAAGTCGAAAACATTTCTCGTACTAAAATAATCACAACAAAGTTTTATAATAACTTCAACTTATCATTTTGATGGATTAAAGGTATCAAAAATTCGAAATCTGTATTATATAAACTATGAATTAAATAAAAATTCATTATAACTATAACTAAGACTGTAATTGAACGTCAATTGACTTGACTTTAAGGGTAATTAATAGTGAAACTAATCGCGTCATAAGTTGGTTATAATAAACCGAACATTTTTGTTATACTATGAGAAAGTATTTTATGTGAAATACAATTAATGGCAACTTTTTCAAACACAATCTAAAGACATGTAAGTGATCGATTGCGGCAATATTTTTATTAATAGCATGTGATACCACACCCGTAATAAGTATTGAAAAATGTTGACCGCCAACATTCAAATTATACTGATTTAAACATTGAACAAAAGACTATTTAGTGATATAATCAGTAATAGATTTTTCGATTATAAAATTGGTTTTGGCTTTATCTATTGCTCTGAGTGCATTTCGTTTCAAAATTAAGGCAATTTGCATAAAATACATAGATTTCGATTAAGAGTTCAATTGTATGAGCTGTGATGCCATTTCAATCTATTAATATCTAAACAGCACTGATTCAACCATTCATTGAATCGTGTCGTTAGAATGAGTGGACACAAGTTTTTGAGTGATCGAAGTTTTTAAGTTAAAGCCAGTAATGGGTAAAGGGATGCAGTTCGCTCTTTCACTTCATAGTAATAGAGGGCATAAATGCTATTCATTATAAATTGTTAATAAAAAGTTTGAAAAAGTTGAAATCTATCAATATTTATAGCAATTGAAATGACATTTTGAAAATTTTATTTTCAAATATTTGACATTAAGCCATCGAAATCGATAGCTAGCGATGTGACAATTTGACACAAGTCACGAACAAACCTTCAAATATTGAAGTTTTAGGAACATGGTAAAAGGAGAGACAATGTATTCCTTAGAGGACAGAGACTTCTTAATAAAGATTTGAGAGCAATATCTCTGTGAAGATAAAATGGATTTTATCATACTATAAGTGCTTCAAAACAGGGCTTTCGAATATTAATCATTACTGTGGCTCAAAGTGTGCTCAATGTCGGGCAGACCTAACTTTACAATTGTGATCATACTAACACTTGTCATTGTTCTGAACACTTTGCATTCAATTTCTACTCAAAGTTAGTGAATGTTATATCAGTTATCTCGTTAGTGCTTCAAATAAGACATTTGACTGTTTAATCTGAAAATGTAACGATTCATTTCAAATTAGGTTATGTTCATTATTCACCAGCTTTTCATACAATTCATATGCATTTATGCAAATTATATATCGTTTAAGTAACTCGAATCTAATCAAAATTAGTAACTAAACAAAACTATTGATTTAAACAACTAGTTTAATAATTGAGTAGTTATTTTCTCGCGACTATCAGAACAACACTGACTAGAACTTCAATTGCAAATTAGATTAAATTAAATGAAGTTCAATTCAATTCAAATTGAATTCAATCATTTTAAAGAAAAGTGATAGCGATGGCACACAAACAATTGGAATTATCAAAACATGTAAAGTGATTATCACTAAACTAAATATTTTATATTATATAAAATTAGTTGAATTGCAAATATCACAAGTCGTTCAGTAGAAGTACAATTAGTTGACTCCATCATTAAACTGATTAATTTGACCATAAGTTATACTTTGTTCAGATGTGATCAGAAGTCATTCGGTATAATACTGTACTTAAAACTGTGATTCACTAATCTATCGTTTGAGTTTTTACCAGCGTTAGAGTTAGCGGTTGTGTCTTAATAAGAGAGTTCAGTGTTTATACCATATGGACGCAAATGATATAATTAGTACTCCAATTCATACATCATGTTTAGGTTGACGTAATGAAATGAAATCGCTGTGTCGCTACAACAATCCATTCCCTTAAAATCAGTTCAAATTAGATTAGATTAAATGTCTAACTCAGACTTCGATTCTGATTCAATCTTCAATTCATATTCAGACTTAGATCCAGATCCAATTTTGATTCAGGTTCAAACTCAAAATCAATTCTAAATCAAATGCAAACCACTTCATAAATCCCTATTAGTCATAAAGACAAGATCTTCCACCATATCTCGTAGAACCTTAAGATATCTCATCGGATCTACCCGTGATTGACCCAAGTTTCATTTGATTCAATCACTAATAGACCCAATCTGACCTGACCCAAGAGATTTTAACCCAAGGTAGACATGACCCTATGTTTATTCGACCCAATATTTTAAAAGAAGAGTACAGATTGAAGCTCTTGTCAAATGCTATTACATAACAAATCTATTAAACAGAAAAATTATATAAATCGTAAAAACAGAAAATTATTAAATAATTAGATCTAAAATAAAAGTAAAACACTCTTAATTCATAATTAAGCTCTGAAAATCTTTTATCGCAAACGTATTTGGTAACTACATGCTTCCGTAAAGCCGATGTGATTATTAAAAGTTTATTTCAAAGTACTAAATTTTGAATCGATAAGTAATTTATATGACATCTGATTAGAATATGAGAAAATAGAAGGCTTTAATTGCTTTGTCTTAGATTGTAAGTTAAAAGGACAGACTGTATACGTTTATTCACGCATAATCAGTCAATGAAAAATGATTCATAGTGTGATATTGGGTCAAAATGAACTTTAATTTTTGTCATTTTGGGTGAAATGACTATTGGGCTGATATAGGAAAAAGTTTGGGTCAAAAGCGTATTGGGTCAAATTGGAATCGGGTCTATGTGGAGGACACTATCTGATCGAGACGGAATGATTAAAGCAGAAACAATTGAAAAATGAATTTAACAAATTTTAATTGAGAATTATATGCAGAATCTCTCACTTTTTATATTGACGAGTCTGTCACTCACAAAAATAACGTCAACAAAAACACATTACGACCGATCATTCAAATCAAAATACAAAAGATGGACAAAATTATTGGAAAAGAGGATTGTCTTCCATTCATTAATGCCATATCTCAAAACAGATTTGTGACAATTGGAGAGCTAATTATTTATATAACAAAAATTAGTTCACAAATATTTGAACAATATTTCGAAAAACAACTAATGCCTGAATTGACCCAAATTCAATCATCATTTACGAAAACTGCGCTGTTCACAGCTGACTATACAATGAAACCCCGACACAAGGTACAAAATTGAATCGATTAAATAATATTTCTTTAGATAATAATTTAAACAAAAAAACACTTATTAGAAACAGTTCGCCAAAATCAAATTAGACTCGCTATTATGTCGACGACAAAAAATTTGGGGTCACGCCTTCGTCTGCCCCTTATTGCCGTCATTTGAATCCGACTGAAATGATTTGGGGCTCTTGAAAAAATAGTTGGACACAAGAATTTCAATCATAATCTCGAAGAATACTGAAAATTTTTATCAAATAGTTTGAACGTAATGACTTGTAGTATTGTTGGAAATACAATTAGAAAAGTTAGACTTTTCAAATCGAAGTACTGGCAACAGTTTGATATCTTCAATCTTCCTAATGATTGTGAACATAATTATTTTTCAATTCAGTCATAATTAAATGAGTTTTAATATTATTAAACCATGTATCACATCAATATGTTTCACTGTAATGCCTTTGGTGTGACGTTTGAGGTTTGCGTTCAGTCACGTGATTGTAAACTCCCAAACGTTTGGTTATAAGAGATACATCCGATTTAATAAATTATTATTTCTTCTGAATTACAAGTGATTAATGTGAGTATTTGATTATAAAGTTAATACTCTTAAACTATTACTCTTTTTATGGATACTCAACAGCATACTTAAAGCAACAACTATTGTGTCGATAGAAAAATAATTAAGATCAATAAATATAGCTGAATACTAATTCAGACAAAAAGAATATTTTTGTTTGAATTAAGTCCAGACCAGGTTTATCAAACATTAGTAAAACGATACAAAATAAACTGGTGAGCGATACTATTAATAGTTGTAAAAGTAGTAATAGGTTGCAATGCATACCTATAAATACGTTGATATTTGGTTGTACACTCATGGCGGTATAAATTTGTCTATTGCATTTGTATAAATGAACTTATTTTTTAAACAAATGTGTCAACTAATAATCCTCTACTATGTATTAAAAACACTTTCTATATCGAATTCAATAAAGTATTTCTAATCCATAATTAAAAACCTTCGAGTTAATGCATTTCTTCGAAAAGTAGGTTCAAATGAAAGCATTAATGAGCAAATTTATACCGCCACAAGTTTACACAAGAGTATAAGGAATTGTCCTAACATTCAACAGTGTCGTAGGCAGAATTTTTGGTCTTGGGGCCTAAAGTTTAAACTGAAATGCTCTGATTTGTTGTGAAGAACGCGTTTTCAAATTCAAATATTTGTTAATTAGCTTCAAATCTTAGATTAATGTCCAAAGATAAGCAACTAATTGATGCATTAATATAAATACGATCTCAAAGTATTTTGTCAGATTTTATATTTAGATGTATTCATATTAGACGAGAGTAGAGTTAGTAACATACGAATCTAACACTAATAGTTTTTACTTATGACTAAAATGTATTTGCTTCACTGCAAACTTTAGAAGTGAAAATTTCTCAAACCAGCTTTTAATGCGATATTGATATTAAAATATGCATTAACAGTGCAGTGTTGTTAGAGAATGGCAAAATGCTCACTAAAAATAATTATATAAACAACAGATTGTTGATACATCTTAATAAATCCTACACTTGAAGGTGAACTACTAGCAGGAAAACATACTTATTTTAAGTGTTGAATCAAGACGTGATTTCTTCCGTATTAATTGTTTACTCTTTGTTCAAACTATTACGTACTAAGTAAGCTTCAAAACTAGTTTCATTATATTTGGTAGTATTAAGCTTTAAGAGAGGTATGATATGTTCAACAAATGTAGTAAATTTATTGTATTTGAATTATGTAGATTATCTAATGCAAACGACGTCTGATATGTCTACAATTAGCACAGCCGAAACAGCGACAACGGTTAACACCACTTCAGCGATGGCAATTGGAGGAAAAATTGAGGATTTGAAAAGTAAGATATTGCCATCTGTAAATAATATGCAAACACTTAGAAGCCACATTAAAAGGCAAAGAATATCGGAATAATTAATGATGTTATTAATATGAAAGATATAAATCAAAATACTCTTCTACATTTGGCGGCGAAAAATGGTGATGAGGAAATAGTGAAAGCATTACTAATCAATGGAACTGATGTTAATGTTACTGACATGAATGGTTGGACACCTCTACACATGGCTGCTCGTTATAATGAGAAACCTGATATCGTGAGACTTCTTCTCGATAGAGGTGCTGACGTCAATGCTAAGGAAAAGGATGAGTGGACACCTCTACACATGGCTACTCATTTTGAGAAACCTGATATCGTGAGACTTCTTCTCGATAGAGGTGCTGACGTCAATGCTAAGAATAAGAATGAGTTGACACCTCTACACATGGCTGCTCGTTATAATGAGAAACCTGATATCGTGAGACTTCTTCTCGATAGAGGTGCTGACGTCAATGCTAAGGAAAGGGATGAGTGGACACCTCTTCACTTGGCTGCTCGTTATAATGAGAAACCTGATATCGTGAGACTTCTTCTCGATAGAGGTGCTGACGTCAATGCTAAGAATAAGAATGAGTGGACACCTCTACACATGGCTGCTCGTTATAATGAGAAACCTGATATCGTGAGACTTCTTCTCGATAGAGGTGCTGACGTCAATGCTAAGGAAAGGATGAGTGGACACCTCTACACATGGCTACTCGTTATAATGAGAAACCTGATATCGTGAGACTTCTTCTCGATAGAGGTGCTGACGTCAATGCTAAACAACAGGATGAGGTGACACCTCTACACATGGCTACTCGTTATAATGAGAAACCTGATATCGTGAGACTTCTTCTCGATAGAGGTGCTGACGTCAATGCTAAGAATAAGAATGAGTGGACACCTCTACACATGGCTACTCGTTATAATGAGAAACCTGATATCGTGAGACTTCTTCTCGATAGAGGTGCTGACGTCAATGCTAAGGAAAGGGATGAGTGGACACCTCTACACATGGCTACTCGTTATAATGAGAAACCTGATATCGTGAGACTTCTTCTCGATAGAGGTGCTGACGTCAATGCTAATGAAAAGGATGAGTGGACACCTCTACACATGGCTGCTCGTTATAATGAGAAACCTGATATCGTGAGACTTCTTCTCGATAGAGGTGCTGACGTCAATGCTAAACAAAGGATGAGTGACACCTCTACACATGGCTACTCATAATGAGAAACCTGATATCGTGAGACTTCTTCTCGATAGAGGTGCTGACGTCAATGCTAAGGAAAGGGATGAGTGGACACCTCTACACATGGCTACTCGTTATAATGAGAAACCTGATATCGTGAGACTTCTTCTCGATAGAGGTGCTGACGTCAATGCTAAACAACAGGATGAGGGGACACCTCTACACATGGCTACTCATAATGAGAAACCTGATATCGTGAGACTTCTACTCGATAGAGGTGCTGACGTCAATGCTAAGGAAAGGGATGAGTGGACACCTCTACACATGGCTACTCGTTATAATGAGAAACCTGATATCGTGAGACTTCTTCTCGATAGAGGTGCTGACGTCAATGCTAAACAACAGGATGAGGGGACACCTCTACACATGGCTGCTCGTTATAATGAGAAACCTGATATCGTGAGACTTCTTCTCGATAGAGGTGCTGACGTCAATGCTAAGGAAAAGGATGAGTGGACACCTCTACACATGGCTGCTCGTTATAATGAGAAACCTGATATCGTGAGACTTCTTCTCGATAGAGGTGCTGACGTCAATGCTAAGGATAAGGATGAGTGGACACCTCTACACATGGCTGCTCGTTATAATGAGAAACCTGATATCGTGAGACTTCTTCTCGATAGAGGTGCTGACGTCAATGCTAAGAAAAGGATGAGTGGACACCTCTACACATGGCTACTCATAATGAGAAACCTGATATCGTGAGACTTCTTCTCGATAGAGGTGCTGACGTCAATGCTAAACAACAGGATGAGGGGACACCTCTACACATGGCTGCTCGTAATAATGAGAAACCTGATATCGTGAGACTTCTTCTCGATAGAGGTGCTGATGTATACGTTAAAACTATTTCTGGTCACACATCGTTAGAGTTGGCAGATAAATCAGAGATAGTAATGCTTATTTTGGATAAATTAGCTGCTCTAAATAATATTATGCCTTTACATGCTGCTGCCAGATATGGTTCATTAAAAACACTCAAACTTTTCAGGGATGAAGATCTTAATATTAAGGATAATGACGGCAATACCCCTTTACATTGGGCCGCTAAAGAGGGTAAATTGGATGTCATAAGACTTCTCATAGAAAAATCTTCTAGCATTGATGCAAATAATAATCTTGATCGTAAACCTCTGCACCTAGCTGCTGAAAGCGGTCGATTGAATGTGGTCGCACTTCTTCTTGATAAAGGTTCTGACATTAATGCAAGAGAAAAGAGCAATTGGACACCTTTGCACTTTGCTGTTGCAAACAGTAACTTGGATTTAGTTCGATTTCTAATTGGTAAAGGTGCTGATCTTAATGCTATAACAAATTATGGAAAAACCTCGATTGATATTGCCAAACAAAAGAATTATGTGAAAATTGTGGAAATTTTAATCAATGAAAACTTATTTGATGGTGTGAAAAACGAAGATATTAGTAAAATTAAAGACTCTCTTTCTAAAGGTGCTGATATCAATGCTAAAGGAAATAATGATTGGTCACCTTTACACTTTGCTGTTAAACAGGGTAACCTCAATGTGATTGAGCTTCTACTGAGTTATGGTGCTTATATTGATGCAAAAACTAAGTTTGGATTGACACCTTTACATTTTGCCGTTAACAATAATAATTACAATGAAGTTAAGCTATTTGTAGATAAAGAAGCTAAAGTTAATGCTAAAGACAATGATGGTTGGACACCTTTGCATTGGACTGCTCAAAGTGGTAATTCCGGTTTAGCCAAACTACTTGTAGGAAAAGGTGCTGACGTTGAGGCTAAAGATAATTTTGGTTCAACTCCCCTATACTATGCTGCTAAAGAAGGCAAACTGGGTATTGTTAAGTTGCTTGTAGATAACCGAGCTAACGTGAATATTGTGCAAAGGGATGGTAGAACATCTTTACACTGGGCAGCTTATAATGGTCATTTGGATGTGGTGAAATTTTTAGTGGAAAAAAATGCTGACATTAATGTTGCTGATAAGAATGGAAAAACACCTAAAGACTTTGCTGTTCAATCTGGTATTAGTTCTGATGTAATAAAATTTTTAGAGCAAGCACAAGCAGATTATCTCAGAACATCCACGGTTAGCAGCAAATCGATCAACACGAATCAAACTATTACAACCGAAATATTTGTAGCTACTTCAAGCACAACCAGTTCACCTATAACTACAATTTCAAGTCTTGAACGCTTAAGGAATGAGTTATTAAGAAGTGTAAAAAACAATGATATTCAGAAGGCCAGAGACTGCATTGAGAAGTTAAAAGAATTGGGAGATATTAATGATGTTGTTAATGGAATAAATATTCTACACATAGCTGTTGCAAGAGGTTATGTTGAAATGATTAGAATTTTGTTAGAAAATGGAGCTAGTATTAATGAGAAAGGGGGAAATGGTTGGACACCATTACACTTTGCTGCTTACGATGGAAATTTGAATGTGATCAGTCTTCTTATAGATAAAGGTGCAGATGTTAATGCTCAGGCTAGAGACGGAAGTATACCGTTACACTTAGCTGCAAATAATGGTAATTTGAGTGTAGTTAAACTACTTGTCGCTAAAGGTGCTAATATTAACTCTAAAGATAATTTTGGTTCAACTCCTCTCTACTATGCTGCTAAAGAAGGCAAATTGGATGTTGTTAAATTTCTTGTACAGAAAGGAGCTAATGTTAATACTAAACAAATGCATGGTAGAACACCTATACACTGGGCAGCCCTCAATGGGCATTTGGATGTGGTCAAATTTCTCATAGAAAAACATGCTGATATTAATGCTATTGACAAGAATGATTGGACACCTTTGCACTTTGCTGCTGAAAGAGGAAGCTTGGATTTAGCTAGATTTCTTTTAGATAAAGGTGCTGTTGTTAATGCGAAAAACAAGCATGGTCTGACACCTCTAGCATTAACCGACAATTTAGAATTGATGCAACTTCTTGTTGATAAACTGGCTACATTGGACAATATAACACCTTTGCATGCTGCCGTCAAATACGGAACATTGAAAGCAGTGGAACTTTACATTAACACTGATATTAATGCCAAGGATAAGTATGGCTCAACACCTCTACACTTTGCTGCTCAAAGAGGTAGCTTAGATGTGGTCAGACTTCTCATAAATAAAGGTGCCTTAGTTAAAGCAAGAAATAAGAATGGTCTGACACCTTTAGAATTGGCAGATAATCCAGAGATAATGAATCTGATTGTGAATGAATTAGCTTCATTGGACAACATAACATCATTACATGCTGCCATCAAATACGGAACATTAAGGGCTGTAAAATATTTTATAAACGCGGATCTTAAATCTAAGGATAAGTACGGTGCGACGCCTTTGCATTTTGCTGCTGAAAGAGGTGACTTGGATGTTGTCAGACTACTTATAGATCAAGGTGCTGACTTTAATAGCAAACAGAAGAATAGTAATACACCTTTACACTTGGCTTCACAATATGGTAAACTTGATGTAGTAAAACTCCTTCTTGATAGAGGTGCTAACATTCATGCTAAAGGAAATCAAGATTTGACTCCTTTGCACTATGCTGCTCTCAATGATCATTTAGATATAATCAAGCTACTGATTGAAAAGGGAGCTGACATTAACGCTGAAGGATATGATGGTCAAAAGCCATTGGATATTGCCAAGGAATACAAGAACAAAAATGCAATAGAAATTTTAAAGCAAGAACAGGAAAGAAGCAGAAGTTCTACTACTGCAGTTGCTAGGACAATTCGTGCCCGCCGTCATATTGACATGGTAGCGAGTAGTGCTCCAAAGACGGATTCTTTCATAAACGATTTATTTGTATGGGCTATTGGTGGATTGTTTGGTCAAAGTATTCCTGCCTTAACTTCTACACAACAACGAGACATATATGATAGCTCATCAAATCTCTCACAAATTCATGTCAATGGTACACTATTATTACTAGATGTATTTATTAGAAAAATCAAAAGTGAAACGTACACATTCACTCGATCTATGTCCTTATTAGAAGTTCAAGTCAATGCATTAAGCATTACAGAAGAATTCGGAAAACTATTGAATTCTATCAGTAACATACCAGCAGATGAAATCATTGATCTCGCAGAAGTACAATCACTTATATACAAAGCTATTATGAGCGACAATCGTAATAAAATTCCAGAAATACTACTCTCGTATGTAGAAAAGCTTCAAAAATGTTGAGATCATCACAAACTAAAACTTTGAATTGCTTTCCAACATATCGTCATTTTTAATATAACAATCCTATATCTTATGTTTTCATGGATAACCAAATCATTTACTACCTTTACCAAAATTGTCTGAAAAACAGATAACTATTAAATGTGCTCAAGCAATCTTTCAACAAAGTTCCGGTCTCGAAATTGATGACTAAGAAACGGCAATTCACTATATCACCAGATCTTTCGTTTTATTTATATCGCTCTAATTCGAATATATGCGTTCTAATTATGAACTGGGAACCTTGTTAACGTAGTTTAAAAACACTATTTATCACCATTTTTGGGTTTTATCACATGACCCACCCTTTCACTATATTTCAAAATTTACAAATTCCAATGAATTTTATTTAGACGATTTCTAGATTGAAAAACTTGCTGATAAATCTACTCTTAAATTTATCTATCATTCTTAAATAGATTAAAAGTTTCAAATATTTTGTGGAAATCAGCTTTAATCCTTTAGATAATTTCACTTCTCATAAAAATTCATTTGAACATAAATTGAAGACATCCTATGCACCTTTCTTTACTGTCGATGCTGAGGATCTTTCTCTCGTCATAATACAAATCTTGAAAACAGGCCCAATTTGTTAATGCAAAATACTGTAAGGTTAAATATTATCGAGTTCAATATCTATCTTTGTAACCGCTAATTCTATAAAAGATTGTTAACAATAAGATTTTCAATTTGTCAGTAAAATTTTACTTTGAATAAAATTCTCACAACCGTATCAAACATCATTTTTCCGATTTTTTTAATCGGCATTTTATCCACACTTTTTTCAATTTGAAACACCTTCTTTGCCGCTTTTTATTAATGGCAACTTTCGTTTGAGAGCACTTTGAAATGAAATTATTTTGAAGTTGTACAGAACCCCTCCATTGAAATAACAATATTCATGTTTAAATTACTTATTATAAACATCAATAAATTTTTTTGAATTTTAATCAATGTCAGGTCTAATAGCTTTGGTCAAGAGCTCTTGTATTGTTTTAATGATTTTTCAAACAATCGCTATCTGATACTTGAAAACATGCTCTCCTATAAAATAAATCTATTTGTGCGATATTACGTCTTTCATAAAAGAAATAACTCGTAAAATAGAAAAGAAAATCAATTTGTTAAAACTGATTAATTGATCGAATAAAATGGAATCAATTGAATTTTTAAGAGTGGTATATAAATTTTCAAATGCTCATAGCTAATGAAGCGTTCATCTGATGTGCTTATGATTTTTATATCTGGAAACTGTGTGCGAAATCCTTTGAAGTGATGTGCATATCGCCTTTATTCATCTGCAGACCTATTGGAACAGATGATGACATGCTCATCGTTCGAAAGGATTCTGCACACCGTTTCCAGAAATATAAGTCTTAAGCATACCAGATGAACGCTTCAAGAGTTATGAGCTTTTGGAATTTTGAATACCACTCTTTAAAATCAATTAACTATATGATAACGAGTTTTTCGGACTTGTTATACAGCCATTCGTCGGCATATATTATTGCAGTTCTGATGACTATTGGTGAAACAGTCGCCGGTGAATCGTCCCAGACCCATAGTTTGAGGCAGATTCAGGCTCAGTTGTGTACTGTTCAATGCCTGATACTGATAGAAATCGTGACTACTCAACTCAACTCTTTCTCTATGAAAGCAACACATCAAATGAAAACTTCAGTCGTCGATTTCACTGTATCCCAGATCTTGAACCATTCTAAAACTTTTCCAAAATGATTTCCTTATTTTTATTGATGTTTCGAGCGAAATCCCCGGAGAGAAACTAATTAGGGGAGGGGGTCAAATGATTTTTTTAATTAATTTTTGTTTCATAGACATAATGTTAAAAAGGTGAAGGAACGTTTTTTTCAGAACCAGAAGTAACTAAGATCTAATATTTTGGTCGAAGATATATTAATATATTTGCCTTCTCACTACAAAATCAAAATTAATTGCATACGCACAACGACTTAATGTGGGTACTCCTCAATTAATACACCAATCTATATAGAGATATGAACATAACCTTGCAATTTTGAAAGCTTTTTAGTCAACGCTATATTGATGAGATTAACACAATTGATTGTGAACATTAGTTTCGAAAAAGAAACTTTAAAAGTTGCAAAGTTATGCTGCTTTCCCTATTAGTAGTAATGAATTGACTCAATAGTAATACTAATAAAACTGTAATGTAATGCCATCTAACGTGATATTTGACACTAAGAATGACATTTGACAAAAAGTGATTGATAATATGGCGATAGTATAGGATTGAGCGCGACTTCAATCCTACGAAACTATTAAAAGACACAAAGATTTGAAGAGAACAAAATGGTAATGGATTCAGGTGTAGTTAATATGTTTGTTGTCAAACATTTATTTGTGTTGATATTGCCATCGAAACAATGAAAGAGATGGTCGGCGGCTGTTGTGTCTGCTCTGATGAACGAGGATTTTATGAGAACCCTTTGGTTTATTGCGATGGACACGGATGTAATGTTGCAGTCCATCAGGGTATGCATCTATGCATCACTACATCAATACTATATCACATGACCATCATCTCACTCTATATTGATTGTCATTTAATTATCAACTAATTTGGACTAATGTTTTTCTTCTATATCTAGCCTGTTATGGAATAGTTTGTGTGCCAACTGGTCCCTGGTTTTGCAGAAAGTGCGAATCGCAAGAAAGACAGGCCAGAGTTGTACGTCTTTTTCAATTACATATTCGCACCTCATATATAACTCAATCTTTCAATTGATTGCTCAATCCCTTACATCGGTGTTTAGTCATTTAGTTTTGAAATATTGCCACCGATTTCTAGATTTACTTTTCAAACATAACCTGTTTTTGTAGCCGTTTTGATGATTTGTTTGAGAAAACGTCAATCAATAGCGTGTATTGAAACATTAAATATTGAAATAAGTTCTTTCATCAATCAAATCATTCAATGCTTCAAACATAATCAAAATGATTTCCATCTTTCAGTCACTCAAATACTATAATATTAGGCATTTGTCTACTATTTGTTTTAAATCTATTGATTTTATTGATTACAATCGTAATGATTTTTAGCCAACTTTCAGACATTTAATCATAACCTAAATAACTAAAATGCATTTAATCGTAGTTTTAATGATTGCCTTTTAGATAACTTAATTATCTTTATTGACAAAAGAGTATATTATTTAATGTTCATCTGTAGATCTCACTTTCAATTGCGATATCATAAACAAACTGTAAGATAGTATTGTGACTGAAACTCAATTGTTATTTTCTATTTTTTTAATCAATAGAGATGTGAATTGTGTCCATCAAAAGACGGAGCACTAAAGCGTACTGATAACGGGAATTGGGCTCATGTAGTTTGCGCTCTTTACATACCAGAAGTTAGATTTGGTAATAACAACACAATGGAGCCAATTGTACTTCAATTAGTGCCACCTGAACGTTTCAGTAGAACTTGTTCGCTATGCGAAGAACAAGGAAAAGAAGCAAAAGCCAAAATTGGCGCTTGTATGCAATGCAATAAACAGGGCTGCAAGCAATACTTTCATGTCACTTGGTATTTTTGATTTTTTGCTTATCAAGTCAAACCTCTGATATAGACATGTAGTTAAGTGCTTTCTGAAAAATGATGATTGATTTTCGGTCATTTTAAAAAGCATCTAACTGCATGTGAGAGTTAGACAAGTTTTTCTGTATTTGAATCTGGACAATTAGTATGACTTATCTTGTATTGATATATTTTAGCGCACAAGCAGCAGGTCTGTTGTGTGAAGAAGCTGGAAATAATATGGATAATGTAATTAACTTAATCTGACTTAATTCTAGCGAAAATGACTAAAAAAGTTTGCTTTTTAAAATAGGTTAAATACTGTGGATATTGCAGTCATCACTATCAAAAACTCGTATGTTTTTCATTAAATTTCAAAAACTGAAATATCAAATTTGAATTAATGCTTTGAATTTGATATAAACAGAAAAAGGATGGCGCAAACATAAAACCGATACCAGCTTTTAAGCCAATCCCAAACGATAACGCGACTCCTGAATCGAGTCCAGAAAAGTTTTCGCCATCACGTCAACATATGACGCAACAAATGGGTGATATAATTAAACACCCAAAAAAGAAAACGGCTAAAACTAATAGTGTTTCATCGAACGCTTCGATGGCGTCTCCGAGTTCGGTACATTCGAACTCAAATAATGGCAACCAATCGTTGAGATTGGATGCGTTGGTAAATAAAATCAAGAGCGAGACGAATACAGAGGAAAATATAAGTTCTACCAAAGCGAATATATCGCCAGTGAATGCAGACTCTTCAGCAGATAAGGGAATGATTGATACGAGTAGTAAAAAGAGAAAGAAGTCGATCGCGTCCCCGGCCTCAGCCTCTCCTCAAACATCCCGACCACCTCGAAGTCCTTCTCCTCCTAATATTCCATCGAGTACTGAGACCAAATCTCCCAACCAATCACTATTCTCTTCTATATTTTCTTCTTCATTGAATTCATCGACAACCGATAAAGTTGTTGATACTCATAAGTCAACCGTTGAACAGACCTCACAAAATGCGAATCCAGTCAAGCGAACAAAGTCTGAGAGTGGAGCTGAAAGAAAGAAGTTCAAGAAATCAGCGCCGTCACCGTATGTTTACATTTTCAAATTATATTACTTTCATTGACTGAACTCTTGATTAGATTGTTATGAAACCAAAATTATTCATTGAGCTCATAGTTTAGTTTTGATTTTTAAAATTTGATTATGAAACCAAACTTATATTGATTGAACTCTTAATCTGATCAGTATCCCAATAAAGACAAAATCAGCGGCGAAGGACTACAGCGATTTAAAACCAGTGAAAAAAGTACGAAGAAAGAAAACAGAGATCAATTTGAGTAATTTAAGCAACGGGGTTATGTAAGTTGTTTAAGTGACTTAGAGCATGCTATAAATCTTAGACTATTCTGTGTCTGTGCATGTCATCGATTAGAGAATGCTGTTCACTGCACATATTTTTCAATTAGCATTTTGCACACTTTAGTTCTTTTATTTCGTTCAATTGATTTGCATTAGGAATGCCGTTAGCTCTGTCGTAGCTGATAGTGATCATAACTATTATCGGTGAGTTGTCTTTCCTTTCCAACTAAACCCTATTCTACTCTTTGCTTCACTTTATTAAGTCCATACTTAGTACAGAACTTTTCTTTCACCTGCAGTTAAGTGGTTTTAAAAATATAGAAAAAATGACTTAACTATACATTAAGATCAGAAAGTATTGAGAACCACTTAACTACATATTTGACTATAGTGTGCATACAAGCTGTATAAACAATTCGATCCATATGTTAATTTAGGTCAATTCCTGTGAATCAACCAAACTTGACTCCTTTGCAAAATGGTTACACTCCATCGACTGCTAATACAAGTACTTCATTATATAATACCTCATCGCAAAACTCATTGAATGGTTGTGTTTCCACTAATATGTTCTCAAATGAACATAATGGTCCGCTTCCATCTTCTAAGTCATCGCCCAAAACTCCTAAACAAAATGAGTGGGTTTCATATCATTAATCTCTATTTATGCTTATTTTTTTCATTTCTATTCATATCTTCTCTCTTCACATCAGTTGTGATTATCCGCAAACTTTGGAACAACTTTTGGAACGTCAATGGTCCCAAGGGTCGCAATTCATTATAGACCAGGCACAACATTTCGACATCGCATCACTTCTGTCATGTTTGCATCAGTTACGCTCCGAGAATAATCGATTGGAAGAAAGAGTCAGAGATTTAATGGCTCGAAGGGATCAGCTGTTGGCTGTAAATGCAAGACTATCAGTCCCAGCAAATAATGTTTTTCCAGTCAATGGTGCACTGAACACTTTGAACTCAGGACCCATAGGTGTAGGCCAGCAGTCGTCATCCCCAGCAAGTGCACACTCCGGAATATCTGCAGCCTCTTCTCCTCGGATGCAAACCAACTCTCCATCAGACTTGCAAAGTAAAAACATGCGAGTTTCCAGCCCTGGACAAGCTATGAGTCAGTCTCCCGGTCGTAACCATCCGATGCCATCATTTCACACCAGCAACGAATCGATGGGAATGAGTTCAGCACAACATTCATCTCAATTGTATCAGACAGTATCGCCACCATTTTCTAGCAATAGTGTGACCACTTCCAGTCCCAACACAGCATCTCCATCACAGTCTCATTCTTATTATGGCCTTACGTCACATCAACAAAGTTCAAGTTGTATTCGTAAAAATAGTTCTGATAAGAGATGAATTCCGGTTCGATATTGTTTTCGTTCGTTCATTTCTTTTATCGTTAATATTGTTTTCATTGCAAATGAAAGTTTCTAAGAGTTATCTTCAATAAAGATTAAGTTATTCTTATCTTAGTTTGAATTATAGTTTGACTTTTGACATGACTTTAGTGTCGAATCTATTCGAAAAATGAATTTTAATTACGATATTGAAACTCTTGGAAACTTTCACTTTTAGTTATTGATAGGATTAGTTCCTAACATTCAATTAGATTAAAGTGAAATCAATTTTAGATTAGAACCGAATCATTATGTTAATTGGAAATGATTGAGTTTAGAAGTTCAGTGTAAGGGATACGACATATATGTGTAATATGTATAATATATTTCATAAAATATACTCATTAATCAATTATTTTGGATCTATTTGGGATTTTTTAAAAGTTCATAAACTAATAAACTATTTGTCGTTTTATTTATTAGTCTAGAATTAATCTGAGTTGATCTCAGTTGGTCTGAGCCGACCTCAGTCTGAGACAAACTCAGTCAATCTGAGCTAATCTCAACATATTGTAGTTCAATTGTAAACTTTCTTGCATTTAAATATTTATAAAACATAGTTCTCATCATTTGTATGTTTGCATTATTTAACATGAAATTTAATAAATCAGATTTGATTATTGCCTCGATTGTGATGGTTACCAGTTTTGGTTTTGTCGTTATCACTAAATTATTAGATAATTTCTATTAAGTGACGTATAGATCCATTAATCCTATGATAAAAAACAATTAATACAAATGATCTCATGATTGCTACCACTTAAATAAAAATCATGTTTTCCCATAATTGTTTTAATCTCTTTACCATTTATTTGGCTTTATTTTTAATTTTTCTTAATTTATTCAAAGCTCAAAAGTTGATCAATTCCTACAATTTGTTTAAGGGATCCAATTGTGAAGAAAACGGCATTCAAATCAACAGTAATAATCAGTTTGAACTTAATTTTGATTCTAAACTCAGAATCGATTGTAAATTCACTTTTGATTATCCGAGTGATTGCTTCAATCAAACCGCAAACTCAACGTCAAAAGTGGTTAAGATTTGTGATAATATAACGTTTGATATAAGACATCCGGAAGAATTAGAATCAAACAGATTCAAGATTAATACAACTTCTCATTTGGATCGCAATCAACTAGTTTTGCAAATAGTTTTTGACTTTTCAAGTTTTGGCAAGAAAAACAACGGACAATATTTGGTTGGAATAAGAGTCAAAAGAGCTAATGAATCAAACTCAGAGAGTTATTTGGCAGCGAACTTCTTAATAGAGATAAAGGGTAACGACTACAGATAGCAATGAAACTGATCTGTAATTAATTTGAGACTAATTTGAGACTAATTTGAAATGTTTGTGAATGCAGAACTTGGCAATAGTAACGATCGTTGTTCATTCCCTGACCAATGTTATAGCAACGTTTGCAGGGAGACTAAATGCATTTGCAGCAAAGAAGCGCCCATTAGTCACGACGAAAACTGCCTGAAAAGTAATCATATATAACGAAAAATAAAAACATTAAATATGAGAATGGAATGAAAACTTAAACTTGAATTGAATTTAGGTAGAAAGCTGTTAGAAGCGTGTTATGTGACAGAACAGTGCCAGTTCGGAGGTGTTGACGGCATCATATGCAAAGATATAAATGGAAACAAATCGTGTCAATGTTTGCCTGAATACATCTTTTTGGAAAAGCCACAACCCAGATGTCTTTCGCCAAGTAATCAAAACTATTCCCAAATTACTTTAACTCTTATTCTACTCTATATTTAAAGAATTTGACATCAAATTCTTCGATCCTTCTCTGACTAATGATGCTCAGCATAGAATTCACTAATTAGTCATTAAATAAGTTTTAACAGTGTATTGGAAAGACCCTATTCTAGTGGTTTCTAAAGATAGTCTCGCGGACTGCTTTCTAGGTGGGTCGCAGGCCAGTTGTAGATGGGTCGCGGGCCAGCTCTAGATGGGTCGCGGGCCACCTTCTAGACAGGTCGCAAGCCAGTGTTAAAGCTCAAACCCCTATTTGAATGACTCCCAAATACTTTTTGGTGAATTGCGATAAATAATTGTTAAACTTAGTGAGGAGCAGAAATTGTTGCTTAAGGGGCCACCCGAAGCTGTGGTATGGGAATCCCTGCTCTACTTTATAGTCAAATACCAGTAACTGGAATGCATATTCTCAATAGTAATCAACAATGCTCTAGTTTGACACCTCTTTCACTTATTGTATTAGTTTTGAATTGAAATTATTTCTAAATATTTGACAGTCAGAGAAAGTGGAAGACAATACGCATTGATATGTCACATGCAATTGAGGTGATTTAAAGCTTATTTCGTAATATGGATTAATTTGATGAATTGAGTGCAATTTTAATGAGTAATAATATAAGTATTAATGCCAAAGGCTTAATATTGCAGTAGTTGTTAAGCTTGTCATTAATATAGTTTATTGTTGGCATTATTCATATGTTAGGTCAGTGTTGTAAAGTCGTGTTATTTGAGTTACTGGCCCTACCAACTGATCCGATAGAACTGATAGTGGTTTATAAACAGCCCTCATAACTCTTTTGGTGCATCTCGCGGACAAAATTATGTAAATCTTTATAAAAATACTTTAGGCATTGTATTTGTTATGAAATTATCTCGAAACATTTTGTACTGGAAGAGTTTGAGGACACTTAAGAAGCATGAATGGATTGGATTTGTGAAAATAACTAAAATTAACTAAACTTAGTCGCAGTGCCATATGTTATTAAGATATAAATACTTGCATATTACACATGTATATCAAATTACATATTTAGCACATATGAACAAACATTTTTAAGATCTATCTTAACTGTCTTCACCTCATACTAAGCTTAAGATTATATCTCTGAAGACTCGATGTGTCATCATTTGAAACATAGCAAATTTATTTCGACAAATCCTTTCAGTCATAACAGACAAATGTGCACGTTTATTCAATTTATTACTGCATTTTTAAATATCTCAATATATTTTAGTCATTCGACAACGTTTTATCGTTTAATCTCACACTTTCAAAGTTGACATCAAACAAGAGATAAGAAAGTTGTAAAATTAGAAAATTCTAAATTATTTTATTGACTGTATAAACATATAGCCTTCGTGTAAATTTAGAGTTCAAATAGTTAACTTTCCAACTTTGATTGTACGATAAAACTTTCATTTTCAACTACTATTTATTTGTATTATACTTTGGTAATACTGCTAAACGTGTAGTTAAGTCCCTTTAAAATAGAGTAAGAGTAAGCATTCATTTCTTACGGATTTCTTTGTCTCGAAAAAGTCCAACTACTTGTTCAAGATAGACAAGTTCTACTTTGTTTTAGACTATTTTTATTAGTTATAAATAAATTTCTAAAATTTTTTGGAGTTTCATTCGATTTTCGGGATAATTTGCAAGGATGAGGATTTTTGGGATTTTCCTAAGACGGGATTTCTTGGGGATTTTATGGGGATTTTATGGGGATTTTAAAGGGATTTTCAGGGACTTTTCTATAAGGAGCCTCACTTCCGAAACCTAATCTATGAATGATATCAAATTCCTTGTTTGTCACCACACTTATTCCTCAAAGAAATCCAAATATAAACCAAACGTTTCCTTGTCTTTCAGTATGGAACCAAAGAGTTGTTTAAGAAGTGCATAACCCGGAAGAATAATATTGTTTTAAAAGTTTTAGACCTAAAATATTTGGTTTGTTCAAAAGTTATTTACTTAATGCTATCGAAAAGCGTTAGAGGCCTTCCGATAACAGTTTATTATATCATAAAACAGATCAAAGGCTTGTCTTAATTTCGTGACTATAAGCGGATTCAAATCTTTTAATACCATTACAGATCTCATAACTGCTTGTGATCTGTAATACAATTCCGTAAACTTCTAAAACTCTTAACATATGAAAGACTGAAAAAGTTAAGACCCAAATGGTAGAGACAATAGTGAAATAGATTTAGTGATCACATAATCAACGAGATGTTATTCTTTTGAATTACAGAGCATTACAACGAGAGCTGTGAGCTATCAGAAGAATGTCAATGGGGTGATGGGAACAGTTATTGTTCAGCATATGGTCGATGTGAATGTATAGCAAAACATAAAATAGATAAGAATAAAGAGTGCAGTAAAGGAGAAGTGGCATCAGTGCCATATGCTATTATCTTTGGTACAATCGCTGGTCTGATTGCTATTGTTATAATTGCTGTACTCGTCTATAAATATTATTTTCTTAACCGATTCCCCAAACAAAATAACTCCAAACCTAATGACTTGAAACACAACTCTAAACTAAATGCTATTCTTCTTGAAAAGTTGAATTTTAGACCACAAAACGATAGAAAACGTAAAGAAAATAAACTGAAAATACAGGAAACAAAAATCAATATGTCAGGAACAAAGTCATCGGAAGATGAGATAAGTGTAGAAAATGATAATATTTATGATGATGTGCAGGAAATCAGATATGTTACAAATCAGATGAATGCTAAAACTAGTTCGATATAGTTTAATATGGTCTAATCTAGCTCAATTTAATCCAATTCAATTTAATCTAATTTAGTCTAACAATCTTAACAGTACTTAACCTAAACTTAACTCAATCTAACCTAATCCAACCTAACAGCAATTCAATTAAAACTTAATGTATAATCTAATTTCTTTCGACCGAATCTCAACCACAAATATGACCAAAAAATTGTTTTTTCTTTTGAAGTGCAGTCAGGAATGAGATATATATAATATTTGATTGATGACCTTATTTTTTACTTTCAATAAAATGATATTTTGCGAGAAATCAAATCACATTAAACTATAAAAATTGACATTTTTGTCATACGATTCGTCAATTTGAGGAAAATTTAGTTTGACTTATCTGAAAATGATCGAAACGTAGAGCGATATATAAATTGGTAATATTCGTGAATATATGAAATTTGAAATTTTTATGTAATTTAGCTGAAATCAGTGTTAACTCGTAGGTCTTAATTAACCATAAAAATTCATTTCTAATTCTTTATAACAGGTTGTGTCTCATTAAATAAGTTGATTAAACTAATTAAATGGCTTACAGGTATACATAAAAATTAATGAGCATTCAATGGGAAAAACATTCAATCTAATAATTTCAGAGAAAATATGCCACACATTTACCGAATTTTAGTACACTCGGTAATTTAGTAATCGTCGATTGCAACTAGAGGTGGCATACTTTCTGTCAGACCGTTATATCTTCAGATATAACTAACTTATAAAGTATCCAATATAGTAATCAAAGCAAATTAGAGGTCAAATTTGGTAACGAACTCACGCATATCACAAACAGATTGACCTAGCAACAATCTTTTACTTGTTGCTATCGCGGATCATTAAGTTTCAACTATACCCTTTAATCTAGCACTAATTTAACTATAAAATCAAACAAAAGTCTTATTCATAAGAAGTTTCAAAGAGAAGATAAATAAGAAAGCTAAATGATATACATTGAATAAGGCAATATTTGATCTCTTTTTGAGAGTAAAGATAAAACTTATTTAGTGCGAGAATCACAGGTTCAAATTGAATTAGTTTTTTCAGTTCAACATATCTCAAAAGTCTTTATATTCTCATCAATTTATAGACAGTTTAGAGATAAACAATTAATATTTGTCTTCAAGTCTTTATAATCTCACGAAATTATAGGGGTTTTAAAGATAAACAATTGATATATATGTTTAATTATCTTAACCATACAACTATTCACACGTTTAAATAACAGCAAATACCTGTTCAATTAAATATTAAATTAGTTCATATCTCCAGGAATTATAGGAAATATTTGATCAAATTATGATGAGAAAGCACAGCATTCTTAAAAATGCGTATACTGTCAAACCAGTTTGACATAGACACCATAGATTTATAGTTATTAAATGTATTTTAGAAATCAATTATAATTCAACTATATTTTTTTATAACACTTTTATATTGTTTCTATCATACCAAACAGACAGGTTTTATTGTATCGGCTTAACTCATTTTTTTCTTTTATATTATCTCAACAATTGCTCGTAATTAAACTTATCAATGCTATAAAGTACTATCTGTAACTCATACGGTATTACAGATAGTACTTTATAGCAGTGACCCAACAACATATCGTAGGGCGAGTGCTATACAGCTCTCAAACTCAACGTCATAGATAGTATTTTATAGCACTGACCCAACGGTACATTATATGATATATTGTTGGGTGAGTGCTATAAAATACTATCTGAAACTGAAACAGTATTATAGATAGCGATCCAGTCAATAGTGACCCAACCAATAGTGTTACCTTCAAATGAAATCTGAACATTGTTCTGAAAACAGTTGAGATAGAGAACAAAAGTTATGCAACAGTTCATATTGAAAAGCATTCTTTTATTATAAACTATTTTTTTGTAAACTGTTTTATATAAAAGTTTTTATAAATGTTTTTCAAATAGCCTTTTTGTTGAGTAAATTGAGCAAAGAAACCATTATTTGAATTGACCTCTTATTTGATTTGATTTAAAGTACAAACTAAGAAAAACTCAAATCTAAAGTAAGGCACAAGATTTGAGAAATTCTCATAAATCTCAGGCAATTAGAGAAAAGAATTGATTTTTATAAACAATTTTATTGTTGAATTTGAAGGTAAACAGTTGATTTCCTCAATAGTGGCTTAAAAATACTAAATCTTTTGCTAACCAATGGAAAAGCCAATCAATGAAAAGTCATTTATGGGAAGTTTGAGCTGGAGTTTCATGTATTTCATGTGTCTCATGTGATTCTATGCTATTAATAATCTGGCGTTTAATTAGTTCGGGTTTTTAAGGGGAAAACTTTGCACTAAATAACACGAAAATAAAAAGTATAGGAAAATGATTGAATCATTAATGAGAGTAAAAAATATAAGAAAATGATTGAATCATTAATGAAAGTAATATAAAAAACTAATTCAAATGTGAAATCAAATCATTTGAAAGTAATTGAATTTATCAGAAATATATATATAAAAAAGAAAATAAATGAAATATTAAATGAAAATTTATTACGATTTATAATCTGAAATGTAATATACTTTACAAATAGAGCAATGAATTACATTAATGGTATGAATTACATAGTTATATTAAGGCGACATTTTTAGTTTATAGAAAATAAATTATTAAATGGAAGGAAACTAAAAACCAAATTAGGTTATCGTATCATCTCAACAATCAAGCTTATTTAAGAGAATGTTTACACTTCTCATGCTAACAATAGGCCAGAGCTTCAACAATGGCCCAGCGCTTCAACAATAGTTTAGCGCTTCAACAATAGTCTAGCACCTCAACAATAGTCTAGCGCTTCGTCAACAATAGACTAGCCCTATGTCAACAATGAGAGAGCTTCAACTCCTCTAACTTTTAATACAAATTTCATTTATATTATTCATCATTTAATATTTACAACACTTTAATTAAATATTTATTTTTCATTTCTTCAATAATTTAAATCAAGTGGCAGTAAATACTTTTTGTGACTCTTATTGAATGCAATTTGTTTTAGGATTATTTCAGATATCATTCAATTTGCATCGAAACTTCTTATAGGTTGAGATCGTCGAGATATCAGTCAATTCGTGTCTCAACTTTTTATAAGTTTCGATTATATGAGATATCAGTGAATTCGTGTTTGAGCTGAAAGAAATCGACTGAATCTGCAGTAATAAACGTGACATAAAGAGGTGGTACAAAAGTATGATTTGAGTCAAGTTTGTAAAATCAATAAGTTTTGGTCAATAGAAGGTATAAAATATAAATATAGGTCAATATAGTTTAAAATTATAATCTATAGTAGTATTACTACAACTAGTCTCAATTATTATTGAAGATAAGAATTTAAGAATTCAAGAATTTATAACAGAAAATAGCTAAAAATAGGCTTCAATTACTTCTGAACGAAGATGTCAATCAAGAAATCACTGGTATATGAGGCACTTGATAATAGCTGCACTGAAAATATATACTAATCATAAGGTTATATTCTCATCAATTTATCTATTTAGTTATAGCTATATGTGATTCAGTATGGAATAATGTTTATGTTCTATTTTCAATATAACAGACACTAAATGTCGAAATGTTATTCAGATACTATAGATTTATATAAATACTATAGACTTATACTATAGTCTTATATAAATACTATAGACTTATACTATAGTTTTATATAAATACTATAGACTTGTACCACAATCTTATATAAATACTATTGACTTATACCATAGTCTTATATTAAAAACACTATTCAAATACTACTGACAATAGATTTATATAAAAACACTATTCAAATACTTATATGACACTATTTCGTGTCTGTCACGTGTGGCACATATTGAAAAATCAGATAGCGTTATTTAATACTGACTCACATATTTGAGATAGGCTTTCGGTTATTACTAATACGCTTAGTATACAAAACCGATACGTTCCTCAACTGTTATTTCTTCAGATAGTACGTAACTGTGATTTCGACTAAACGACATACTCTCGAACTGCATGACAACGCTGTGCTCAACTGACTCCCCTGATGTACTACTTGAAGAAGTGGTTGATTTGCGCTCCATTGATAGTGAACGACTTCTTGGCTGATCGACTGATAGGAAAAACTTCTTGCTTGGGGTTGGGGGAGATTTTCGTGATTTGGAGATTAAACTGTCGTTTTCAGATACATGTAATTTATTATTACTATCATTATTGGGAGGAATATCATCGACTTTATGGGTTTCGTTGGGAACCACAGCAACTACTTTACGGTCAGGAAAGGTATCAGAAGAAAGGCGCTTATGTTTGAATCCATTCGCATTGTCATCACATATCGGATTCTTAACTGAGATGTGACGTTTGCTCTGATTCTCTTTGTCACTATCATTCTCTTCGCCGTTGTTCGGCTTTTGCCCGTTAACTAGTATTGTGTTAGGACTGAAACAGTTTGGACCATTAGTGTCAGATGTCAGCCATTCATGTTTAAGGCAATCGTGACAGTTGATTCTGGCCCTGAATGAGAAGTGGCGAGAGAAGTGGTTAGAGAAATGGTTAAAGAAGTAGCTAGTCAGAGAACTAGTCAATGAAGTGATAGATATAAATGATAATAAAAATAAAATATACTTTGGATCTCTAACAAGTAGTTTGCGTATAAAATCTTTGGCTTGTTCAGATACAGAACCAAATAAATATGAAGGAAAATCGAGAGGTCCATTAGTTATATTACAATAAGTTTCTTGTTTGTTGTCTCCTGTAAATGGTGAGTGTCCTGACAGTAGCACGTATGTCAATATTCCAATACTCCTATATTTAATTATTTTCCGTTTATTATTATTTTATATTTAATTGTTTATCATAAATAATTAATAGTTAGGTACAGTCGTCTCTCGTTAAGCGGACACCCGATGGGTATATAATAACGAGTGTTCACTATAGGGGATATTAGATAAGGAATGTGCAAAAGTATCATTACAATTTTGAAAAAGTATATATCAAAATGAGTTATTGACTATATAAGAATTAAGTAGAGAGCCGACTGTATAGTAATAATAATAAAAAAGGATATGAATAGAATTAAAATAGATAGCAAGAGATAAGAAATAGTAATAAAAAGTAATAAAAAGTAAAAAATAGTAAGAAATAATAATAAACATACCACATATCGGTTGCCAAACTAATCGGCTCGTATTGCAATATCTCTGGTGCTTTAAATAAATAACAAATTTCATCAAATTCTTATCTATTTAATCCCAATTATCCTTTCTAAATATATCAACTTATAAACAATCTAATCTTTTTATAAGCTTTTTATGTTCTCTTTCTCTCAATTATATCTTTTATGTCGTCTTTGAGTTATATCTTATTTTGTCTCACAATTACATCTTATTTTGTCTCACATCTATTTGAAGCCAACAAAGAACTAACTAATTAATTGTCATTCTAATACTCAAAAAGCAGTGAATCGTAGTTAATTAAATCTGTACAGATGTGGTAAGATCTGGTTAAGAATCAAATTAAGACTATGTGCGTGTTTTTTATAGCATTTCAACTTTCATATCATGCATTACTTCCTTATTGAAGAAAGTCATCAACGATTCAATTGTCAAAATATATCTTAATTTAAATAGTTATAAACAGAACACTTTTAAAGATAGTTTAAGATTTTGTTGATCTTCTTGTTTAAAAGCATTCCTCTCTCTCTCTCCCAGCGATCTCGATCTCTAACTTGTTCGCAACTTGTATTAACTTTAAAGTATTTATTAAAGTAAAATTAGCTTAGAATGTTCACTTCTAAAGTAATAATATTTGTTCTAATAATAGTTATAGATTTAAATAACGCTGCGTGTCACAAGTTATGTATGTGTAGCTCTGCTTTTGTATGGATATGCATCTGGATAGATATGCTTTGAACAGTTAGCTAGCTATGTATCTGAATAGCTATACTCTGAACAGTTAGCTGTGAGCAGCTATACTCTGAACAGTTACACTCCAAACCTCACTCCCAACAGCTATACATCTATATAGCCATACATCTAAATAACTAAACATCTAAACTATTTAGATTTACGGAAACAAGCGTTAGAGATGGTGACGTATATAAGTGCGTTACCTTATTTATACATAGCTGCGACCTAAACTTGATCACATTTTCTTATGACTGTGAAAGCGAAACATTCTCATTGAAAACAACTGCGAAATCAATCAGATCCAGTTATGGCTTGTCACACATCAATTGACGAGACTTTTACATACTTGTTATCTAAACTAGAGCTTACATTGCATTTGTCACAGTCTTTATCTAATCGCATGCATTATTAATTTATATTTATATTATTGTAAATGTTTCAATGTTATCAATGCGTTACACCCATAAACTTGACATGACGACACCATCTGAACGGATATACCTATTCAGACATCATCTAAAAGTATAAACTTGTTCAAACACCATCTGAAAGTATAAACTTGTTCAAACACCATCTAAACGCATAAACTCATTCAGACACCATCTAAACGCATAAATTCATTCAGACACATCTAAACGCATAAACTTATTCAGACACCATCTAAACGCATATATCTATTCATACACAAGCCTAGACCCTTACTATTTGAAAAGAAAGCAAACAATTTGAAGAATTTGTTGGAAGTAAAAACACGAATAGAACTAACATAAGTATGTTATATAACTAAGTAGTTAACTTACCGACATAATCTGGCGTTCCAACGATTTCTCTTATTTCAGCCCCTTTTGTTAGTAGTCTTGATATTCCAAAATCACACAGCTTTACATCACCCAAAGGAAATGGACGTGTCAATAAGATGTTTTGAGGCTGTAAACGTTATATCAATTATTTACTATTAGTTTTATTTTTACTGCTTTTAAGCTTATCAATAAATACTATTCGTAAACTTGTCAGTAAATACTATTCCGAAACTTGTCAGTTAATACTATCACCAAAGTTGTCACTAATGTTCCCAAAGTTATCAATACTGTCCCGAAAGTTATCAGCAAATACTACCCGAAAAGTTATCAATAAATCCCATTCTGAAAGCTATAAATAAATCTAATACTGAGTAAATCCTATTCTGAAAATTATGAATTAAATTTAGAGTGTTTTCGAGTGCTTACACTGAAAGATTATCTCTTATTTGCATAGTTATTAAACAAATAGAGGCCACAACTATAATAATGCATTTAGTAAGACCAATTTCAGGTCATAAACTCCTCAACCAAAATATTATTGTTTGAAAATATATTTTCCAACATCAAAACTATTACGATTGAAACTTTCATTTAGCCATTTATAGCTTATATGAATTAATACAAGTTTTATTAAGCTATCAAAATGTCAGATCTAATTAAAGAGCAAATCTTTTTGTGACCTACTATTAAAAGAGAATTCTTTAGTATATCTCAAAACCTATAGATTGGTATATCAAAAATAAATCTTCATTTCCCATAAACTTATTCACTCTCTTTTCTATAATCGTTTAACTGCACGTCAGTCCCGGAGTCAGTCCCAAACTCAGTCCCAAAACATTTGACTTAATATGACTCGTTTATCAATTTCATACAAGTTCAATGACATGTTTCTATCTTACTGTTTGAGAACTAGAATCATGTCCACAATATGGAAATTCAATTGAAAATGTTGGCCACTCTTAAGATAGAGACAAATATGATGTGCGTTTGTCTCTTATATGAAGAGTGTCTATTCGATTATTTAGCACTATTTTACGAAGAGATTCATTAGATGTGGTATACATGAAACTCCTGTCTGAAAGTGCTTTAGCTTAGGAATAGTGTAAATAAAAAATATTTAGAAGAATGTCACATATCTTCTATAGGAAGGTCTATAAGGTTTGTAAGAGAGCTTATAAGAGAGACTTTGAGAGAGCTTATATATACTAATCTATAAATAAAATAAGGGATTTTACACATTCCTACCATTCATTAAGGTGTTGAACGAGAGCTGACTAAAGTTATTGAACAATCAAACAACCTTGCATTGATTTGATTCATTAGAATTATATATGTTTTTATAGCTAAATATGTTGAAAAACCTTAACCTGTTTAACAACTGTTCAACACGTGATAATGCTTGTCATATGTTAAGAATAGGTAACATTACACACACTATGCTAACTATACTTAACTTTTATCATTAATTTTATTGTTTAACTTATTAAGCAATCAAATTCTATCGTTTTAATCAATATAATTATATGTCTGCAATTCTATTCAAGTTCTTTGTGGACTACATGAAAAGCTTTAACAAAATCAAAATCAAAATCAAACTCAACACTGAATGAAAATAAATGGAAACAAATTGGATACAAAGAAATGAAATAATGATTGAAATTGTGTATTGAGACCAACCTTGATATCAAGGTGGACGATATTAAAGCGATGAAGAAATTGAACTCCTTCTAAAATCTGTCGCACAATTCGTCTACAATCTTGTTCTGGTATTGAGTCATCCTCATCAAGCACTCGCTGCAATTCACCGCCTTCTGCCCTAAATATACCAAAATAAGGCCAATCCTCATAAATACTAACTTCTAAAACATCTGATTCATAAATTATTTGTGCTTACATTTCTAGCATAAGAATCAGTTCTGAAGGAGTTTCATAAACTTCATATAGTTTCACAATCCTATCACTTTGATTACAGGTGAGAAGAACTCGAATTTCGTGTAAGATTTCGTGCGTCACGTCAGCTGTTCGTCTTCTCTTCTTAATTGTTTTTGCGGCATAAGATTTATTAGTTTCTTTATGGACACAACGTCTGACTTGTGCGAACTTGCCTCTGAAAATATATAGAAATACATAGGATTACATAGAAATACATTGAATTAAATTAAAATACATTAAAATATAAACACATTGAAACACATCAGATCTCTAAAAATCAATTCAAAGTCAATCGGCAAACTATAAATCACTAGCTTTATGATTTATCCATTTCAGTAGTGGCTATAAAACAAGTTATCTCTACTGTCAGTGGTTGTAGTTGGGATTATGTATGGTTTCAATCGTGTTATTCAACAATATACTCCTTTGTTTGGACTACAGTTTGGTTCTTAACACATCTACAGCTTTAGTATTAGGAAGTTGTGTGATTACCAAAACAATGTTTACCTCTTGTTTAGGATTTGGGTATTAGGAAGTATTGTGGTTACAAAACAATATTCTCTATATGTTATCTAACTTAACTTCACTGTAACAATAGCGGTATGTTTAGTAAAATTAGGTTAGGTAGGAGCTACACGTGCAACATTGTTACGCTAACCCAAACCCACACCAACCATAAACCCAACCATAAACCCAACTATAACCCAAACTAGTACCTCTATTCGTAGCTTAGTCATGAGTGTGATTCTACGATAGGCTGCTGATTGTTCGTTTGGAGATTAGTTCAAATTTTGGTTATAATTATTATCATGATTGTGATTATTATTATTATTATTACTCTTATGAGATATAATCACGAATTCGTACGTCCTTGAATAGGGAATTTCTTTGAGGCAATTGAAAAAGGCTTAAAAGGTAGCAGTATGTGTAGGATAACTCGTTTTGAAAATAGATTGACAAAAAATAGTTATCCTTATTATATACTTGTTCTACCATACCAGTGAAAGCATTGACCAAATATGTTCAGTCTCTCTCTCTCTCTCTCTCTCTCTCTATACTCATCTTTCTCTCTATTGAATTCAATATTTATTTATTTATTTATAGATTATTGTATATTTCATTACTATTTGCTTTTATACTCGTCCCTTTATTCAGTTCAATATCAGTTTATTTGATTATTTACGGGCTATTATGAGTTTCAATGCTATTCTTATTCATTAATCAATTCAAACATTTATTGCTCAATCTTCTGGTATTTCCAGTAGTTATCGCGTTTTTCCACACTATTTTTGGTTGAAAACTTCAATATATATATAGATTTCAATTGATTCTGTCTCTATCTGTCCAGAATATAATTATTACCTAATCATAAATTACTGCATCAATCGTTTGAAACATTTAGATATACACTAATTGACAGCTGTTTCTAAACATTTATCTGACAATTGAGTTATTTATTTGAAAATTATTTATGCAGACAAACATTTTAAACAATGAATGTATCTATTTATAATCTGTTTCTATCTGATTCCCAATTCCAACTCTGTAGTCATATGCCCAAACAGAACTCTATTTATCTTACATTACAGCACTGATTTCTATTACTACCGCACTGATATTAGCTCTATTCAAGACTCAGTTTCATTCAAATTGAAACTGATTTGAAATTATATGAATAGTTGCTAACCTAACCTTGTTAGTTAGTTTATTAAATTGATTATTAAAATCAACATTGAACTTAATACATTTAACGTTTTATGACTACCTTATTCAAGACTTATCTATGTGATATGAACAATAAATTGTTAGCATTTATCAATTAAACTTTTATATAGGGTTATAGAAACCAATTTTTAAGTACTACTTAACTATATGTAAAAGTTAGCTAGATTTGACCTAACTTTCATACTATTGTTATAAACAGTGAGTCTGAGTTTTAGTCAATGCTTAACACAAAGAAAGTTTGTCGAAATTAATCTTCAATTGGACTGGTTAGCACAAAAGGGTCTTCTGTTTACAAGTCAATCAATACTTTATCCAAACAATACTTCACACTCAAATTCAATTGACAACTATTTCTAATTCAATTTTTATATCCATTCATTATAACTGTTAGTTAACTTTTTAGAGTTAAGCTCTCTCATAATTGGTGTATTTGTTCGCTATTTCTTCATTATGATGGCTCTCAATCAATGGCTAAACTGATATTCGGTACAAACAAATCAAGTTTTCATTGAAACAAAACATTTTTCAATAGGGGCAAAGTTGAGT
This sequence comes from Archegozetes longisetosus, assembly GCA_018873245.2. Classification (NCBI taxonomy): domain Eukaryota; kingdom Metazoa; phylum Arthropoda; class Arachnida; order Sarcoptiformes; family Trhypochthoniidae; genus Archegozetes; species Archegozetes longisetosus. The sequence goes on along the minus strand of JAEMBT020000009.1, from coordinate 12,996,579 downwards.
GTTTGTCAAAATATTTCAAATAATTAAATATCCGAGTGAGTGATCGCAGATTCAATAGCGTTATAATACGCATCACTTGCCGAGGAATATAATAAAAACTAATTTTTTCAGTTTCACTTTGATAGAAATAATAATAATTGTGAGAAAGTAGTAGACTTTTTCAATTTATGTTTCAGACCTTATATTGAAAATGAGCATTTTATTAACGTTTTTTGTAGCAACTCATTAAACTTGAGTTAAACCAAACTGCAGACTTATCAGAAAATGTAAACTTCAAATGAAACCATAGGCTTCATTATAACAGTTATCTTATATGAAAATCAGTTATTTCGAAATATAAGTCAAGTTTAATAAGTTTAATAAATGGACGAATAGTTGAATACAATACAACTACTATTAGCATAAATATGTATTAAACATGTTATTCAAATAAACGATAAGATATTAATTAATATAAAGAACATATACGGTTAATAACAATAACACTAATATAGCTATAGGTGTGAGCCGTTCACTCACACACAAATGGCTATTGACTCATACCTCGCAAAAGGTTTACTTTGGACTTCATACACATCACTTATTAGGCCCGACTTGATCTCCGATTTCTCAGCACAATTGTCTTCAGTGAGAAATCCTTGAAATGTATAGTCAGATGTGTTGTGATTACGGTCACACATAACGGGACGCATTGAATCACTAATTTTGTCGATAATAATAATAGTTCACAACGTATTTCTGTTCTAACACAATACTAAGCAGTGAATGAATAGTCAACTTTCAGTACGGAGTACTAAACGCGATTACTTAACGAAACTTTGTGTCAATCATGGCAATCAATACAACATACCTAATAGGCTTAGAGCGCATGTCTCTCCCATTCTACTGTTGTATTGAGTTCGAGCTCTCATCTGATAAGACTATGGGCACCAGATCTGTGTCTCGCATACAGTACTCAGTTTTTTGAATGGAGGTTGGTGTTAAGGTAGTATGTGGTTACCAGGGTGTACGCTGAGGAAGCTAAGTGCATGCTGTTCCCTTTACCTACCCTACTCTAACCCAATCTAACCTAACTGTACTAATCCAATCTAACCTTAATACAGACCCATTATAATGGAGAAGTTAGTCGGAGAAGTTAGCCACAGAATAAATGTTCAATCGTAACCATATGTCATTCTAATACCACTAACATTGCGGTACATTTAGGCCTTTCTCTACAAACCGGTCGCATAAAAGTAGGCTCACGTTCTGACCTCTAATCACTGACGCGTTCACTGATTGGATCAATTGTTCAAAAAGTAACGAATAGTATTACAGAAAACGTTAATTCAAAAGATTTATTCAAACCAGATATTTGGCACAAAAACAAAACATTTGTTTTGAATAATAATCAAATATAAAAATTGATTAAATTAATAAATAAATCGATCGATTAATAAAAGATGACTTCGGAAAGTATAGAAAGACCTAAACTGTCAGTTGTGGCACAATTTGACGATATGTGTCGTTTCTCTAATTCTCTCGTATCTATTGAAGAAAATGGTATCAAACCATTGATAAATTGCTTTCACTTTATTATATTTATTCTTCATTTGCAGAACTAATTCGATTGATTCGTAACGCAGAAGATAATAGAATTAAATGGCTTTCGTCTGAAAGAGAACTCATTATATCGAACGCTAAAATACATCAATTAGAAGAAACCAATAAGACATTGGAGGCTAACCTAAAGCACGTCAGATTTGGGTTCGCTAAAGAGGTTCAAAACAGAGAAGAATTGATGAAACAAAGAAACGCATTTAAAAATCAATTAAATGCTATCAAAGAGTTTGTTCTCGAAGACCCGACCGCTAATCCAAATCAAGAAACCAGAGATAAAGTGTTGTCTTATTTGAATTTGAATCGATTGGAAACAGTTAACGAAGAAAAGCCATCGAGTGATTCATTTGATGGTTTGGAATATGACGCGACCGAAGAGGACATTCTGAGCGAGTCAATGAACCCGATGAATAGTTCGAGAAAAAGAAGAATTTCCAGAAAGAGTACTGAATGTCAACCAAATGCTGCAAATATTTCTAGTAAGAGAAATAGCGGTGGCTTCCAGTCCAATACAGATAATTGTCGATTGGCCCAGGAGGAAAACTTCGAAATAGATGACGGAATGTATGCATCAGTGCATAAGAGAAATCGAAGCTATAGTGAAGCCATTCCTGAGAAGATCTCGACTGTGGACCCAAACCCTGTCGAAACAGAGTTTGTATCGACGCCCGTTAATGTTACTAATCGTCGATTCAAACCATTCTCTATGAGCTCTCCACAGATGAAGACATCAAATATGCAAATGTTTCGTAATATGACTCCTCAAGGAGTGTCTCCGATGAGTGGAAGCAATCTTTTCGAAGATCGTAAACACAATTTGCATCAAAAGAAAGCATTTAAGCCGTTGTATTGCGGTCCATGTGGTAAAGCGATTGGATTTTGTGGTAATTGTTTCTGTTGTGTGGATTGTCGTGCGATATGTCATATATCGTGCAAAGATCAATTGCCACTTCCATGTATTCCATTCCGTAAACCGAATGGAAAGAGTTCTCAAATGGTTTTAGTCGCAGACTTTGCGCCACAAACACGACCAATGATTCCCGCGTTAATCATTCACTGCTGTAACGAAATCGAGAAGAGGGGCCTGAAAGAAGAAGGCATTTATCGTATAAGTGGTTCAAACAAAGATATTCGTGAACTTAAGGACAAGATTTTGAACTCGAAGGCAGGCATTCCTGCATTAGGCAAATATGAAATTCACGTCCTTTGCGGAGTTGTCAAACAATTTCTTCGAGATTTGGATGAGCCTCTTGTTACTAGAATTTTGTGGCGCGACTTTGTTAGAGCTTCTGGTATTCAATTCAAACCAATTGTTTCGATTAATCATTTCAATTATTTTGTGTTGATTACAGATCAGGAAGACCCTGAAGAAGAAAACATTCTTTTAATGAAAACAGTTGCAGGACTGCCAACAGCCAATAGAGACACTTTGGCTTTTCTTATGGCACATCTCATACGTATCGCTGAAACTCCAGAAAATCTAATGGATCGCAAGTCGCTCGCCAAAATATTCGGCCCAACTATTGTCGGCTATTCTATGATCGAACCGCCAATCAACGAGCTCTTATCTGAAAATCCAAAGCAGATCAAAGTAATGGAAGCGCTGTTGAAAATTCCTGAAGAGTCTTGGAATGAAATCATGTCATCAGCAACTTTGCACACACCAAATAGTTGTCTGTTTTATCTATTACTCATAATTAGAGAATTGATTATATAATGAGCTTATCTTTTTTCTTGCACCACAGATGGTTCTCCAGACAGACGTCCATCAGTTGGCACGCGATTGTTCGGAGATGTCGTTAAAAGAGGTACACTTACGCCTCAACGCAATGTTTCTGCACCAAAAGGAGCTCTTACTTTGAGACCATTGTTTTAATCAAACAGATTTTTTATTAAGTTATTCACAGTTAAGAACAAGTTATTTTTAAATATTATATAGTCCTTTTACGGAAGTCTTATAATCTATTGATCGGAATCACTATTGATTGGAATTATTTTTATGTAATTACAGAAAATTCATGAAAATATGTTATCATTTATTAAGTAGGAGACAAAGTCGATAAAGATATAAATGATTAATAATAGATGAAAAGAAAATAAGCTAATATAAAGTTCGATTGATTTAAATAGTAATATTTTAACTTTCTATTTGCCTACTTTCTAATCTAACGACAAACTTTGTCACATTCCTACACACTATTTATGACCCAGTAATGCATTTGTACTAACTTTTACTCTAGTGTATTCTCCTTCTACTTCAATTTGTCTATGAGATAATCTACTTAAAGTCAATATTTGTATTACTATTAATCAAATAAATTGTTTGATGAAAACTGGCAATAATACGCAGTTAAATAGTTATTGTAAAATAATAAAAATATTTATAAATTTGAGTCTTTTTCAAATGCACTTAACTAGATGTTAACGATTAAAGAGATTTAGCTGTACCCACTGTTTGAACTTTATACTAACTTTAGCATAATTTTCATTAACATTCATCAAATAGTTTATTAGAGAAAAAAAATAACTTTATTTTGAAAAACTTCTAAATTTTCAAAAATATCTAAAATCTAAGACATCAAAACCAACTCTTATATCAAACCAATTAAACGACTCATTAAATCTATATTAAGACAATAATCAGTTAATTAGCTCTACTAAAGGCTTAATATAAAGGTTTAAACGAGATAAAGGCCTAAAAGCTTTAACCAGTTAATCACTTATAGATTGCATTGAATTAAACTGCGAAAAGATAAGACACTCTGTTTTGAATGATAATAATCGATTAAACGTTGCTTTATCACTATGTAGTATACTCAACGATTTTGAAATAACGCATAGCAACCTGAAATGATGCTTAGCAACATGAACATTACACTAGATTCCTACTTCCAACGATCAATCACATGACACCAGATTTAACTGTTAACAATTGAAGACAAAAAACTACAATTAAGAATAGAGTTGAAGCAGAATAGAGTACAATTGGAAGACATAACAACGGTAGCTACGGACAACTTAAAAATAAGAAAGAGCAGATAACAAATTGTCACAAAGTATGGCAAGCATTACTCAGAATTAATATTAGTGAAGCACTTGAGGTTATTTGTGACCATAATTTTATCGATAGACTTAGTTCTAAACACTTGTAACCTTTAGATTTGATTCGACAATCCAATAAACAAGATTGTGATGCATTTAAACAATCACCTAAAGGGCGTTGTCTTAGAGTAAAACTTTTCGGCACTTCTAGTGCGCGATGTCTTCAAATTAATATAATTGATGGGTCAAAATGAAAGTATTGATAAAAGTATTGATAATTTCAATGACGATTATATACTGGTATTAATGCTGTGTAATCAATAAAAACAATTTGTTTCAATCTATGCTATGGCTAAAGTGAGTGATTTCTTATTTGATACTAATCAACAGTTAACTATTCCAAACTCTGAGCTCCCTAATGGCAATCAAAGATTGACTGCTAAATCTAAAAAGACTGAAAATATTGAACTGAAAAGTCTGCTTAAGATTGAAAATATTGAACCGAAAAGTCTGCTTAAGATTGAAAATATTGAACCGAAAAGTCTGCTTAAGCCTAACGAAGGCAACGACGGGAGTGAGAGATCGCGATATAAAGACAACATTGAATCACCTAAACGGTTCGTGGAAGAATAAATAAATGAAATATAGTTATTATAACTCCATATTATAATTTATCTTATCAATAGTGTAACTAAAGTAAAGCCAGCCTTGACTAATACAGTCAGCTGGCAGGACGAACACTCAGTTCAACCTAAAAGTAATGGCATAACTCAACTCGAACTTCACTCAGATACCCAACCTGAAGTGAACGATTCCAGTCAAGATCTGTCTCATCCTGAACTGAAACAAAATAATGATCATGATATTATGGAAGTGGTGAGTAATTACTGTCTGACTTATCTCTGAATCGATAAAATAAATTAAAGGTCTCTAGATGTGGTTCAAAAGTCATGCCTAAAGTTTAAACATAAAAATTTTGTAAAAACTCGTACAGTAAAACCTGTCTAACAATTTGCACTTAAGCGGTTTATAAAAATCAATAGCAATCGAGCCATTTATTTTCAATGGGATTTTGATTTTGATTGTTAAAAACCACTTAAGTGCATATTGGAGTTAGAGAGGCTTGCTTTATGAGTTGTTGCAAACTCTTAATATTTATGTACACCCTAAAACTTAACAATCGACGATAGATACAGATAGCATATGATAGAGCTTTCCGAGTAGATTTGCTGACCTACACAGTACATAAAATGCGTTTCTCATTAAATCTAATACAATAAACGAAAAACCGATTGAACACATGACCAGCAAGACTTTGCAAGTTGCTATAGAGAACTAAAACTGTATACCACAACAGCTTCGTCAGGTGGTGCGCACATGTACAAACCCCGACACATCGAAAAGACCATCTGCATCAGAAATAAACGAAATGCTAAACTCATACCTGTAAGAAGTGGTCAATGGCCTTGTTGGAGAAGAGACTAAATACTAATTGCATACGAGGCATCGACACAGACAGGTAATTGCCATTTGTTAAGATGCCTGTTGTTCGGGTCTCTCATTAATGGCGCTCTAATTCATCTTCTTTGAAAGCATTTCGACTTCACGGAACTTCTAATTGCTTTTCGTTGTCATATTTTTGCGGAATCCTTTAATCTCAACCCCCCGTCTGGATTCTCCCTCACATTACTGTATAATATAGAGTGGTTTACATGGTTTACAACTTTTTTGGAGGACGTTTAATAGGACTTTGCAGTCAATAGGACTCTATAGTCAATAAGACTGCAGTCAATTGGACTTTACAGTCAATTGGACTCTGCAGTCAATAAGACTCTACACTGAATGAGACTCTACACCCAATAAGACCCTACATTCAATTGGAATATTTGGTCTGAGGCACACCATCAATATGTAAATTGGGTGAGGCTTAACTAAACTAATCCATTGCTTACTCTATGAAAAGTTTGTCTCCTAAAACATACAATCACTTGAACATCTCATATATCTATTATCCAACATAAGAGAAAAGTTTATATTAATAATCAAACATAATATAATCAGACTTTACTCGTTTTGTGTGTCATGGTTTGTTTGTCACCTGTGTTTTGTCTGCTTCTGAAAAAGTTATTACTCTTTTCTCAGGTTTAAAGTAAACGTGTCATCTTATTTGTTTTCTGTCTGCAAATATATTTCGTATTAGTTATATCACTTATATTGCATATATGTTAGTTAGACAGACAATATATATGATGTTAGTTTAACAGACATTGTGTATAACGAGTTAGTTTGACAGATATTATATATAAGTTAGTCTCAGATATTGTATATAACGAGTTATTCTCACAGACATCATATATAATGAGTTAGTCTCACAAACATATTGCATATGATCAGTTAGTTCGACAGACATTATATACAATGAGTAACTTAAATTGCGTATAAAGAGTTAGTTAGGCAGAGATTTGTCGGGTGTAGGAGAGACAACTCACGTGTTTGCTCGTAGATCGAGGTTAGGATTGAGGTGCTCCACACCATCGATTAGCTGTCGTCTAGACGCTAATACCAGAATTTGTTGGACATATACTAAAAACAGGATCATCCAAACTAACTTTTGGCTATTATCGTTACAGCTCTCAATAAACGTCATCGCGTTGGGTAGCAATAACTTCACGTTTTCTGCGTCAACTACTCCATTCAGATTTTGGTTCTGGTTTTGGTTGTCAACTATTACATTTAGATTTTGGTTCTGGTTCTCGTTCACAACTATAACATTGAGATTTTAGTTCTGGTTATCATTCTCAGTTACAACATTGAGATTTGAGACTTTGGTTTCGGTTCAGTTAATTAAATAAAAGCAAACTATTATCTATTGAAAATGTGGGTTTGTATAACTTTGACATGCTTGCTAAGTTTGATGGCATCAAAAGTGGACTCAAATGAATCGGTTAATAGTAACCAAGAGAGAGCTTCGAGTTTAGCAACAATTTCAGTTATGCCAATACAATTTATAAGCAACAGTTCATTAAACTCGTCTTTGATGGAAAATCAACTGCAGGAACAGATTTCGTTGTCGAATACAAGCTTATTGGATCTACAAAATGATAATAATACTCAACAGCTTCAGACACGATTTAGAGAGAGGTAAGATTTTCACACATTTCATTTGAATTTTAGGTAACCTTTTTGTTGAGTCTCATTCTAAGATAGTTTTCGTAAAATTTTAGTCTCAATACTAAAGGCTTTTACAGAATTTTAGTTTCAATATGAATAGTTTTCATAAGATTTCAGTCTCACTCTAAGAAAGTTTACATAAGTTTTAGTTTAAATACCAAAAGCACAATAGTTTTAATTAAATAATTGTTTAGCAAAAAATGATTTGAATTTGAGAAATTTAAAAAATAAAGTTTTATTAATAAAATTAAAACACATACTACGCATACAATATTCTAAAGCAATTAATCACCAAATGATAAATAGAAATAAATAACGAAATAATAACTAAAAGTGCAAAAGCATGAGAAAAGAAAAGAAATAAGAAGTCTCGCCAAGTAATAGATAAACTTGAAACGTCTGCAAGTAACAACTAGACATAGTAATTGATATATCACTTGTGACAGCATAGTTTTATAATTCGACACTAAACCTAGGGTCGAAGTACTCAATTGTCAGATATAAGTTGATTTATTATTAGTTATGTCAATTTCATTTGATATGTAACAGATCATTTCAATATAGTATACATTCTTTCTACTCGAAAGCGACTTCACTGTAACACAACTTCACAGCACAGGAAAGATTACCATTTGATTTTATATTTCTTTTTCTATCTTTTTAACATTTGTACCTATAGGTAGCTTCTAATACCTTCACTCTATACACATCTTCTAATATTTTCATTCTATAGATACCTTCCAATACTTTCATCTTTCAGATACCTTTTAGATACCTTCTAATACTTTCACTCTATACATATCTTCCAATACCTAATCTTTAAATACTCTCATCCTATGCATATCTTCATATAGTTTATCTTAAATTGGTCTCTATAGGAAACGTCAAGAGCGACTTTTACTCATCCAAAGTCAAATACTACAAAGACTAGGAATCAGTGGACGAGCTATCAACACAAGTGTCAATGCATTCAGCGACGAAGAGAGAAGTTTATTGAACAGAGTAGTCCAATCAGCTCCTACTCCAAGGACAAGAGCAGTTACAGGGGTTAACCAAATCTCCTCATCGGAGATATTCGCAGAACGTCTGCAGAGCTTCTACCCATCATGTTCTGTGCCGAATCACACTGATCCAACCCTATGGAATCTTAACTCTGACTCTCAGATGAAGCTCTATTATGATATCAGTTTCCCTCGATCTTCCCAGTCTCGCACTCAAGTCAATGCTGTCTCCGCTAAGTTACGTGTTTTCAAATTTCATGATCCACCTCCTCAACCGACGCCTATCAACAATATACGTAATTATCAATACTTTTCTATTTTCACAGTCTGACCTGGTTATAGGCAACTGATTGGTGCGTAGGGAATAAGTTGTCTATAGCCAGGTTTGCTTACAATCGAGTTGCCAATAACCGTGTATGACTGTATTATTCTTCATCCCATTCTATCGCTCAGTTCTGAATATCAGTTTCAGTTAACTTCTAGTGATATAATCGGACATTAGAGCCATTAAAGTGAATGGGAATTATTTGATTTGAGCTTTGATAAAATGATGTTATCTCTTAACCGGATATAGTATAACTTAAGTGAGCAAATAGTCAGCAGAAAATGATCTCTCAATAACTCAGATAGAGAGCTGAACAAATTGAATTCATTCACGTTTCATAAACAAGTTTGTTTTAAGGCAACTCTATCTTGAAACAACTATCTATAAACTTATTATTTGAAGAGCTTATTTCCAAAAGAGCTTAATTGTCTATATTATAAAGTCCCGTAGAGATCGTAGCGGGCGCTCAAAGTAACGGACCCTATAATATAGGCAACTTAAGCCCTTTTGGAAATAAACTCTTCATTTGAGAAGAAGTTGTAAAACAAAGTACGGAATATAAGAGTAAAACTGATTACATTTGATTTAATATTCAGTTTCTGATCGAATCAATCGAATAATTTCGGAACAAGGCCTTACAATTTCATTATATCAATATATGAGACCATTGAGACAAAACAGAAGAGGTTAATAGTCTTTATGAATATTTCATTTCTTTATTAATTTCTATTTTATATTAAACTTTTAGAGAAGAAAAGATTAGTTGATAGTAGAACAGTTCCCTTTAACTTTCGAGGATATATTGAGTTCAATGTGATTAATGCTATTAATTACTGGCAAAATAATCCCATACGAAACTTTGGCCTTTATGTCGATATTGAAGACCCTTATGGTACTCATCTCACTCCTACTCTCTATTTGAATCAAATGAATTGTTCTGGTAATGTAAACATCTAATTAGCTACTACTTTGTTTCGTTTCAATTATTATTTGTTTGATTTTTCAGTACAAGATATTCCAATACCTAATTTGTTTGATTTTTCAGTACAAGACACTCCAATATCTAATTTTTTTGATTTTTCAGTACAAGACACTCCAATGCCTAACTTAGCTGACATATACCCAGAAGTAAACAACGAGACATCACTATTTTATAACGAGAATTACCCAACATTGGATCTGATGACAGTGGAGGTGGTAGAAGATGAACAGATAAGTTCAGAGAATGCAATGAATGCTAGTTTGGGAGGAGCTCGTCGCAAAAGAGAAACAAATAGGAAAAAGGAGAAATGTTCAATGGAAAAATCACTAATTTCTATGACAGATCTCAATCTTGATCATGTTATCATTTATCCCACTTCATTTCAGACTGTCACTTGCTCAGGACACTGTCATAAGCATAGGGTATAGTAATGTATATCATGTTTGAACTTATAGGGTATAGTAATATATATAGTGTTTGAACTTATATTTTAAATTTAGACTCATTGACAAACTCTTCGATTAAGTACTTGTCATAAGCGTAGGGTATATACTATTTGAACTTATAATTCAAATTTAGATTCATTGACAAACTTCGATTGAGTACTATTTGCGTCACAAACATTATTAATAGCATATAACAAAATGACTTAAACATAAATTATCCAAACGCCTGAATGGGGAGAATAGTTAGAACTTTTAAAAATAGGATTACTAATCTTAAAATGTTCAGGCTGTGATCGATGTAGAATTTGGATGTAATGGAGCCGTGTTGTTACCACAACAGTGTACCCCATGTCTAGCTCACCATGCTCCTCGTTCCCCTTACTTTACATGATTTAACTTGACCTAAACTAGTGGTATTGTCCTATATTTAGGTTAGATTTAGGTTAGTTATATTGGGTTAGATAAGACATCCTAACGATAACTATATTTCAATAAAATTATTCTATAATTCTATGCAATAATAATCGAAATTGAAGTTGTTGACAATCATATAACTTATAGAATATAAGAACTTATTATCAGACTCTGATTACTAGTTGATAGTAATTGTAGGCAAAGCTATGACTGATCGAATAGAAAATATCTGAATAGTTGCTTGCAACTAATTTAAAGATTAATGTTTATAAGTTCTCAAAAAGCTTATAAATATCATTAGAATATTATTAGATTGCTTAAGGACATAGAAGGTCAGAAAGACTTTTCAAAGCCATAATAGAGAATGTTTATAAAGAATTATTTTCTGTTGAATTACTTTGTTTTCTACTTTGTTTTTCTATATTTAAATTTAAACTAACAGAAAGTCATATTACCTATCAGTTTGTGGGCCAATCAAATGATTAACTTCTTTAGAAACTTAAATAATTAGCTTTAAAACTTTCAAAACATTGGGGTTAAAGTCATACGACTGGAGCCAAAAAAACTTTTATGGATCTGCATTGCGAACATTCTGTCAAAATGATTTAAACGTAAGGGCGCCTCAACACCACTTTTGTCAATCAGTTTGTCAATGACAGAGATGTACTCTGAATACACTCTGAATACCTCTGAATATACTCTGAATACACTCTGAATACACTCTGAATACAATATCTGAACAGATAATCACCTCACCAGACAGTGTTATGAAAATCGGATCGTATCATATTACTATCAATTAGAGTCTGGTTATTGAATTTCAGTATTTTTGAGGTTACGCTTCTGAAAATTTCTTAAGTTAACTTCATTTCTGAAAGTTTTTCAAACTAATCACTCTAGCAATAAAGGTTAAGATTCTTAAGTTTGATGGCTACATCCCACTCATAATAACCTAAAACCACTCAAATATGAACCTGATATACAATAAAGCCTGTCTAATCTGAATATATAGTTAAGTGGCTTTTAATAATATTAATAACGACTAAGCCATGTTATTCTATAGGGTTTTAATTTTTTTATACCTAATAAAGTTTGAGAGCATGTTGAAGTCAAAGAGGTTTTACTGTAGTAGAATTTTAAACCTATAAAGCTATCTTCAAGACTCTGATAAATTAATATTTTTCAAGTTATTTATCTATACAAACACTTATAATATTTGAATTTTAGCGAGAAATTCAGCTAAGTTTAGTAATTACAACGATTGGCTGTCAGTTTATGATAAATTGATCTTTAAAGATAGTCTGGGATAGTTAGGGATAGTTTGAAACTTTTAGTATAATTAAGGATTTCGTGGAAGTAATTCTCTTTACTAGCCGCTAATTATGCATATACTCTAGACCTTAGAAAGTTTACCTGCAACTTAGAAGCCACATACCTCTTGTTTAACAATTTTACAAATTTTCGAGTTAGGACAACCCCTCACAGATCCGAGAATTTCCGGAGATACCCTTCAGTTTAAACTCTATCCTATATTATAAATGTCTGCACAATATGACTTAGTAAATAACTATTCTTTCTATAGTCTAATTTACTAACATTCAGTTGCTAATTCTTAAGTCTTCTTTAGTCCCATAATTCAATTAGATCCAAGAAGAGTTACTTATTTTTATGCTAATCATACTTAGCTATATTCTCGACGATTGTCAGCACTTTTCTCAATAATTATCAGAACTTTTCTCAACTTTTAATCTCTTGAATTACAGACAAATCGGTACGCATGCAAACCAAGTGATCACAAAGATATGGAATTTGTGTTTTTGGACGAAGACGGAAACCCAAGAATCAAGAAACTAAAGAAATTTGTGCCGCAAAGCTGCCAATGTGTGAAAACAAATTCATATTAAATATTCCAAATTTCAATATTGATATACTCTTAACAGTTGTAAATTTAAATAAAATATTCAACTCATGATTAACTCGGCTAAGACTCATGTGTCTGACAAGTCAGCAAATAATCTAACTCTTGTACCTCATGTCACTTCCAGCTCAATTTGATGCCCATATTAGGTCTGCCTTCAAGATTGAGATTTTAATAGAAATTATCATCGCTTTCAAGCCTTCAGTTTGGAATTGAGGGTTATTTTTGATAATATTTCAGCTAATTTTTCAATAATCAGATTGTCCTCGAAGTCACCTCAAACAACTTAATACAATATCCGATTATCTGTTTCCTTGTCAGCCTTAACGAAATGATTGATTGATATGTTTCACAGTACTTTATATTAAATATTATGACTTTTAAATTTCATATTAAAATATGTTTCAAAAAGAGTCACGTTTTATATTTATTTAAGATAATTAATGAAAAATAATTGATCAAAATCAAAATTATCGATTATAGGGATGAATAGTGGCGGCCTTTATGTTGGTCTTGATAGTTGCCGGCGCTTTACCACCACCTGGCCTTTGACTGGGAGCCGTTTGTGGCACTTGTGGCATCACTTGACTAACAGGTCCTTTCGGCGAAGCAGCCGATGGTTTGAGTCCTTTACCAGTAGTAATGGCAGCAATCAGAGCAGTAGTGTCAGCCATGGAGGAAGTCTGAGTTTGATTAGCTCGACTGGACTCTGTCTCCCACTCTTCGCGATTGTTCTTAACCAAATCAGTCATATTATTAACAATCTTGTTAGCAGTAGTGATTTGTTTCTGTGCCTGATCTTGAGTCAAATTGTTAACTTTAGCGTTAATCAAACTTTCTTTACTCTCAATTTCAGGTTCAGGTTTAGTCCGTAAATAGTCGGGTACCATATCGTGATTGAACGACTGAACTCTTCCTTCAGTAAGTTTAACCAATTCAGGATCAACATCAGGAGAGAGAAGTAATGGTAAGAGGATTCGATTGCGAAGAGGAGGTGTTTTGTCACTTTTGACAATCTTCATTAAATTGTTTATTTGGCCTGAAAATAATGCAAAGCTGTCTATCATTTGGGCCCATGTCATACTTTCGTACTCCGTCTCCAATCGGTATATAAATCCACTTAATGCGTTCTTCAGATCTTGTACTCTTAGTACTAATGAGTCGACTACTGCGTCCAACTGCTTCTCTTCTCTATCCATTACAATTGACGATATATTCCAATTAATTGCTCACTATTTTGTTAAATTTTCATACATTCAGTATGTATTCATTTACATATAATGGTGTTATCTCGTAGCAACTGTTTTCAGTATCTTATTTTCGTTTTGGGGTTTTGGGTAACTATCACGTTATTTATGTCTAATTATTATGATTCTTCATATCTAATTGTGTTTTAAAGTTAGAAAACTCTCAACACTAAAATGTTAATTATTATATGATTGCTCAACTAAATCAACTAAGCATTAGATCTAACTAAATAGAGTAAAATAATACGATATAACCTAAATAAAAATACTTAAAATGAATAAACATAAAAACATAAGCGAATATATAAAGAAATGAAATATTGAAACCCTAAAGACAAATTGGTGGAAAAAAACTGTCAGCTGATGTGAAGGTCATAGTTGTGTTGAATTGAGTGCGTGATTTAATAGGTAATCATAACAAAGATTAAAATGTTGTTAAATTTCAAATTAAATTAAACATAAAATTACGTAAAATAAAAATTAAAATCAAATTAAAGTTGAACTAAAATATTAGTAAAAAATAAAAAAAGAAATATAAAAGTTATATAGAGTTTGATATAAAGATATGAAATGAAAATAAGTTGAAAGTAAGACTTATGTTATTTTATATAATCTTTTGTTTGTATGCCTACTTTTACTTCTATATTATCATATTATTATATTATCTCTAACTATTTTAAGTGTTTTAATACTTACTTTGGCCTTTTAAGTGAAAATCTAAAACATTTAATAATTATTACGATGTTAGATAAGCTATTGGTTTATACTAATAGTCACTATGCTATTAATCGCAAGTCATCTAAACTGCTCACTATGGAGTTAAGTTTTTACCGCTTCCGAAAATCTTTTGTTGCAGACAAAGCGTAGCTGTTAGTGATGTTACGTTTAGTTAACGATAATCTACTATTGCTTGCAATCAATTAATTTTAAATTGATTTCTAGTAAGTAAAGTCTAAAATACTACACTGACTTAAGTTATCAGCAACATTTCAAACTAGATCTATGAGTTTGATCTTATTTGAACTTAAAGCTAAATACTAGCTAAGTTGCTATGTTTCTAATTGCGTTTCATCAAATCAGATGAATGACTCACAATATTTCATACTTTTCAGTAATGTAGTTAGAAAGTTATTTAGAAACTTATTTAGAAACTAATATCTTAGATCCCAAGTCTTTCCATAACTACCTATTAATTAGAGTTTATATGATTGACATAACAATCATAAAAGTTGTTACAAATACTTATTCATTAAATAAGTTTGTCCTTTAGTACTAGTTTGAATGAAGACATCAAAATTTGGATAAGTGATGTCGGCGTCTTCATATCAAAGTTTCGCAGAGATCGGTGAAGACAATCACGTGCTGATTCACGTCTTGCCAAACGACGGCAAGAATGGATTGCGATCGTGGCAGCATTACATCCACGATTTGGACGATTTCTTCAATAAAGTTTATAAATACCATCAAAAGTCAGGATTCGCTTGTATTATGATAAGCAATATATTAGAACTTATTCAAATATTGTTTGTTGTATTTTTCACAATATTTCTATTTCATTGTGTTGATTACGATATATTGTTTAAAAACAAAACACCAAACAATTCAAGTTTGAAATCAGATCAGAATATAAAAGTAACGATACCAGACATACTGATACCACTAAGTGAAGCAAGATTTAGTGGATTGGAAGTCTACTTGATAGTATTCGCGACAGGATTTTGGATATTAAAACTAATAAAAGCAATCCATACAGTGATAGTGAATTTAGCGATAAGAGCATTTTACATTGAAGCTTTACATATAAATGATTGTACATTGTTTACATGGCAAGATATACAAACACGTCTCATTCAAGCTCAACACTTATGTCTCATTCAAGATGGCCATCTCAATGAATTAGTCATACACAACCGTCTTCTTCGTCATCACAACTACTTGATTGCTCTTGTCAATAAAGGCTTGCTTCCAATTCACTATAAAGTACCTTTTCTCGGACAAATCACCTATCTGACCAAAGGCTTGCAATTCAATTTCCAACTTCTATTATTTAGAGGCTCATTCTCTTTGTTTGAGCATAATTGGAAACTCAAAGATGAGATCAAGATTGCTAGTAATCGTCTAATTTGTGCCGAACAATTTGCGAAATGTTGCGTAGCCTTAGCAATAATTAATATAATATTGTTTCCACTCATTGGTATTTGGCAGTTTTTGTACACATTTTATACTTATGCTGAAGCCATCAAACGGGACCCATCCACTGCTTTGGGCACCAGAAGCTGGTCTCTTTATACAAGATGGTATTGTAGACATTTCAACGAATTGGATCATCAGTTGAACGCCAGACTTAATCGGGGCTATAAGGCTGCCACCAAATACATGAATTCGTTCACTTCTCCGACTTTGGAAGTGATCGCTAGATTTGTCACGTTTATAGCTGGAACTATTCTATCAGTTTTCATAATTCTAACTGTTTATGACGAAGATGTGATAACAGTCGAACATCTGATTACAGTAATGACAGGACTAGGAGGTGTTATAGCGATATCGCGTACATTTATATCGTCAGAGATACCTTCGCGTTACACTCACGCGGAACTGAATGCACACGTGTTGGAGCACATCCACTATAAGCCTCATGGATACGCTCCGTATACAACTCAAGCTCGATCTGCCATGTCTAGTGTTTTCCAATATAAAATCGTTGGAGTTTTGGAAGAGTTAATCAGTCCACTCGCCACGCCTTATATACTATTAAGACATTTAAGGCCTCGTGCTTTAGAAATAATTGACTTTTTTCATAATTATACGGTGGAAATTACAGGAACAGGTGATGTCTGTACTTTCGCAATGATGAATATAAAAGAAAATGGAAATCCTTTATGGAAACTCAACAAAGAGGATCACAATAAAATCAAAGACCAGAATAGATTCCAAGACGATCACAATCTAATGAAAGTAGACGAAAATATAACTCAACTCCAAGCCTTATCTCAACAAAGAGTCACTGAGAATGGAAAGTTAGAATTAAGTTTAATTAATTTCAAACTAACTAATCCTAACTGGCGTCCTATCAATGAATCGCAAATACAATTCATCAATAGTGTCAAATCGAGTTGTATTATTAAAGAGGTTGAAGATGAAGATAGAATGGAAAGAAGTGGTTTTAGTTCTAGTCTAAATAGAAAGAGTTGGACAAATACTGCAAACACTCCTCCACCATCAAACTCAAGTTCAGTAGAGAAAGAGAAAGAGAAAGAATCAGATATAGAAACAAGTGCATATAGGAATGAAAGAGAAAGACTATTAAGTACTATATCTAATTGTGTTACTGAACAGGAAGAACGTGATGCTGCCATGTCTCTTAGTACTTTGTTTTTGCATCAGTATGCTTCTAATAGTTTTACTTCTTCTAGACAGTTACAAACCGAGTCTGATCCTCTTCTCTCATCTGTTCCTCTTCTACCTGAACATTGATAATTGAATCTTATGTTAACTCTTATATATGTATCCCAATTATGCCTTTTATTTTTAGAGCAAATTCAACTCAATTTAATTTTGAATCACAGACTATTTAATGTTTGATTTTTGGCCTCATTTCTGATATAATGCTTAAACGATTGGAAATTAACGAAATAAACAACTAGAGTAAAATGTTCATATCTTACGAATTAAACATTGGCTCAATTAAATGAAGAAAAAAATTAAGAATTGAAGAAATGATCCTAAATGTTGGATGTATAAAATAGATTTTGATTTAGTTTGATTTCCTCTAATTCAAACTAGATTATATATAACGACTCAAACCTATTGTTTTGTTCATATACAATTTAAATTATTAGTTTGTATATTATTTTGATTTACCCATAAATGTATAAACTATTTCTAATTATTCAGTTTCTATCATATCAATGAATACTTTTGAGATTTGAATACTTGTAAAGCAAAAGTATTTTCCACAAGTGGTCGATTGAATGTGCTATAAAGTTCTATAAAGTGCTATAAAATTCTATAAAGTTCTATCTATAAAGTGCTATCTATAATACTATTTGAATTAGAGATTGGGCTCTATAGTACTGATTGAAAGAAATACTTTTAATGGCATAGGCTTGACGTAAAAGCCAATAAAAGTAAAGCGCATAACTTCACATGACTTCTAGTGACGCGAATTTATTCCTGTTTACTAGTAATCAATTAATCTTCAATGTACACGAGTGTCACACGAATGTTAGTGAACTTTAAGGTAGTTCAACACGATTAAACTTTGGTTTATCGTTTCTCAAACTTAAATTTCAAATATCTTTTTAAGTCAATCTCAGTATTTACATTATACTATCAGTTTTTGAAACATTTTTTAATAATAACTTTAGAAAATCGTTTGCCATAAAAGTAAGTTATAGTGTTTTTATATATAGGTTTTGAATAAAAAATAGCACTACTAATGAAAATTCCTAGAAGTCATTAGAATTAGCCAAATTATTAACAACATTAATGCTTTTTTATAAGCAATTTCAATTTCTGTAAATAAAAGCTAGCATTGAACTTAACTACGAATGTGAGACCATCTAATGCTTGAGGAGATGTGTGTCATTCAGCTGACATGCTTTGGAAAAGTACTGATTTAAACTTGCATTGGAGCGCATTCCAACTTTCTAAAACTTCTAATTTCAATTAATTTCAATTTCAAATTTTGGGAATTATCAAATCTAGAGTTTAAAGACACGTCAGAATCCTTTATTGGATTGATCGTCATCTGAGCTAAACTTTGGCAAAGAATGTGTTAAATAGTCATCAAGTATAAGAAGTGATCGAAGAGTATAGTGAACTCTAATGTGATATGAATGAGCTGAAGAATTGAGCAAAAGATTAGTATAAATTAATCTCTGTTGAGTGGGATATGATAAGTAATTTTTCTTGATATAAGCTTTGAATAACATTTATATCTGTCCTAAAGACAACTGCCCTAAACGTTAACTCTCCTAAACACTTTTTCTTTCCCTATTAACCTGTTTGGCTCTGTTCTCTTCTTTAGTTTTGATTTTATTATTAATTTTTTTTGTGTGTATACACACTATCAGATCTAGTAATAAGTTTGCAAATCATTCCTCATTAACTAAGCTCATTTGATTATGAGTTATTTTTAATAATTAAAAAGTTTGATCGAAGTGAGGACTTAAGCTATTTACAAAAATATTTTGCTACCATATCTATAAATTCCTTTTACAAAAATCAGAGCTTTATATAATGCAACTCAGAATGTCTTCACGACTCATCAAATGTGACTCTGGAGCCAGATCTGGCTCGCGAGCTGTGGTCTTGTTAACGTCTAACTTAATTAATTGTTCTAACCTAACCTACTCATAGGTATGTTAGTAAATTGCATACCTTCTCATATCAAACACTACAAGTGTTATGCAATATAAGAAAATGAAACTTATTTATGATCAACTACATCATGGAGATATAAAGTTGAATAAGAGAAAAACAGGGTTTAGCAAGCTTATTAATATATTTCTATTTCAATCATTATGGGGTAATTTCAACTCAAAAGGTTATACACTTACGAACCATGTAATGGTAAAAAGTGTAGAAATAATTGTGAACTTTGTGCAAATTTATCTCATATAAGGTATGATGGAAAATTTATTAAAATATCTCGTTGCACAATGCATTGCCATCTATTCAATTGGTTCGCATTTCCTAACTCTCTAACAAGCCTTGAGTTTTAATTGATTACAACTTAAACACAATTATCGCCAAACGCATGACTCGAAAATCTTGACTTTTCTCACAACATAAAAATAGATCTGAATTGTTTTGTTTTGTTTGATATCATGTTTTCGTTATTACCTAAAAGATAAGCTACTCTAAATCCTTTCAGAGACAGGTAACCCAATCTAGCCCAACTCGCAATTCTAACTTCGATCTCAGACATAAAGCTTGAGATTAACTTTTTGTGGTAGCAAAGCAATAATATGATTAAGAATCAGAGTTTAGTTGGCAAGTCAATGAGCAAAAAGTTAGTGAGACTAAAGTTAGTGTAAATGTGCACATGAAAGAGCATGTTTACACAATTCTTGATTCTCAATATCTAAGCAATCTAAATTAATACCAAAACAATCTTAGTAAGATTCCATACAATTTGCTTATGAGTATTTATCATAAAATACATGAACTGACAAGAATGTGATTACAAAATATATTTGAAAACATATTTAAAAATATATAAAATAACAGTTATTGTGGAGCATGAAATAAGTGGCAGTAACCAGACTAATATCGAATGGAAAGTACGTCTACACTAAACCAGTTATATCTAGTCAATGGCGCTCTTCAAGTACTCTAACATCTTCCCAATTCATAGTGGATAAGAATTTTATCACAATTCACTAGAAACAAACTCAACATACTAAACAAGAATACAATCTTACACTCGTTTCAGTCTTACATTCGTCTTCAAACCGTTCAGATGTGAGCTCATTCCTTCAGCTACTTTCCATTGACTTGTTAACCATTCCAGCTCAAATGCGAGACTTGGGTCCTCTTATTGGTGCTATTGATCAAGGCACTAGCTCTACTAGATTTCTTGTTTTTGTTGCTAATACTGGAGAACTTGTTACTTATCATCAAATTGAAGTTAAAAGAGTTTTTCCGTGTGAAGGCTGGGTCGAACAGGACCCGATTGAAATTTATAATTCAGTTATTGAAACTGTTGAAGTTGTTCATGACAAACTTAATAAGTTAGAGATTAATCCTAAAGATATCAAATGTATTGGACTCACTAATCAGAGAGAATCTGCTGTTGTATGGGATAAAGTAACCGGTAAGAGAATAACTTTTTTCATTGTTTGCTAACTTTTTGCATTAATTTTCGTGATCTCTGCAAATTGTTGCGTCAGTTCAAGAAATTTCTACCTATGATGTCATTCCAAATGGCAGATAGGAATTTCCAGAACTCATCTGACGACCATAGTCCTAGTCTGTAGGGGATTAGGAGCTGTAGACCCTAGAGGTTTTTTAATTGAAGTGTAAGTCTGTACTGAAAGAAAATCCAAAAAGAAGAAACTCTGAAACTGTATTTGATGCATCAATCGGTTGCTTATTGCCAAACATCAATAGGAGGTTTGATAACAAATTAACAGATACACTAATGTTGATATGCATTTGCTCTAAAAATCAGATCATTCAATTTGAGACTTTAGCCCCCAGACTGAAAGTTGGGGCTATGTTTTACCGCCTTAAGAACGTGTAATCTTCTATATGACGTTTGAGTTTTTCAAAGAAAGAGAAAGCTAGAAATACTAGGAAATCATTTGGATAGCTTGATAAGAGTTTGAGATTAAAAAATTCAAACGATTAAATGATAAAATCCTTTCTAAAAATAACTTCGCTTTACTTTAAGTTAATAAACTGTTTATAAACTGTCTAAAAAGTCAATGAATTGATTTATGTTAAGGGCAACCGCTTTACAACTGTATCGTATGGCTCGATAACCGCACGAGTGATATCGTGGATAATGTTTTAGACAATATTCCAGGCCGTGATTTGAATTGGCTAAAAAAGAAAACTGGTTTACCATTATCTACATATTTCACAGCTTTTAAGCTGAAATGGCTCATACATAATGACCCTAAAGTTAAGGAATCTATCAAAAACAATAGACTTCTTTTCGGCACTGTTGACTCTTGGCTTTTATGGAAACTCACTGGCAATCATTTAACTGATGTTACCAATGCCAGCCGAACTTTACTCATGGATATTGAAACTCTTCAATGGGATCAATCTTTATGCCAGTTTTTTGATATTCCTATGAACATATTACCTCAAATTAAAGCTTCTTCTGATGATTATGGCAAAATTATTGTCAGCTCACTTAAGGGTTTGCCAATTACAGGTTTGTTTCATGCTAACTTTCCAAATTGTATAAACTTATGCTTTGCTATGTAAATATTGAGATTTTTTTATCTCTACACGTTTGTAAACTCTTATAAAATTTATCATTATTTTCATGTTTATTATGAGGAAACGAGTCTGAGGCGTATCTGTAATTATCATAGATTAGAATTTTAATCGAGCTTTCTTTTATAAATATTTTCTGGTACTTGTGTATCGTGCAGTTCGAAACATTAAAATGATCCATAGCTACCAGATAAGCACTGTTACCATGTCATCTTCTCTTTAATGCGTATTAATTTCAACTCTATTTTAATTACCATTCATTATTTTGTCTAAAATGATAAACTATTCAGACTCTTGTCTAAAATGACTAAGAACTCAGGCTCGTGTGATTTATTAAGAGAAAATAGAAATTTTTGCATAAAAACACATTGAAAGATTGTTCATGTTCTAAATTGAATTATAGGTACAATTGGTGACCAGAACGCTGCACTAGTTGGCCAGCGTTGCTTCGGCATTGGTCAGGCAAAGGTAACATACGGTACAGGGTGTTTCCTAATCCAAAACATAGGTCCGGGACCCATTCACGGGGCACTTAAGGGAGTTTCGAGTGAAGCTAAGGCCAAATTGATCACAACTGTTGCGTATAAGTTAGGTTCCAATCCTGCTTGCTATGCACTCGAAGGAAGTGTTGCAATTGCTGGAGCAGCCATTACTTGGCTCAGAGATAATCTCGAAATAATAAAAAGTTATGGCGAAATCGAGGGAATCGCTAATCAAGATGAAAGCGCTGGCGGTCTGTTCTTTGTCCCTGCACTACAAGGTATGCAATTAAGAGCTATTATAGTGATAATGTTTCGGTGACCAGGTCTCTAATCAAATATCTATAGGTCTTTACGCTCCCTATTGGGACGCAAACGCAACCGGAACTATAATCGGTGTCTCACAATTCAGTCGTAAATGTCACTTGGTTCGAGCCACTCTCGAAGGCGTTGCTTACCAAGCCAACGATATCTTAGCCATGATGCGTAAGGACAGAAGTGGCATTAAAGTTGATGGAGGGATGAGTTGCAATGATTTATTGTGTCAAATGTTGGCTGACATTTCTGGGTATCAAATATTACGACCTAAATTGACTGAAGCCACAGCTTTGGGGGCAGCTATGGTTGCGGGTTATCATGTGGGGCTTTGGGATATTAAAGATCAAGAAGAACATATAACTCAACAAAGATCTAATAGTGAAGGACTGATCGAACAAATCACTAGAAGACTTTCGTTTACTAAAGAAAGTAATAATAATCGTAAAGATTTCGATATATTTTGGCCCACTTTGGACGAGAATACTAGGATCGATCGAATCAACACTTGGAAAATGGCTGTCAATAGAAGTAGAAAATGGATTAGAGTTGAGAAACAAGAACTTCGGAAAGTTAACTATAAGAGGTTGTCTACTCTTCCATTCATGTTCTATGTCTTGCTCTCTTTCGGTACTCATATTCTCAGTGCTATTCAATGATGTCTTGATTATATCTCGATGAACACTCAGTGCTGCCTCAGTGACACCTCAATCATGTCGAATTGCATTGAACTGATTTTCACAGAAACCAAACTAAACTGAAAGTACAATTTTGTAAATTTTTATACATATGAAATTTGTAAGATATATTAAATAAAGTTTTGAAAATATGATACTAAGGAGTTGTTTAGTAACAAAAATAGGCTTTAGTATGCAGTCTTAGAAAGTATTGTCGCACATCACGCTCGTCTTAAATTAAGGTGATGTAATACTTATACATATCTAACCTAAACTCAGGCTTATTGGTGACTATGATCCATAACAATACTGCCCAACATCTCATATTAAGGCCCAAAAACGTTCGTATTGACCTTCAGCTTTAATGATCGTCTACTACATAGTCTGTATGACAGCAACGTGCTGATCTTCAGTGACTTCCAAATAACTTAAACGCGTGCTATATCTTATGCGTCTTAATCTGAATTCAATTTGATTGTGAACTTCATTTAAAACAATGGTTCAAAAGGAATATAGATTAAGCTAAATATTGAATTCAAGTACAACATAATTGGAAACTAAGTTTAAATTTATTTTATCTGAAATACAGATTTGACTAAATTATTAATTTCTAACCGATAAATGATTACAAGTAAGTTTAATTGATATTATATTCATATAATTGGTAACTTTAATGCATTTTCTACTAATCTTCTGACGAACCCTAAAAATAAAAATAAATTAAAATAAGAAAACACATTAAAATAAGATAAACAATTAAAAACAAAGAGAAATAAATACCGAAAAAAGAATAAACTATTTAAGTTTAGAGAAGAGTGTCTTAGAAACACAATGATCGACACAATGCATGAAATCGATCACTTCTTCCATACAAGTTTCAGAAGTCTTAGTTCGGCTATTAACTCTATCATTACATTCCTTTAGCTTCGCGTCATATCCACTGCAGTGCTTTGCATTACATTCTTCTCGTAGTACTACCTGTGGGTCTATTAATTCTTGCTCTTCTTCTTCTTCCTCCGATGCCATTACTTTCATCTTGTTTGGAATCGACATCTTTTAATATCTTCTAATATATGCTCAATTTAGTTGATTCTCGATTAGTTCACGGTTGGTTTTATGGCCGATATTTTTCACTAATGGTTCTCATTCAATGACGTCAAGCGTTTGGTTTTGAGAACGATTTTTAAGAAATATAAACACGTAGTCTATGAAAGCACTTATTTGAAACAAACGTCGTTTTAATTATGTTTTGTTTTGTTAGTCCATTCAATTAATTGTCTTATTATCTATAGATTATGGACGAATTACAGAAATTACAACAACTATCACTGGTGTCGAAGATATGTACAGAACTAGAGAATCATTTGGGCTTTAATGACAAAGATATGGCAGAATTCATCATTAACTTAGCTGAACAGAACAACACTTTCGACTCATTTAAATCTGCTTTAATCCAAAATAAAGCCCAATTCACTGACTCTTTCATCGCTAACCTCTTGAGAATCATTCAACACATGAGACCAAAGCAGAGCAATGAGAAGATTGTGGAAAGTGAAAAAGAAAATCAAGAACTACATGACGACAAAAATGATATTCAAATGAAAAGAGCTTTGTTTCCATTCCTTGCAATGCCTAATGATCCAAATGTTAGACTCATGTTAGAAAATGACAACACTGCAGACGAAAGTAAACTTGATGTTAAGACTGAAGTCACTGAAGATCAAATGGTAGCCAACGATGCGATGGCCTTTCTTGAATCACTTGCACCTAAAAGTGGTTGCGAAGTGAATCAAATTGATGATAGAGTTAAGAGTGAATCAAATAGAAGGGATAAAAAAGATTCGAGAAAAAGAAGCCATAGTAGAGATAGAAACAAGTCTTCAAGAGTTCGTCGAAGTCGTGACCGCAGTCGAGATAGAAGTCTTGATAGAAATCGTGACCGAAGTCGAAGTCAAGATCGAAGTCGTGATCGTCGAAGAAATAGAAGTCGAAGTCGAAGTCATGAAAGAGATTATTATGGTAGAGATCGTGATAGACATAGAAATAGAAGTAGAAGTAGGAGTAGAGACAGAAAATATAAATCGCGTAAAGAAGAGAAAGAGAAAGTATGGGAAAAACTGCCGGCAGAGCCCGTCGTGGGCGCTATTTATAACGGAAAAGTGACTAATATTATGCAATTCGGATGTTTTGTACAATTGGATGGATTGAAGAAACGATGGGAAGGTTTAGTACATATTTCACAACTCAGACGTGAGGGAAGAGTTAATAATGTCAGTGAAGTCGTCCAGAGGGGACAAAGAATTAAAGTTAAAGTACTTTCGTTCACGGGGCAAAAAACTAGTCTCTCGATTAAAGACGTGGATCAAGAAACAGGAGAAGATCTAAATCCTTTTCATGATAGGAAAGATCCAAACAATGACGATTCGATTAATGCTAGAAATCCTGATCGACCGCTTTCGCTACCATTAGCAGGAATACAAAAGCTAGACGATGAAGACGTGGAAAGTAGAAGACGTATTGTTCAAAGAATATCTTCACCAGAAAAGTGGGAACTCAAGCAAATGATGTCAGCAAACGTTCTCGACAAGTCCCAACTGCCAGAGTTCGATGAAGTGACTGGTCTTTTGCCTAAGGACGATGACGACGATGACGAAGATATAGAAATAGAATTAGTAGAGGAAGAACCGGCATTTCTGAGAGGCCACGGAAGGGCTAACTTAATGGATTTGAGTCCTGTTAGAATAGTTAAGAATCCTGACGGTTCATTAGCGCAGGCAGCAATGATGCAGTCGGCCCTCTCCAAAGAGAGACGTGAAGTCAAACAACAACAAAGAGAGGCTGAAATGGATGCTGTCCCCTCCAATCTCAATAAGAGTTGGATCGATCCTTTGCCTGACACTGAGAGCAGAACCTTAGCTGCTAATATGAGAGGTGTTGGCGTTAACATACAAGACGTTCCTGAGTGGAAGAAACACATCACCGGAGGCACAAAAGCTTCTTATGGAAAGAAGACACAATTGACCCTAATTGAACAGCGCATGAGTTTACCAATTTATTCATTTAAGGATCAATTGGTGAAAGCTGTATTCGATAATCAGATATTGATTGTTATTGGAGAAACTGGTTCTGGCAAAACAACTCAAATAACGCAGTATTTGGCAGAATCGGGTTACACAGCTCGAGGTAAAATAGGTTGTACTCAACCCAGAAGAGTAGCTGCCATGTCGGTTGCCAAGAGAGTTGCCGAAGAATTTGGTTGTCGTCTCGGGCAAGAAGTCGGTTACACGATTCGTTTTGAAGACTGTACGAGTCCTGAAACTGTTATCAAATACATGACAGAAGGTATGCTATTGAGAGAGTGTCTGATTGATCCTGATATGAAGCAATACTCTGTGGTTATGTTGGACGAAGCGCACGAAAGAACTATCTGCACTGATGTACTTTTCGGTCTTCTGAAGAATACGGTAAAGAAGAGGCCAGAACTCAAACTTATCGTAACGTCTGCTACTTTAGATGCAGTCAAGTTCTCGCAATACTTCTTTGAGGCGCCGATATTTACTATTCCTGGCCGTACTTTTCCGGTCGAGATTCTATACACTAAAGAACCAGAAACTGATTATTTAGACGCGTCTCTCATAACAGTAATGCAAATTCATTTAACTGAACCACCCGGAGATATACTATTATTTCTGACTGGACAGGAAGAGATCGACACCGCTTGTGAAATACTTTACGAACGAATGAAATCGTTGGGCCCAGAAGTGCCCGAATTAATCATTCTTCCAGTTTATTCCGCTCTTCCGAGCGAAATGCAAACCAGAATTTTTGAGCCTACTCCTCCGGGATCTCGAAAAGTAGTGATTGCGACAAATATCGCAGAAACATCGCTAACAATCGATGGCATTTACTATGTAGTAGATCCAGGTTTTGTCAAACAAAATGTTTATAATTCAAAGACAGGGATGGATGCTCTAATAGTGACTCCAATATCTCAGGCACAGGCAAAGCAGAGAGCAGGTCGTGCCGGACGTACAGGTCCGGGCAAATGTTACCGTTTATACACTGAACGTGCCTATAGGGACGAAATGCTTACTACTCCTGTTCCTGAAATTCAGAGAACTAATTTAGCAGAAACAGTATTACAACTGAAAGCTATGGGCATAAATGATTTATTGTCATTTGATTTCATGGACTCACCGCCTACTGAAACACTTATTATGGCCCTCGAACAGTTGCATTCTTTAAGTGCTTTAGACGATGAAGGACTGCTGACTCGATTGGGCAGACGTATGGCTGAGTTCCCACTGGAGCCTAGACTTTGCAAGATGTTGATCATGTCTGTCAATCTGGGCTGTAGTGATGAGATTTTGACTATTGTTTCTATGCTTTCTGTGCAAAATGTGTTTTACAGACCTAAAGACAAGCAGGCGTTGGCTGACTCTAAAAAGGCTAAATTCAATCAGGCAGAAGGCGATCATTTGACACTTTTAGCTGTTTATAATTCATGGAAAAATAATAAGTTTTCTAATGCCTGGTGTTATGAAAATTTCGTACAAATCCGGACTCTAAAACGAGCGCAAGACGTAAGAAAACAATTGCTCGGAATTATGGACAGACATAAGTTAGACGTTGTTTCCTGTGGTAAGAATACTGCGAGAGTTCAGAAAGCAATTTGCAGTGGATTTTTCAGAAATGCATCGAAAAAAGATCCACAAGAAGGCTATAGAACATTAGTCGATGGACAAGTAGTTTATATTCATCCATCGAGTTCTCTGTTTAATAGACAACCAGAATGGGTCGTATATCATGAACTCGTTCTCACAACTAAAGAATATATGAGAGAAGTCACTACTATTGACCCCAAATGGTTGGTCGAGTTCGCCGGATCTTTCTTCAAGTTCGCTGATCCTTCTAAACTTAGTAAACATAAGAAGCAGCTCAGACTAGAGCCACTTTATAATAAGTACGAAGAACCGAATTCCTGGAGAATATCTCGGGTCAGAAGAAGGAGGAATTGAACTCATTCTGAATCATCCAATTCTTACTTTGTTTTTAGGATATTTTGTTAATCAAATCATTTTCTATGTAAATTTTCACATAATTCTGTATATACCAAACTGAGTTTAAATTATTTCAATAAATAATTTGTCTATATATTATCGAAAGCTATTGATTTTGTAATATGTAGTCCTACTTATTTGTTTTTATTAAGAAATTCAGTTTCAATATCAAACTTTCGAACATTGCGAAAACTTCACTGAAATTGAGAAGTTTGAATTGAGACCAAAATTGCCAAACGATCATTCAAAAGATTTAGATCAAAGCTAAAAATATTTGTAGAAGTTTTCAAACTGTAACTGTATTTCAATGCTTTCGCTAAACAATCAAAAGTTTTTCATTTCTCGTGCACTTTGTGTTAGCATTGATTCGATAGCCGTTTGAAAAGACTTAAGATTAAGATCTAATAACAAGAATGAATGGTTTAAAGGAAAATCAATCGAAATATGAAAGTATAGATAAAAGATTAGAAAACAATTGCAATAACTATTTCTGGTATTCGCAAACATATACACCATTGAATAGTTATCAATACTTCAATCGTAACAGCAGTCAACAACTTTTAGGTATTTATCAATCGTTTAAATTAGTTTTCAATCGTTTAAATTAGTTTTCAATCATTTAAATTAGTTTTCAATCATTTAAATTAGTTTTCAATCATTTAAATTAGTTTTCAATTCTGTTTTGTTTTGTTTGATCAATAAAAGAGTCAGCCGTTCATAAGTGGACACTCGGCTCCAATCAGTCTATTGTTACACCAGATTTGACTCCATTTCAACCAAATAATGGGTCCCAACAGTCGCTCAAAAGATCTTACTATCATTTGTCTAATGCTTCAGAAGATTATGAGCCAAGAAAGAGATCTCGAAGTTGGGAGTCCTACCCATCAGATCTAAAGAGAAGGTATAGGGATACCAATGGAGTTCAATCTTCATTTGAGTGTTATTCTTGTGGTTCATTCAGTTATTCGTTTCATGACTTTAAACAACATCTTAAAGGAAAACGACATGCAATGGTATTTACCTCACCGTTAATGTCATATAATTTACTTTTTCATTAATACAAATAGCACTTAAGATCACTCAACAGATCGCATACTTCTGTCAACCATTCGTTACAAAGAAAGTTAGATCAAACTAACGAACCAGTTGTCGGTTAGCACTAATTCACTCATTCTTACAATTCTCTTAAAAACCAATTCTTTTCGCTCAGGTCTTGATTTCATAAAAGAAGTTGAAGACAAATTCAGTGATGGAACCAATTTTGATTGCAAATTATGCAATTGCCATAACTTGAAGCAGTCATCAGCCTATCAGCACATTCTCGGATTTAAACATCGCTATAACTATATTGTAATAGATATTAAATCAATTTTGTGTTAACCTTCACCCAAAAATGACATTCGTTGATAGCAACCAGAAGCGATACGTTGTGATGACATGCTTTTCATCAAACCATAATATGTTCAAATATTGACAAACTTATAGAACATTCAATATACTAATCAAAGCAAATCTAAAATTAAATTTAGTAACAAATTGATGCATATCGGAGGCAGATTGACATCACAACGTATCGCTTCTGGTTGCTATCAATGACTACTAAGTTTTTAACTTTATTTATGAAATTTGATTTAGAAATTTATAGATTCGGACGAAGCAAAAGCTTTTGATGAGAGCGGGAACAATCACGAGGACAGTGTAATCGCTCGCTCTTTGGCCAAAAAGTTGGAAATGCTTTATGGAAGAGGCGATTGCAAGTTCATTAAGAACACAAAACATAGAAAACTTTCGAGTGTTAGAGAATTGAAGCGAAGACACACTGATTTGAGTGATAGTTCTAACGAGTGTGCTGAAAAAGATCCTAATATGAGGCATAAATCTGTTAGCGATAGTGAAAGTCCGACAAATTGTTCGGTAGCAAATGAATTGATTGACAGAGCGATTGAAACTCTAAAAGCGATTCGTTTACTTTGCGATAAAGCACTCAAGTCTTATGCGATCAAACAAAATCTGAGTGCATATTCATCGACAGAAGCCAATAATATTGGGGCGAAGAATGCAGTTAATCAGTTGATTGGCAAAGTTGATGGCATTCGAGACAATAAAAGTTTAGGTTCAGGACTTATCTTGACTGCCATTAGCTCAGGGGTTGGCCCTGTGATTAATTCGCAAACAGAATTGAATGAATGGTTGAATGTGAAAAGAGAAACATACAAAGATCAGAATCGATCTAAAGATAGCGCACAATGAGAAGCATTGATTCCTGAACCAGAAGAAAACAGGATCAAAGTTAGAGTCAGTACAAACTAAGACCTTATGTCAAATTTGAACACTATTTTGTTTTGTATTTATGTTTAAATTTTTTCAGTTAGGTTATATCGTAAATACTTTCAACTTGGGTTGAATAGCTTAAGAAAGTTTTGAATTTAGTTGTTTTAAGTGACCTTTAATAGAAGTGAAATTCTGAATACTAATAAATGATACTATTATTCATGTTTAAATATATATAACATTTATGTTCCGATAAATACTTTATAAAAAATTTGAAACCAATTGACGAGTTGTAAACCTAACATATCTACTATTTAGTAAACAGCACATCAAATAATTAAGTTTAGATAATAAATAGTTGGTAATGAATTTGTTCAGAGCCTTGTCAAGATTTGAAGCTTGCGTGCAATAAGCAATAAATGAAACATATATTTAGTTTAGTAAAAGCAAACATTCTTTAATCTTTATCGTTCTTTTGTAAAATAAAACCATAAAACCTGTTGCACGAGTTTTAGTTCAGTTTAGTTTAGTTTAGCTTCGCCTCATATAAACCACAGCTGTAGCTTATGAGGGCTGGGGACTGGTGGGGCTATAGCCCCCTTCAGACTTCGTAATTGAGTTGTAGAAAATATGAAATCTGACAAAAACTTTGAATTATATTTATTTGACGCATCAATTGATTGCTTATTATTAAACATTAGTGAAAAGTTTGATAACAAACTGATAGATATTTCAGTGTTCATATACGTTTGGTTCAACAAATCAGAGCATTGAGTTTCAGACTTCTAGCCCCAGACCAAACCTGAATACGGCACTCACGTAAACCATTAAATACGTCACTTTCGCAGTTGTCAAAGGTTGTGATAAACAATCGATTTAAGGTTATTTTATTTTTTATTATTCAATAAAAGCATAATTTATAATAAAAAATATAATTTATAGATGACTCACTACATAAATAGCAAATCTAACTAACACATAACACTTTCAACAGTCCAATGCTAAGTCTATCTCAAAAAAAAATTTACAAAACTTTTGCTGTCATTTTTCAAAGTTAGAAAGTATTGCTTTCAAAGTCTGAAGCGTTAGCTAAAGCTATGATTTAAAGCTAAAAAAGTAACCGCCAAAAGGTTTCAAACAGGAATAGTTAGACTAGCAAAATAAGTGGTTAGAATATTCAAACTGGTTGACTCCCATTTGGCGTGTGTTAAATGTTATGCAATCATAGTTATACTTAGAAATGAGTTATCATTTTAGTCGTACCTCTATAACTGTTACCACACACAAGTTCACATCTGCTTCTCTTTGGTTTTTCATATCCGTTGTGCTACGGCTGCGGACAATGTTTCACAGCTTTTCAAGTTTTAAATGTTTTAAGTGACAGAATGTGTTGAGTGTTTAGAAAGTATTGAAATATATTTTGAACTGTATTTTCAATCATATTTTGAATATCTCTCACATTGATTATAAACTTCGATAAACTATTTTCATTGTTCTCCAGCTAACATATCTGTTGATAAGTTATTGTAAAGTTATTCAATAACTGATTTGAATACTTGAAACTTGTGTAGAAAAAAATCTTATCCCTTATGGCTCACAGACTATCAGAAGTTGGTGTCGGAGATGCTGTCCTTCTCGACGATATCTCTATGAGCTCATTCATCGAAAACCTTCGGATAAGGTCTGAACATAAAGTTTTTATATTATGCTTAATAGTGATTGGTATTAAGATTTGATGTATGATTAGTTTAGTGAATATATAGTGAGATGCGATCGAAAAGTGAAAATATTAGGTAATGAAAACATTTAAGGGAGAAATAGTTGTGTAGGCGTTGTATAGCGTTTCCTTACAGTCTAATAAAAAACTATGATCTCATAGAGTTTGTCACAATTTGTACAATTATTTCTACTTAACCTCCAATCATCTTATCTGATATGAGTATTACACCTGAAATGAATTCTTGTTTTATAGCTTTTCTGATAGACAAATAAGTTTTCTGGAAGATTATCATTAATAAAGTTATGATTCAATAAAGTTATGATTCAATAAAATGATTGTCAATAAAGTTGTAATTAACCAAACTTTCAAACATGACAACTAATAGAGAAATAATTGAATTTCCTCTATTTAAAACACTAAAATAACTTTATATTAACCTTTACTAACATTCACTTATTAAGGCATTTAATCATAATAGTTATGGTAACAACTGATAACTTAATGTTAGCTTTTCTTCTTCAGATTTCAAGTCAATTCTGGTTATGTTGTTATAGCATATGACTTAAAGCGTATGAGTTATAGCGTATGACTTACAGCATATGACTTACAGCACATAACTTCTAACATATAAAACTATGTCAAATCATAACAGTTAGTCATTGTATTGATCTACATCTCTATTATAAGCACTTTTAAAGATAACTTATTTTCATTTATTTCATATATTCAACTATTAGATATTTCGTATATTTTTAATATGACTAACTTTTGGTGTATAAGAAAACTCAATAATGATTATAAGATAAACTTTTAATCAGACAAAAAATTGATTGACTTTTATTAGTAAACATTTTAGTCATGAAAATAAATTCCACTATGAATCATATACTGAAATATTATACAAGTAATGTATAAAAATATCTGAATAAATAACATAAAATGAAATATAAGTAAACAAACAAAATAGAAAAGAGAGAAAAATATTTACATATACTACCAGAATGGTAATAGTACTTCAAACAAACGAAAGTATAGTTATCAGACTGATATAGTTGAATATGTTTCTTATTAGTTTTAGTTATTTCTTTCCTGGTAGTTGTCAATTCAGAGTAATTGGTTAGTTATTTGTCGTATGCATATATCTATATCTATATATATGTAGTCATATGTAGTCATATGTAGTGATCTTCAAGTTAATTAGTAGTTATTTGTGGTTAAATCATCGTCATATATGGCAATACTGGTTGTAAAGCTATTTCAGTATATTAGATTCAATCATTGCTTTTATTATTATATGACAGTTATATAAAATTGCTAATATATAAACGTAAGGATTCTAAGTATCATTTTTTGGTTACCTGCTAATTACTAATTATTAAATTGATGCGTTGATAATATTTTCATTATATTTAATGTGAAGAAGTATTGGAATGATTAAACATTTTTAATCTAACTACTATTTTTAACTAATATGCACTCTAATCTGCTTGTAGTTAACCACTCTGTACAGCCAATAGTGTTCGCTATAAGTAGATTAGGCTGTATTCTATCATTAGTATCAATATATTGGCATTTTGCAAACGAATTAATCGAATTAACGAGCAGTTAATTTATAAATAAATATGAATTAACAGGTATGAGGTAGAAGTTAGAAAAATAACAGCTTATCTATATAATTATAACCGATTAATGGGGTTAATCGTGATTGGATTGTAAAGTAATCACTATCTAATATAAACTGTTAAGTTAGGTTCATAACTAAAAGCTTTGTTAGTATTGCCCTTTTTATTAATCAAATTCTCGTCCGCCTCGCTCTCAATTCATATTTTCATAATTAAAAGTTTATTTATTGTTCAGTCAAACGACTGCCGCGATAAATAACAATATTTTATGACCCTTATTAGAGAGTTGTCTCATTTTTTTCTAAATGAGCTACTGTTCATTTGTGCTCAATAACCGTTTTAAAGTTAAAACTTAATTTCTCACAAACACTTCAATCAATATTCAAAATCAGAGCAATTTGATTTTTCCTTTTACTTGAAAATTTCAGTTTTAGGTTTGAATAGCTGTAAGTTATATGAAAGTTAAATGAAAGTTAAATAGGCATAAAATTTGTTGTGTGAAGTACAGTTGATCAAGATACAATTGATCAAGACACAATTGATCAATTGACTAAAATACAATGGACCAATTTCGAAAAATAACAGGATATTATGATTTTATATAGAGTCGGGTCACTGCTTTAAAGTCCTATCTCTAAGCTTATTTTAGTTTGAGATAGGACTTTATAGTTCTGACTCGAAGAAAGAACAGTAACTAAATTTTGAATGGGCTAATTGAGAAATAGTGTAATTACAATTTGCTATCTGATTAGTCATGAATTGACGCGTGAAAGCGTTGTTTTAATGATAATTGATTGGTAACGTTTTGTTAGTGAGTAATTTTGTTTAGGCTCTAAAATCTCGATCATCAATCATGATACGCATTGTGGTATTCTTAACTTGAAACTCATGGTAGAAGTCCTTGAAACTAGTCTAAAGCTGTTCAGACTTGTGACTCATTCTAAGATTTGACCATAAGGTTTGGTCATAAAATAACATTCGCTTTGAAAAACATATAATTGAAAATTAATTATCGTAAGGATTACGCTGACGAGTGAGATATCGTTGATCTTAATAGTGCATGATTTTCCTTAAACTTTCACGTGAACTGGTTTTTAGAGTAATATAAGAAAATTATAATAACAGGTCTTTGTCAAAATGCAATAATTTAAAGGTTGACTTATGCTTATGAGAGATTAGTTTGAAATAATTAAATTTTAACAAATTTATGCCAATAGACATGGATCAGGCAAGATATACACATACATCGGAGAAGTTTGTATTTCAGTCAATCCGTACCGAACTGTCAATATCTATGGGTCAGACTATGTCAACGATTATAAAGGGCGAGAAGTATTTGAAAGACCTCCGCATATATTTGCGATCGCAGACGCAGCATATAAGACAATGAAGCAAAAGTTCAAAGATACCTGCATTGTCATTTCAGGTAATTCTCATCAGATATCTTCAACTGAACGCGTTGTAATGCTATTGTTTTAGGTGAAAGTGGTTCTGGAAAGACTGAAGCTTCGAAAATTATTATGCGTTATATCGCGGCGATCACTAATGTCAGCGGTCAACAAGAAATTGAAAGGTCTTATATACAGTCAAACTCCTCTAACTCTCACATGCACTTAAGTGATTTTTAGAAAGAAAATATAAAATCGCATAGAAAAATACGGCTTAATTGCTATTGAATTTTAAAGACCACTTAACTGTATGTTGAAGTTGTAGAGGTTTTACTGTATCATAGTTTAGGTTTACATGAAAAACTATGAAAACTGATGCACTAAATTTTGAACAGGGTTAAAAATGTTTTACTTCAATCCAACTGTATTTTGGAGGCATTCGGAAACGCAAAGACCAACCGAAACGATAATTCAAGTCGTTTTGGAAAGTACATGGACATAAATTTTGACTTCAAGGGGGATCCACTCGGAGGTCACGTTAGCAATTATTTACTAGAAAAGGTATCTAACAGTTTGAGATATTGAAGTTAGTTATTAGGAAGATAATTGTCAAAGTGATTAACTGATTGACTAACTGATTATTTATTAAATGAATTTAGTCTCGCGTTGTTGGCCAACAAATAGGTGAACGCAATTTCCATTCATTTTACCAACTATTGAACGGTAGCACAGATCAAACATTGAACAAGTATGGGCTGAAACGAGATCCAAACATCTATCGTTATTTGAAACAAGGAGGAAGTCCTAAGGTATTACATACAAAACTGTGTCAATCAGTACTAAATATTCTTATTATGAATTCAATTATTTATCAGCTTAAGGATTACTTTTCACCTTCAGAATTGCTTTTCTACTTAAAACTTATTTTTTAAAGCCTTGAATGACTTTACATTGATTTTTATCATCAATTTATGAATGAAATATTTGCATTTTATTCATATTAAGCTTTCTAGAAATGTAATAAAATCTTTTGAACCTAATTAAATTGAAATCCCTAAAACATAACTAAATGTTTGAATAGTGTATTGTGCAGTCTATTGAAGGAATGTAGACGACCTTATTGAACATGTATATTTACTAGTAAAGCATTTTTGCTGAGCCACGCAGTGCTATTTAAAGTATATATTTACATATTTGCTAACTTTACGAATCTATTGTATAATCAAAAACTTAATAATCGCTGATAGCAACTAGAAGTGGTGCGTTTTCGTGCCAGCAGACCAAAATATCTTCAGATACTAAGAAACTTATAGGATATCAAAGCAAATTAGAAATCAAATTTGACAATACATTGATATCAGGTTGAGATAGCAGTGAGTTTTTCTTGTTGCTATTGAGAATTAAGTTTTAAGTGTATATAACAAGATAAGTTTATTAACATAATATTAAATTGATATTTGACGCAACAGGTCGATTCAATAAATGACAAAACCGACTATAAATCAGTTACAAGTGCCATGAAAGTGTTGAACTTCAGTGAAGCCGAATGCGAGACATATTGGAGAATAATATCAGCGATATTACACTTAGGCAACATTGAATTCATTAACGACAACAATAATGACGATGTCATACAAATAACAAATACAGGCAAAAAGGAAACCCACATAATCGCACAACTATTAGGAGTTAATGAATCAGAATTAGTCAAAACCCTTTCCCATAGAGTTATTGCTGCTGGTGGTGAAGTCATGTCTAAACAACATACCAAAACTGAAGCTTCTTATGGTGTTGACGCTTTCTCCAAGGCCATCTATGATCGTCTCTTCTCCACTATTGTCAAACGAATTAATGATGCCATTGATGTCGACAAAGAAGCTCGCAGAAGAAGTATAACTTTTGGAAAGAAAGGCGCCGTCATTGGAGTGCTCGACATCTATGGATTTGAGATTTTCGAAAATAACAGTTTCGAGCAGTTTTGCATAAATTACTGCAACGAGAAATTGCAGCAATTGTTCATAGAGCTGGTGTTGAAACAGGAACAGGAAGAGTACAATCGAGAAGGAATCGAATGGCAGCATGTTGATTATTTCAACAATGCTATCATTTGTAATTTGGTAGAAGAGAATCATAAAGGCATATTAGCCATCATTGATGAAGCCTGTCTTAATGTTGGAAAAATTAACGATCAAGTCCTTCTCGAGTCTATGGATAATAAGTTGTCCGGACATAAGCACTACACCAGTCGCCGGTTAGCCCCAACTGATAAGTCAATGGAACATCTAAGGGATTTTCGTGTTAGACACTATGCCGGAGATGTCACTTATTCTATCGTTGGCTTCTTGGACAAGAATAAAGATACTCTTTTCCAAGATTTCAAAAGACTTCTGTTTAACAGCACTGATAATGTGATCAAAGGTATGTCTTATTATGACAGGTTCATAAACTTGTGTATTTATGGTTATTATTTGAATCAAATTTTTGAAATTGAATGTCAAAGTACAAAAACTTGTCACGTTTCTTTAGTTTTTATATTACTTGATTAAGTTATCAAGTTAGCTGAAGTTAGAAATTGATCCTCTTATTGAGCTATCTAACTAATAAAATTTACAACTTTTTAATACTTGTTTGTTATGGGAAGTAACTCAAACTTTAGTCGTCAATAAGTTACGAGTCAGTTATGACGGAATACCAGTAAATAACTAGAAATGAAAGGAAAATATCGAACGGAAATCAAACATTCGTGAGTGAAATGTAAAAAGAGATAGTGGGCAAACCCACAATTATTGTATAAAAATATTTTTGCTTATCAGACCACCTGATCTGTGACTAATATGTTTTTCAACATTATGCTAAATCAAAAGTTTTCAAAGTTCTTCTTTGGTTTTTGGGATATAACTACCGGAATTGTCCCAAATTTTTATTTAGAAAGTCATTATAAGTTTAGTGCCCAGTCGTTAATATTAACGATCAGTTTAGTAAACTTTATTGAAAAAGCTACAATTTTTGAAAAAATCAATTTAAATGTTTTAATAGCCGTTACAAAAAACCTATGTTTTGAGTTACAAACTAAAAATGTTGAAAAAAGTTGTGACCTGCAGTTTGATTAGAGTTAGACTTATCTTAATTAATAGTATCGCTATTTCAATAATTTATGCCCAGACGCACTTTGTAATCAGTTTATCACTTAGAGATTTAATTCGTTTTATACTCTTATTTATATCTTTTATCGAATTGACAGATTTTGTTCTTTAAAATTATACTCGATTTCGGTTTAATTATAATTAAAGCTGATTAAATCAAAAACATTTATCAGCCAAACCTTAATTCAATAAATCTTAAGTTTTTATGGGTTTGCTGAAAGAACTAATCAAGAAAAGATGCAAAAAACTAAACTCAAGTGACATATTTTAGCAAGAAGATTGTTATGATTGCATGTTAGAGAGAGTTACAATTACTGAACTTAAGTTTCGAGTTATTTCTGCACGAATTAACTGATTGATGTTGAAAATTGCAGAGATGTGGCCCGAAGGATCCAAACAGTTGACTGCAGTAACAAAAAGACCAGTAACAGCTGGATTCATATTTAAGAGTTCGATGATTGCATTAGTGAACAACTTGATGTCGAAAGAGCCGTATTATGTTCGATGCATTAAACCAAACGAGCAGAAGTCTCCAGTAATGTTTGATGAGGTGCGAGTTAAACATCAGGTCGCCTATTTGGGGCTTCTGGAAAACGTCAGAGTCAGAAGGGCTGGTTTTGCGTATAGGATGACATACGAGAGGTTTTTGAGGCGATATAAAATGCTATCAGCGAGGACTTGGCCTAACTTCAGAGGAGGCACTGATAAAGATGGCTGTAAAGTACTTATTGATGAAAAGGGGTTCTCAAGTGATGTGAAATATGGCAAAACTAAAATTTTTGTCAGATCGCCACAAACTATTGCCAAATTAGAAGCAGAAAGAGCCAAATTACTCGAAAGTATTGTTATATTCTTGCAGAAAGTGAGTTTTTTTAGTCATACACTAATTTAAAGT
Source organism: Archegozetes longisetosus (assembly GCA_018873245.2). Lineage (NCBI taxonomy): Eukaryota > Metazoa > Arthropoda > Arachnida > Sarcoptiformes > Trhypochthoniidae > Archegozetes > Archegozetes longisetosus. Next base: position 12,956,908 of record JAEMBT020000009.1, on the reverse strand, counting down.
TGGTTATCATTTGTTTTTGTGGCTGATATAGAGATTGGGTATAAGGGAGTCATGTAGTAACCTAAAAAGTGTTTGGCCATGTCTAGGGTACTGTGAGCTCTATTCTCTTAACGTAACCTAACTTAATCTAACTTAACCAAAACTAGTGATATATGTAGTCAAGTTAAATTAAGTAAGAGTAATGTTAGGCATGACATGTTGCTTATCAGCTAACTATATTAGTCACTAATATCCAAACTCTACTCAAACCATAAACCGAACCATAGTCTTAAGATTAGTATAGAATTTGAAATAATTGTTACTTAACTCGTAGCTATGGAGAGGTACGATGGCAAGAAATAGATATAAGAAGATGAAAGCATTACTAGTCATTATGGAACACTACAGACGATATAAAATACGTAAATATATCGTTCAACTGCTTCATCTTTACCGAAACGTTAAAAATCTAAGAGATTATGGAAAGTCTCTTCCATGGCCGGCACCACCGCCTTCCTTGAAAAACAATACTGGTGTCAATCAATTGAGAACAATTTACCTCAAGTGGAGAGCTTATATGGTTCTTAAGAAGTTCCCTCGTGAAGACTGGCCTCAAATGCAGCTCAAGATAATCGCAGCCGAAGCTTTGAAGGGCAAACGCAAAGACTGGGGATATCAGAACAAATGGGAGGGAAACTATTTGGAGAAGAAGTCAGAAAACGACGACTATGGAAAGTTTTCGTCAGCTTTCACTCGACTGACACTACGTGACCAAAACAGTAGTCGTAAAGTTTTATTTTCCAGTTTCATTCGTAAGGTTAATAAATTCAACAAATCTGCTGATCGGGCCATTGTCATAACCAATCAATTGATTTATAAGTTTGACATTAAAAAGATTAGTCCATTAAAGAAACCCATACCTATTAGTAGCATGAACGGAATCAGTGTTTCTCCTGGAATTGATCAGCTTGTTATCATTCATCTCGACGGTGGAAATGATTTTGTCTTCTCTTTGATTGACCTGAAGGATCAAATGTCTAATGTTAATAGAGCTGGAGAATTAGTGGCTATACTACTTCATCAGTACCATTTGTAAGTGATATTAAAACTTGATTGTGACTAATATCATAATTATGACAAACTCATGCGATAGAAGTACCAAAAGTTTTAAATTGATTATTAATTTTTAGGATTACTAAACAAGAATTGAAAGTACGAGTTGGACCAATGCTACAGTGCAAACTTGGCAAAAAAGATAAAAGTATTACCATTGAATCAAATTCAAATCAGCCATCAATTATGTTCAAGAAAGTATCTGCAAATTCGTTGGCGTTTTCATGGCCAACATCTTTGACAAACGGCAATTATTAAGTTTATAACTTTGCTCATTATTTATATTAACCCAAATGTCCAGTCAATAAATGATTGTAAAGTTTTTTAAAACTAATGTGATTGTAATTACTCTTGTATTGAACAAAACAATAATAAGCAATAATTTCGTGCTAAATTTCGACAAAAATAGAATCAATTACATTGTTATTAAACTTATTATCAAACTTGTCGGTTTGTCTCAACTTATTATGTAGAGTATTCTTACTTCGCTTCACATTATGTTTGAAATGAAGTATTGAATTTCAACAGAATGATTTGTTTTGAACTTTAATTTTAAAATTTAATTAAAAATGTTTTCAGTATAAACTTTAAGTATAGCATTGAGCGCATTCATTATTTGCTTGAGATGCCTATTAATAGAAAGAAATGTTAAACTATTGCTTCAATGAAAAAATTGTTCACTTAATTCGTTAATTATGCAATCAACTAATAATAAACATATTTAAACATCTCAAATTTAGATTCAAATAAAATACATTAATTACCTGATCACCCCCATAAGGTTTCTGAACTTGTACAATCTGTCAGAGTTGATAAAATGTTACTTGTGCAAGTATTTTTACCGATATTTTGCATTAATTTTTTTACACAAGGAATAGCCCTAAGAAGTTTGCTTAGGTTAGGTTTTTTAGATAGGGCAAATTTACGCTCAAAGTTAGACAAGTCCTTTGTCTCAAAGTCTAGAATAAAAAGATTAGACTAGTTCAAGATTGACATTTTTAAACACTCAATTCAATTGATATACGGTTTAGAATTAGGAAATAATGTTAAAAAATTATCATATCTTAAGAGATCGACGTATTATGTCTTTAAGTTTCTAATATTGATGAGCTGAGGCATCGAACAAATATTTAATAACAGTGAAACACTCGAACAGTGTTCTAATTTTGGGTTTGCAAAATAATTGATCCATCGTATGGATTAGTGAAAATCAATTTAGATAAACATTTTTTGATGCATTTCAAAGTATTCAAAAGTGATTTAATGGTTTTAACAATTTTCTCATTAATTAAATATTAACAAAATTTTCAAATAATGGATCTCTTCAACTGTAGTTAGTTTCGCTATCGAACTCATTGTTGGCAATAGTGCTCGCAATTAACTTCAGTTTAACGTTATGTGTCATTATGACTACATAGGAATGTCTACATAACTAAACTTCATTTCTCGTTGATATGTATCGTTTCAAAGTGATTGAGCACATTCTTTCGAATCAATTTGATCTGTCATTAGCTTGACTATCAACTTTTCGAACACTGTTTATGAATCTAGTTCTCGTTTGAATATAAGTTATAATTTTTGTTAATATTAATATAAAGTTAAAATCATTTCGGCGCTTAAAACCAGATAAATTATTTAAACCGAAATAAGAGACTTCGCGTTTAGACTTTGCCTATTCTTATCTTTTATTTAAGTATTTCTCATCTGAAATGTTTGAAACAAATAAAAAAATCAATTCCTGAGAATATATGAGATATGTTGAGAAAATGAAAATAATTCAAAAAGTTTTATTGATATTTATAATAAGTAATTTAAACATGAATATTTGTTATTTCAATGGAAGGGTTCTGTGCAACTTCAAAATAATTTCATTTTAAAGTGCTCTCAAACGAAAGTTGTCATCAATAAGAAGCGGCAAAGAAGGTGTTTCAAATTGAAAAAAGTGTGGGTAAAGTGGTAATAAAAAAATTCGGAAAATGGTGTTTGAAACGGTTGTGAAAATTTTATTCAAAGTCAAATTTTATTCACAAATTGAAAATTTTATTGTGTTAACAAATTTTTATAAAATTAGTGATTATAAAGATAGTTATTCAACTCGATAATATATAATTTTACAGTATTTTGCATTAACAAATTGGGACTGTTTTCAAGATTTCTTTTATGACGAGATAAAGATCTCTCAGCATCGAAAGTAACTAAAGGTGCATAAGATGTCTTCAATTTATGTTCAAATGTGGGTGAAAGGGTGGGTCATGTGATAAAACCCAAAAATGGTGACAAATAGTGTTTTTAAACTACGTTAACAAGGTCCCCAGTTCATAATTAGAACGCATATATTCGAATTAGAGCGATATAAATAAAACGAAAGATCTGGTGATATAGTGAATTGCCGTTTCTTAGTCATCAATTTCGAGACCGGAACTTTGTTGAAAGATTCCTTAAGCACATTTAATAGTTATCTGTTTTTCAGACAATTTTGGTAAAGGTAGTAAATGATTTGGTTATCCATGAAAACATAAGATATAGGATTGTTATATTAAAAATGACGATATGTTGGAAAGCAATTCAAAGTTTCAGTTTGTAATGATCTCAACATTTTTGAAGCTTTTCTACATACGAGAGTAGTATTTCTGGAATTTTATTACGATTGTCGCTCATAATAGCTTTGTATATATGTGATTGTACTTCTGCGAGATCAATCATTTCATCTGCTGGTATGTTACTGATAGAACTCAATAGTTTTCCGAATTCTTCTGTAATGCTTAATGCATTGACTTGAACTTCTAATAAGGACAGAGATCGAGTGAATGTGTACGTTTCACTTTTGATTTTTCTAATAAATACATCTAGTAATAATAGTGTACCATTGACATGAATTTGTGAGAAATTTGATGAGCTATCATATATGTCTCGTTGTTGTGTAGAAGTTAAGGCAGGAATACCTTGACCAAACAATCCACCAATAGCCCATACAAATAAATCGTTTATGAAAGAATCCGTCTTTGGAGTACTACTCGCTACCATGTCAATATGACGGCGGGAACGAATTGTCCTAGCAACTGCAGTAGTAGAACTTCTGCTTCTTTCCTGTTCTTGCTTTAATAATCCTATTGCATCTTTGGAATTGTATTTCTTGGCAATATCCAATGGCTTTTGGCCACCATATCCTTCAGCGTTAATGTCAGCTCCCTTTTCAATCAGTAGCTTGATTATATCTAAATGATCATTGAGAGCAGCATAGTGCAAAGGAGTCAAATCTTGATTTCCTTTAGCATGAATGTTAGCACCTCTATCAAGAAGGAGTTTTACTACATCAAGTTTACCATATTGTGAAGCCAAGTGTAAAGGTGTATTACCATTCTTCTGTTTGCTATTAAAGTCAGCACCTTGATCTATAAGTAGTCTGACAACATCCAAGTCACCTCTTTCAGCAGCAAAATGCAAAGGCGTCGCGCCGTACTTATCCTTGGATTTAAGATCCGCGTTTATAAAATATTTTACAGCCCTTAATGTTCCGTATTTGATGGCAGCATGTAATGATGTTATGTTGTCCAATGTAGCTAATTGATTCACAATCAGATTTATTATCTCTGGATTATTTGCCAATTCTAGAGGTGTCAGACCATTCTTGTTTCTTGCTTTAACTCTGGCACCTTTATTTATAAGAAGTCTGACCATGTCTAAGCTACCTCTTTGAGCAGCAAAGTGTAAAGGTGTTGAGCCATACTTATCCTTGGCATTAATATCAGTGTTAATGTAAAGTTCTACTGCTTTCAATGTTCCGTATTTGACGGCAGCATGCAAAGGTGTTGTATTGTCCAATGTAGCTAGTTTATTAACAAGAAGTTGTATCAACTCTGAATTATCTGTTAATGCTAGAGGTGTCAGACCATACTTGTTTTTCGCATTAACAACAGCATCATTATCTAAAAGAAATCTAGCTATATCCAAGCTTCCTTTTTCAACAGCAAAGTGCAAAGGTGTCCAATCATTCTTGTCAATAGCATTAATATCAGCATGTTTTTCTATGAGAAATTTGACCAAATCCAAATGCCCATTGAGGGCTGCCCAGTGTATAGGTGTTCTACCATCCATTTGTTTAACTTCTCAATGCAGTCTCTGGCCTTCTGAATATCATTGTTTTTTACACTTCTTAATAACTCATTCCTTAAGCGTTCAAGACTTGAAATTGTAGTTATAGGTGAACTGGTTGTGCTTGAAGTAGCTACAAATATTTCGGTTGTAATAGTTTGATTCGTGTTGATCGATTTGCTGCTAACCGTGGATGTTCTGAGATAATCTGCTTGTGCTTGCTCTAAAAATTTTATTACATCAGAACTAATACCAGATTGAACAGCAAAGTCTTTAGGTGTTTTTCCATTCTTATCAGCAACATTAATGTCAGCATTTTTTTCCACTAGAAATTTCACCACATCCAAATGACCATTATAAGCTGCCCAGTGTAAAGATGTTCTACCATCCCTTTGCACAATATTCACGTTAGCTCGGTTGTCTAGAAGCAACTTAACAATATCCAGTTTGCCTTCTTTAGCAGCATAGTATAGGGGAGTTGAACCAAAATTATCTTTAGCCTCAACGTCAGCACCTTTTCCTACAAGTAGTTTGGCTAAACCGGAATTACCACTTTGAACAGTCCAATGCAAAGGTGTCCAACCATCATTGTCTTTAGCATTAACTTTAGCTTCTTTATCTACAAATAGCTTAACTTCATTGTAATTATTATTGTTAACGGCAAAATGTAAAGGTGTCAATCCAAACTTAGTTTTTGCATCAATATAAGCACCATAACTCAGGAGAAGCTCAATCAAATTGAGGTTACCCTGTTTAACAGCAAAGTGTAAAGGTGACCAATCATTATTTCCTTTAGCATTGATATCAGCACCTTTAGAAAGAGAGTCTTTAATTTTACTTATATCTTCGTTTTTCACACCATCAAATAAGTTTTCATTGATTAGAATTTGCACAATTTTCACATAATTCTTTTGTTTGGCAATATCAATCGAGGTTTTTCCATAATTTGTTATAGCATTAAGATCAGCACCTTTACCGATTAGAAATCGAACTAAATCCAAGTTACTGTTTGCAACAGCAAAGTGCAAAGGTGACCAATTGTTCTTTTCTCTTGCATTAATGTCAGAACCTTTATCAAGAAGAAGTGCGACCACATTCAATCGACCGCTTTCAGCAGCTAGGTGCAGAGGTTTACGATCAAGATACTTATTTGCATCAATGCTAGAAGATTTTTCTATGAGAAGTCTTATGACATCCAATTTACCCTCTTTAGCGGCCCAATGTAAAGGGGTATTGCCGTCATTATCCTTAATATTAAGATCTTCATCCCTGAAAAGTTTGAGTGTTTCTAATAAACCATATCTGGCAGCAGCATGTATAGGCGTAATATTATTTAGAGCAGCTAATTTATCCAAAATAAGCATTACTATCTCTGATTTATCTGCCAACTCTAACGATGTGTGACCAGAAATAGTTTTAACGTATACATCAGCACCTCTATCGAGAAGAAGTCTCACGATATCAGGTTTCTCATTATGAGTAGCCATGTGTAGAGGTGTCCCCTCATCCTGTTGTTTAGCATTGACGTCAGCACCTCTATCGAGAAGAAGTCTCACGATATCAGGTTTCTCATTATGAGTAGCCATGTGTAGAGGTGTCCCCTCATCCTGTTGTTTAGCATTGACGTCAGCACCTCTATCGAGAAGAAGTCTCACGATATCAGGTTTCTCATTATAACGAGCAGCCATGTGTAGAGGTGTCCACTCAACCTTATCCTTCGCATTGACGTCAGCACCTCTATCGAGAAGAAGTCTCACGATATCAGGTTTCTCATTATAACGAGCAGCTTGGTGTAGAGGTGTCTACTCAACCTTATCCTTCGCATTGACGTCAGCACCTCTATCGAGAAGAAGTCTCACGATATCAGGTTTCTCATTATGAGTAGCCATGTGTAGAGGTGTCCACTCATCCTTTTCATTAGCATTGACGTCAGCACCTCTATCGAGAAGAAGTCTCACGATATCAGGTTTCTCATTATGAGTAGCCATGTGTAGAGGTGTCCACTCATCCTGTTGTTTAGCATTGACGTCAGCACCTCTATCGAGAAGAAGTCTCACGATATCAGGTTTCTCATTATAACGAGTAGCCATGTGTAGAGGTGTCCACTCATCCTGTTGTTTAGCATTGACGTCAGCACCTCTATCGAGAAGTCTCACGATATCAGGTTTCTCATTATAACGAGTAGCCATGTGTAGAGGTGTCCACTCATCCTGTTGTTTAGCATTGACGTCAGCACCTCTATCGAGAAGAAGTCTGACGATATCAGGTTTCTCATTACGAGCAGCCATGTGTAGAGGTGTCCAACCACTCATGTCAGTAACATTAACATCAGTTCCATTGATTAGTAATGCTTTCACTATTTCCTCATCACCATTTTTCGCCGCCAAATGTAGAAGAGTATTTTGATTTATATCTTTCATATTAATAACATCATTAATTATTCCGATATTCTTTGCCTTTCAATGTGGCTTCTAAGTGTTTGCATATTACTTACAGATGTCAATATCTTACTTTTCAAATCCTCAATTTTTCCTCCAATTGCCATCGCTGAAGTGGTGTTAACCGTTGTCGCTGTTTCGGCTGTGTTAATTGTAGACATATCAGACGTCGTTTGCATTAGATAATCTACATAATTCAAATACAATAAATTTACTACATTCGTTGAACATATCATACCTCTCTTAAAGCTTAATACTACCAAATATAATGAAACTAGTTTTGAAGCTTACTTAGTACGTAATAGTTTGAACAAAGAGTAAACAATTAATACGGAAGAAATCACGTCTTGATTCAACACTTAAAATAAGTATGTTTTCCTGCTAGTAGTTCACCTTCAAGTGTAGGATTTATTAAGATGTATCAACAATCTGTTGTTTATATAATTATTTTTAGTGAGCATTTTGCCATTCTCTAACAACACTGCACTGTTAATGCATATTTTACTATCAATATCGCATTAAAAGCTGGTTTGAGAAATTTTCACTTCTAAAGTTTGCAGTGAAGCAAATACATTTTAGTCATAAGTAAAACTATTAGTGTTAGATTCGTATGTTACTAACTCTACTCTCGTCTAATATGAATACATCTAAATATAAAATCTGACAAAATACTTTGAGATCGTATTTATATTAATGCATCAATTAGTTGCTTATCTTTGGACATTAATCTAAGATTTGAAGCTAATTAACAAATATTTGAATTTGAAAACGCGTTCTTCACAACAAATCAGAGCATTTCAGTTTAAACTTTAGGCCCCAAGACCAAAAATTCTGCCTACGACACTGTTGAATGTTAGACAATTCCTTATACTCTTGTGTAAACTTGTGGCGGTATAAATTTGCTCATTAATGCTTTCATTTGAACCTACTTTTCGAAGAAATGCATTAACTCGAAGGTTTTTAATTATGGATTAGAAATAATTTATTGAATTCGATATAGAAAGTGTTTTTAATACATAGTAGAGGATTATTAGTTGACACATTTGTTTAAAAAATAAGTTCTTTTATACAAATGCAATAGACAAATTTATACCGCCATGAGTGTACAACCAAATATCAACGTATTTATAGGTATGCATTGCAACCTATTACTACTTTTACAACTATTAATAGTATCGCTCACCAGTTTATTTAGTATCGTTTTACTAATGTTTGATAAACCTGGTCTGGACTTAATTCAAACAAAAATATTCTTTTTGTCTGAATTAGTATTCAGCTATATTTATTGATCTTAATTATTTTTCTATCGACACAATAGTTGTTGCTTTAAGTATGCTGTTGAGTATACATAAAAAAGAGTAATAGTCTAAGAGTATTAACTTTATAATCAAATACTCACATTAATCACTTGTAAATTAGAAGAAATAATAATTTATTAAATCGGATGTATCTCTTATAACCAAACGTTTGGGAGTTTACAATCACGTGACTGAACGCAAACCTCAAACGTCACACAACAGGCATTACAGTGAAACATATTGACGTGGTACATGGTTTAATAATATTAAAATTCATTTAATTATGACTATAATTAAAATATAGTTATGTTCACAATCATTAGGAAGATTAAAGATATCAAACTGTTGCCAGTACTTCGATTCGAAAGTCTAACTATTTTTCTAATTGTATTTCCAACAGTACTACAAATTATTACGTTCAAACTATTTGACAAGAATTTTCGGTATTCTTCGAGACTGATTGAAATTCTTGTGTCCAACTATTTTTTTTCAAGTGCTTCAAATCACTTCAGACGGATTCAAATGACACCAGTAAGGAGGCAGACGAAGGGGTGACACCCAAATTTTTTTGTCGTTGGCATAATAACGAGGTCTAATTGGATTTTGGCGAACTGTTTCTAATAATTGTTTTTTTGTTTAAATTATTATCAAAAGAAATATTGTTTATAAGCCATTGTTTAATTGATTCAATGTTTGTACCTTGTGTCGGGGTTTTATTGTATCGTCACCTGTGAACAGCGTAGTTTTCGTAAATGATGATTGAATTTGGGGCAATTCAGGCATTAGTTGTTTTTCGAAATATTGTTCAAATATTCGTGAATTAATTTTTGTTATATAAGTAGTTAGCTCTCTAATTATCAAAAATTCGTTTTGAGATAAGGCATTAATGACTGGAAGACGAATCCCTTTTCCAATAATTTTGTCAATCTTTTGTATTTTGTTTTGAATGATCGGTCGTAATGTGTTTTGTTGACGTTATTTTTGCAAGTGACAGACTCGTCAATAAAAACAGTGAGAGGTTTTGCATATATAGTCTAATCGGTTAGATTACACTATTCCGGCACAACTCAAAAACTTACTTATGTACACAGATTACGTCCTGAAAAATATTACATAAATTTAGCGCCAAATTTGTAATTGTGATATTAATTCGTGATATTTCAAATTAATTTGTGATATTTTTATCTTTATTATTATTACTATTTTCACTTTTTATTATTTTTATTATTTTTATTAATATTAATATTATTATCACTATTTTTATTATTTTTACTTTTGTTAATTTTAAACTAAAACTTTTAAAAAACTAAAAAATAAAATAAATTTTAAAAAATAAACACAAATTAAAAAAAATTTAAATAAGTTTAAAAAACAAATAAAAATATAAAACAAATAAATTTGTGTACATATGTAAGTATTTTAGTTGTGCCAGAATAGTGCAACCTAACCGTCTAATCTTAATTCTCAATTAAAATGTGTTTAATTCATTTTTCAATTGTTTCTGTTTTAATCATTTCGTCTCTAATTATTTGATTAGTGTATCACTACTTTAACCCATTTGTTTAATCAATTTATAAAATGATTTGACAGTGTTTCTAACAAATATTATAATTAGGGTCACATTTGATATATATGTAGATGTGTTTTATAAATAAATGTTAATAATAATAATATTACTATATATAATTTGAAAATGATTATTACAGAACGTATACTTAATTGTATTTGATTTAGTCGTGTTAGGGAGAAGGAGTTTTAATTTTTGAATGAGCCAAAAACTACTCTCACATAATTTACAAGTGTGACAAATGTCATTATGTTTTGTAAGCATTTGAATAGTTGATACCTCTCTAAGACACATATTTTAATTATCAATCAATAGGACTGTAAGTACTGCATTCTATTTTTATTTTCACTCAAATTTCATTATCACAAAATGAATCACAATATTAATAAGGGGTTAAAAGTATGCATAATTAATGTTATGTTGTTTATGAACACATGTTTTGGTTAAATCAGATTAAAGACATATGGCATACACATTGTCACTTAAGGTTTGCCTTCAGCCCATAATTTCAACGGCGCTAAGGGATTGGTTTTAGTGTTATAGTTGAGACAATCAATAGATTGAGAGCAAGTAAATGATAGTTAATTAAATGTGGTAAATATGAATAGTTTATTCAATTTTTCATTTTATATACTAATTGATATGTAGATCGAGAAGTTGATCAAAAAAGCTTTATAGACATATTAACAACACAAATAAAAAATTATTTCAATGTTGCACTTTAAAATCAAAAAATGTAATCAACATTGTTTTCAACATTTGAATGCTTTAACGTTTTTGATTATTTTTCTACGATATTTAAAAATAATTAGCTGTTTTAAGACAGAATAACCTAAACTACAACACAAAGTCAAGAATATGGATCATGATGTAGAAAATATAAATAAAATCTCATCTTATATATAAATTGTTGAATATGAGATCATTTTATGAGTAAACTTTTTCGAGTAAATTAAACGTATTGTGATACCAGATTTCGTTTAGAAGTTTTCTTGTATTCGACGAAATAAACAACTACTTTTTGGGTATTAGTAATTTTATTTAAGACAAAAACAGTTTATACACAGAGATTAGAGGTTATAAGTAGAGAACAATGTTAAGAGACAACTTTCACGATTGTTCGGGAAGTCAAGAGTGACTATTTTGTCACTCCTTATATACGGACAGAAAGTTGTTTACAAAATCAGTGGAATTTTCCATAAGTATCAATGTTGGTCACTAACTGACCAACACGTACTCGATAATTGCCCTACTACCCTATTTTTAACACTTTAACCCATTATTGGGTCATCATTGCGACTGACCCACAATTAAGGATTATTTTCACAAAACTTTTTATGTTCTGTTTATTTTCCTAAATATAAGCTATTGTGAGATCAAATCCTTGAAAGCTGTTTTTGATCTCACAGTATGGATCGCATCAGTGAGAACATTTTAAAATCTTTTTCTTTGCATATTAAATGAGATTTTGAAAGTTATATCTTGAATATTTAATAGAAAATCAATTAGCACAGAAAATAAATCGAAAATGTTTTCAGTAAATAAGTCTAATCTTTTTAGATGAATTATTATATTTGTATTCATCAAAATGTTTTGAGCAAATTACTCTTCGGCTCAGTTTTGAGATCTTCATTTGGAAACAAAGTTATAATTTGCTGGTTCTCACAAAATTCAACTCACTTTTGACAACTGTAAGGATACTATTCTACTTAAAAAAGTTTATTTATAATGTAATTTTTATTTCATAAATTACCGTAATTTAGACTTTATTGAAAATAATGAAAAATGAAATGAGAATTTGTTATTCTATTTTTCTGACAATCATTAACAGCATATCCCTATTTTTCATTGCGATTGTATATTTATGAATTTAAACTACTCGAGCAAATGTAATAATTAATTGCGGATTTAATCTAATATTATTTTGAAAGATTGTTAGATTAATTATATCTTATTTTATCTTTTATTTATAAGTGAAAATTAGTTTGATTAGAGATGCATTTGTGATGTATCGCTAAACAGTAAGTGTCGGTTTGATGTAGTGCTTGCGTTTAGTTGCGGCGGTTCAAGTATTTCACTATAATTGTTCATAATACTAATTCATTGGCCTCTTGCAGATGCCGGTCGTTTCAATATGAATATCAGTTGTTTTCAACTCATTCAATATTTGCTCAGTAGATTCAAGTCTTGAGGTGAGGCAAAAGTTTGGAATCAAAGTTAGCAAACACTTGAAAGCAATACTTGAATGACATGCCCTTCGCATTCATTCATAGCTTATCGGACGTCATAGTTTCTCATTTATCTTGTTTATTAGACCTTTTATTTGATTCTCTTCTTCTGCCTCTTCATGTCTTACTTGATTTGCTTCTCTATTTTCGTTTGGGGTACGACACGTCACTTTCATTCATTCATTCGTAAATTGATTGCTATGAACCACAACTCACTTAACACTAATTATAATCAATTATTTAACTATTACTAAATTATTCAGTACCTGAAATATTAATTTAGTAGAAAACTATAATTAAAGAGCAGAAAATTAGTTTTTACTTATTTGCTTGCTTTTTTACTTAATAAGTGCGTTTTAAACTCGTGCTTGCTTATTTTAACACTTTAGAATTTTAATACTTGATCTTGAATATTTAGTGATAATCCTAATAATATGAGCTTATTCAATCAAATATTTCTCTCAAAAATTGCAGTTCAAACTATCCCATGGAGATTTTAAGACGTTTGAACTATTTCTTGTAATAGTTTGTGCAATGCATTCCTCGAATACCTATAGATTTAAAGAATTTCAATCACGAGTAATATCAGTTACTCCTAAATAAAATCTATAGACGTATGATCTATAGAAGTTTCACACTTTGTTATTAAAATATTACACTTTAGCATGAGATCATTATTAGAGTTTAACAATATTTTTAGTTAGAAGAAAATTTGTTCAGAATAAGTTCAAGATTTTGATTTATGTGAAAATTTTAAACATTTTAAACAGCTTTATAGATATGTAAGATTTTCATTGAATACTATTTTGTGAGCTTGATTTGATTTTAAGTAATTAGATTATGTGAATGCACTCGCATTTAATTCTAATAATTACTCAAAACAACTCTTAAAAGCTTTATTTTGTGTAATATACGAGCAAATATAAAATTACACAAAAATGCCTAAAGTAGTACGTAGTTTAATGTCGAAAAGATTGGTGAGAGGTTTCAATAAAATAATATTTATTCAACTGACGAAGGAACTATTAAATGCGACTCTTGTGATAAACTAATTGTCGTGAACAAAAAATACGATTTGACATAACATACAAATACCTCAATTCATCAGAGAAATTTGGCTAATTTTAAAAGTAAAAGAGCTTCAGAACAGCCACTAATATCAGAATCATTCCGTAAATCAGTTTAACTTAATGATAAACAAATGACTTCAATAAAAAATTATGTAAAGCTTTGGTTGAGACAGATATCTCTATGAAAAGCTTAATAATCCAGCAGTTCAGTCGTTTCTTAAAAAGTTCACTAATTTTAATATTCCCGAAGAGTCAAACTTAAGGAAAAACTTTTTGCCTAAATTTTCACTAAGAAAATAAATGAAATCAGAGAAGAGATTGGAGAAAATAAAATTTGGGTCTCAATAGATGAAACGAGTGATAGAAGAGGCCGATATATTGCGAATGTAATAGTAGGAACTCTATTAGAAACAAACGCCAAATTCTACCTGATAAATTGCTCACAATTGGAAAAAGTTAACCTTAATACTATTGTAATACTTATTAATGGTTCTCTTTCTGTTCTAAACATCAAACATGAAAATGTATTAAATTTCCTAACTGATGGAGCACCAAATATGAAAAAAGCCTACAATAATGGTCTTAAGGGTTACTTTCCTAAAATGCTTCACATCACATGCATAGCTCATGGTTTGCATAGAGTTTGTGAATGTATTCACGCTAATTTCAAAGATGTGGATGCACTTATTGCAAATGTCAAAAATATTTATAAGAAATCTCCACAGCACATTCTTCAATTCAAACAACTAGCACCTCAATTAAATTTGCTGCCTAAACCAGTCATCACTCGATGGGGGACATGGATCGACGCAGCGATATATTATGCTGATAATTTTGACTGCGTTAAGAATATCATAAATAGCCTTAAAACAGAGGAATCTGCCTCTATAAATAGAGCACAACAAAATTTCAGAAAGACTAAATTGAAAGAAGATTTACTTTATATTAAAGCAAATTTCAGTTTCATACAACATGTCATTAAAAAATTGGAAGGAAAATTAGCTTTATGTGAGTCGATGGAACTTATCAACGAAGCGAAAAGTAGATTTCAAAAACTCGGTGGAAGAATGAGAGATATAGTGAAAGAGAAATTTGAACAAGTTTTGAGAAAAAACAACTGCTTCGAAATCATGGATAAAATTAATTAATTAATAAATTACAACTATGGAAGCATAAGTGACATCCAAATAGATTACTCAATAGATGAAATTTCGAGCTTCAAATATGCTCCAATCACATCATGTGATGTAGAACGGAGTTTCTCGAAATATAAATCAATTTTACCTGATAAACACGAAGAACTCACCTTAGAAAACCTTAAATTACATTAACATTGAATTGTAACAGTAATAACAACACTAATTGATGTTTTACATTCTTATATATGGTAAAATTCTGAGAAGTACACAAATAAAACATGCTTATTTCATGATATTTTTGTGCTTTTCTAAGAACTTTTTTGGAAGTTTTAACGTGCTTATAATCCGCCGTTTAATAATAAAACATTAAATTTATGAAAAAACAAATTTAGCCAAAACTCTATAATGAGTTGATATAAAACAACCATTAAAGCATCGAATGGAAATAAATAATGAGTAGAACAACATGAAAGCCGATTATGGCAAAAATGATTAATAGTCAGATCATAGTCTTATTATAGCCTTATTATAGCCTGATTGCAGCTGGTTATAGCTTAGCGCCAATGTCTTCAGTTAAATAAGAATAAACAAATGATTGAGTCTCACCATGAATATGAGTGACACTATAATTCAATGTTTTAGTGAAAACTTGAAAATCTATCTTTACATTTGATAGATTAAGTTGTGTAAGTCTTATTGATATTGCATACTTGTCTTCATTTGCAGTAAGTTTTAGGTATGCAAAAGTCATTTAGAGCACTCAAACTTACTTTCATGCCTAGTGCGACAGCTGCGCGATAGCCCTAGCCTAGCCTAGCCTAACCTAACATAATATAACATAACATAGCCAAACTTAACCATACTTTCATAGTTACGTTTGACTTTATTCAGTTAAGGGTCGCTCGCACCTATCGCACTAGACATGAAAGCAAGTGTCAGCGCTCCATATCGCTACTGTATACCTAACACAGTATATCAAGTGGAGTATAGTTAATAAAAATCAAAATAAATAACGTTCTCATGAAATTTAATACTTTAAAGCTTATAACTTCAGTGTTACAAACGATTAAGAGATGAAAATGATGTGACTGAAGGTAAATATAAGATATATCTAATAAGCATATGAGTTACTCAGCCGATAATTTGAGCGCCGCTAAGGGATTAGTTTTGTGACTTTTTTGAGTTGTCCCTGTTTGAGATGGACTAACTTGACTGAACTAAATTGACAAATTTTCTGTTATAGCTTCATATTTGATGTAACGTTCTCGGATAAAAATCCGCGAAAAGTATACAAACTTTTAGAAATAATTTGAGCTTAAAAAGATTTGTGATTTATATATCAAATAAAAGAGAATTTACTATTCTCTATAACAGTGAAAGATTTAAAAAAATATTCATATAAAGAAAAGTGTTACATAATTTTAAAGCGAATAACCTCGAAAAAGTGCTTGGAAATTTTCGTTTTAAAAACTGGCATCATTCAAAATTTTTAATTTTACTCATTTTAATTTATTTCAAAATTTCTAAAATGATCAGAATTTATAGTTCAGATATAAGGGAATATAAATTATCGAAAATATTAACAAAATTTATTTCAAGTTATCATAAAAATGGTCGTCAAACTTATCAAAGAAATTTAAGGATAACCCTGAGAAAAGTGACTGCAATTTTGTATCAATTAAGTTAAAAATTAAAATTTTTCTATAATATTTTAAATAAAATATTGATGATCATTTAACAATGAAAGAAAAGATAAAATATTAAGCATAATAAAAAAGAGAAACAAAAAATTGAAGCTCATCGATAAAGTTATTGTCTCGATTTTGGTCTATTTAAGGAGTCTCTTTTCGGTCGCTCCCCGATTCTAAACCATGCCGACACATATATCATTGGAAAGCTCTCGATGAGACGAGCACTTTGATACTCAGTACAAGTACTTATGATCAAAAGATTGATCACAAAATGCTCCTAAATTAATCATTAGTTATCAAGAAATATCAAAATTTATCATTAAAAAATGAAAAAACTTTATTGTAATGAATAGTTACTTATTAATAATAATAAATTACATAAAATTATTGTGAAATAACTGAGAAGAGAGGATAAAATTTTCAAAATTTTTATATAATTTTGAATTATATTCATTCCATTACACTTTTAGAGGTATCCTTGCAAAAAGTGGTATCGTAGCCAAACACTCGCTCATATGTTTAAATAAAAATTACCATTTAATAATCAATAATTGTTTTAAGTTTTAGCCAAATTTTGACTCCATATTGTAATTATTTTATTATTTTACAATCAATTGAAATTTTTGCGGATTTTTATCCGAGTACGTTATTATTACAAAACTTCATTCAATTATCGAATTCTATTCTAAAGTTATTAAAAAATCGAATGGCTTTAAAGTCTTGAAAAGGACTGAAGTCAGAGGTTTTTCATACGCAAGATTAGTGTCATTTTATAAGACTAAATAAATGCTTTCATAAAAGCATTTTCCTGTGGTTAGCATTTAATCTCCAAAAAGTGCAAACTCTGATTCAGTCTTTAAAAAGATTTCTCAAATTGAAGTTTGTTCTCACAGAGGGTTAGGTGACTAAATATTAAATATTGGTCTTTGGTCTTATCTTATCCTTTAATTGTTGTAATCCTTATGGTTTCAAAAGTCAAGCAAGGAATACATATCGACTTCCGTGCCTGAACTATAGAATCAAATCTATTTCATAAACGTTTTAAGTATTAAAGAATGAATAAAATATTGATCATGAATTGAATTGAGGTTTCTAAAAAATTTAATTCTGAAAATTTATTCTAAAGTTGAATACAAAGAATATCGATTAGTTATTTCTTCTTTACTGAGACATTTTAGTTAATGTAATGCACTACTATTTATGAGCTCAATCTATGAAGTTTTCCAACAGTCAAATTAGACGTACACGAAGGGAAAGACCGATTATGGGCTAAGACAAGGGCTGCATTTAATTACCCATATCATCTTTATCTAAATCAGGCTGATTTGTTCATCAAAGCTGATGATGATACTTAAGCCGTAGCAGAAATTTAAGATACTTCATCTCTAACCAAAACTCTTCCAAACCTATTTATTTCGGCTAA
Organism: Archegozetes longisetosus; assembly: GCA_018873245.2. Lineage (NCBI taxonomy): Eukaryota > Metazoa > Arthropoda > Arachnida > Sarcoptiformes > Trhypochthoniidae > Archegozetes > Archegozetes longisetosus. Next base: position 12,938,870 of record JAEMBT020000009.1, on the reverse strand, counting down.
AGATTCAAGCCTTATGTGCATGAGGGGTATGTCGGTCAACCTCAGCCAACCCGTCCACAGTTCTGTTTAATTAATTTTTGATTAATTTCAGTTATATGTCTGGTGGAGTCGGTTATTATTGAGTAGAGAAGCCCTGAGACTCTTTGTCGAAAAAGGATTAAGCGTTGGTCACACAAATGAATGTAAAGAATCTAAAGATGGTGGTGCTGAAGATGTCGATATGGATCAGTGTCTGGAAGCACTCGGTGTAGCCGCTGGTGATTCTAGAGATAGTTTAGACAGAGGAAGGCTCTTGCCGTTCGTACCCGAACATCATGTCATTCCTGGTCATGTAAATCAAGATTTCTGGTATTGGAAGTATATCTACTATTTGTCTGAAGAAGTGAATCATTCCTATTACTCATTATATGAGATCAGATATCTTGAGGTTCTACGAGATATGGTGGAAGATTTCGTCTTTGTGACTAATAGGGATTTATGAAATGGTTTTGATTTGATTTAGAATTTGATTTTGAGTTTGAACCCGAATTCAAATCTGAACTCGAGTTTGAACCTGAATCAAAATTTCGATCTGGATCTAAGTCTGAATTAGACATTTAATCTAATCTAATTTGAACTGATTTTAAGGGAACGGGTTGTTGTAGCCACACAGCGATTTCATTTCATTACCTCAACCCAAACATGATGTATGAATTGGAGCACTTATTATATCATTTGCGTCCATATGGTATAAACACTGATCTCACTCATGAAGATACAACCACTTACTCTAATGCTGATAAAAGTCAAACGATCGATTAGCCAATCACATAGTTTTAAGTCAACATTATTCCGAATGACTTGTGATCACATCTGAACAAAGTATAACTTATGGTCAAATTAATCAGTTTAATGATGGAGTCAACTAATCGTACTTCTACTGAACGACTTGTGATATTTGCAATTCAACTAATTTTATATAATATAAAATATTTAGTTTAGTGATAATCACTTTACATGTTTTGATAATTCCAATTGTTTGTGTGCCATCGCTATCACTTTTCTTTAAAATGATTGAATTCAATTCGATTTGAATTGAATTGAACTTCATTTAATTTAATCTAATTTGCAATTGAAGTTCTAGTCAGTGTTGTTCTGATAGTCGCGAGAAAATAACTACTCAATTATTAAACTAGTTGTTCAAATCAATAGTTTTGTTCAATTACTAATTTTGACTAGACTCGAGTTACTTAAATGGCTTATGATTTGCATAAATGCATATGAATTGTATGAAAAGCTGGTGATATAACATTCACTAACTTTGAGTAAAAATTGAATGCAAAGTGTTCAGAACAATAACAAGTGTTAGTATGATCACAACTGTAAAGTTAGGTCTGCCCGACATTGGGCACGCTTGGAGCCACAGTAATCATTAATATTCAGTTCGAACGCATAACAACACGAGTTATGCACTTTTCCATTAACTTTCATCTCACACTTGATTTCATTGCTTTGGCGACAAATGAAACAATTGTCTATATTTTCATTACTATTTAATTGGTTGACATTCTGTTGACCACTAAACTGAACATCAGAATAATATTTCTCGAGATGCATCATTTGATGTGTTCGTCGTTCTCGTCATTATTCGATCGATTATTAAAGACATTGAAGGGAATGGCAGTTGACAACGATTGCAGCATATAATCAACTAAATGTTTGACTCAAGTCATAACTTAATAATCAGGTTTACGCTTAGTTTCGATTTGCCTTAGTTAGTAGCTTGTGCTCAATTTTGACAAATCTATATTAAAACCAATGAATTTGTGATTTCAACTCTTCTATACTTCAATCTAAACACTCGATCTAATTAATAAAGTTCATTCAAAAGTATTTAATATTTGAAACTAATAGCCTTCATGATTGAGGCAAAAGTATCGGATTTTGGCAAAACTGAATTTCGCATTACCGACAAGTTGTCAAAATTGGAAACAACCATAACCTTATCATAAATATGAGTACCATTTAACTGATTCTAAAGCACTAATTGGATAAAAAACGGGCGATACTTTTAAACTTCTGCCTTTAAGGACTTTGAAGTACAAGTTGAGTTTGCACGAGTCGAAGTCTGATTTGTTTCGTTCGAGAGCTTTCAGGACATCAGTATGACCACCATTTAGTTTTCTATATCGCTTAAAAGTTTTGGCACAACTCGAAAAATAAATATAAGTTTTAATTGAATTGAGTCCTTAAGCTATAATTAAAAGTTTAATTAAATGAATTTGACACAATTAGATGGGGTTCCTACTGAAAACCTGTTCATATAATTGTTTGCACTGCTGTCTGATGTGTTTTGATCTTCTAGCGAAAGAATCGGACTGTATCGTGGTGTTGAGGTCTTTAACTATACTATCGTCTGTTTTTCTGATGCAGTTGAAACACCATTTTTGAAACAAAATTAGAAGTGATTTCATTTTTGTTAGAAATATATAACAAAATTTGACTTATTTATTTGAATTCTTTCAACACTAAATAAAAGTCTAAAACTTACAAAATGTTTTACCGAAATAACTTAAAACTTTCCAAATAATTCAAAATTATATATTTATGTACAGAACCTAAAGAGCACTGAGTGCAGATTAAGGTCATGTAGGAATCGAGTTTATTTATATTAATTTAATTTAATTACTGTCCAAATGATGAGTGTCTCGATTTGGTTTAACTAAATTGTGTAAAATTAATCGAAGGGTAGAAATGGAACTGACTGTTAGAAGAGCCTCTTTTCTATCCCAAAATATTAAAAGGGCTTATGCAACATTTGTATTTATATATTGTATTTAGCGCTTTAGTCATTCAAATTTGCCAATTCAATATTTGTTCTTTACAAAAGCCTCGAGTTTAAGATTCTGAGTATAAGTATTGAAGACGGTTACACTTCGAGGTTTCGAAAACCCTGTTTTGAAGCGCTTTTAGTATGATAAAATCCATTTTATCTTTACAGGGATATTGCTCTCAAATCTTTATTAAAAAGCCGATGGATTGATAATAAAAATAGTAATATTAATATATTTGTATACATTAGAATGATTAACATATTGTTTATTAATTGAGCTCAATCTTGGTTTACATCCTTTACCTGCACTTATATTCGTATTTATTGTTGTGGTTATTAATTGTTTGTTATTTTCTTCTCTTTTTTGACTTTAAGTTTGTTTTCTTTGTGAGAATTACAACGATGTGCTCTGGTATACGGGAGCCTACGTGACAATTTCGATAATCAAATTCAGTTTAACAATACTTGCAGATTAATATTAGCTTTCTTCAATGTTTCCATTAATCAATTGTCCCTCAACTACAATCGATTCATCATTGTTTTCACTGATTTCAAAGTCAATTCAAATTCGTCATTAGATCATTTCTTTTTACGTTCAATAATAACTAAATCTTTATATTATTTAACCTATTATTGCAATGATTTCCTTTTTATACTCATAATTATCGAGGTTTTGTAATACACTTGAATTTGAGATTAAATTGTTTTAAGATGTTATTTGTTTTGGTGCAAGATGTAGAATAAAATAACATTTTAAAAGTTTTGTTGTTTTGATTAAGAAATGGTGTAATATTTATATGAAAGCCAACTATTCTAATAAATCTATTGAAGGATCCAATATTTTATTGTTTGATAACAAAAATTATTGATAAAAGATTAAAATTTTGCAAATTTAACTATAACTTTGACCACTATTTCGTCACTTTATTAACCGATATCAACTGGTGCAGCGACAACTGGAATTGGCAGTTGAACTCAGTTGTAATCGGCTAAAACCGGAAACTATTGACCCGAAATATACTGTACATGTAACTCTTCCAACGCAAATCGTAGTTATTGATGTAAAGCAGTTGACAAGTGATGTGTAATACGGCAAAACTAAAATTTTTGATCGATTGCCACAAACTATTGCTAAATTATTAATAGAAGCAGAAAGAGTCAAATTACTCCAAAATATTGTTTTATTCTTGCAAAAAATAAGCTTTTAAACATAAATTACTTAAAGTCGGTTATTAGTCATAAGCAATAATTTTGCGCTAAAAATGGATAAAACTATTCAAACACATTGTTGTCAAACTGTCAGTTGCCTCATCTTATTATACAAAGTATTCTTCGCGTCACATTTAATATATTTAAAATAAACTGATTCAAATTGTATTGAAATACTATCAATATTTAAAATTCTATTCTTTGATTAATATTACCTTTGATGATCCAATGAAGAATAAAGTATTAATAGTACTGCTATCATTATCCTTATGGATAAGTTATATTGATTTCTGTTTTTGCCTACAGGTAATTTAAAATTCTTTTTAATTATTTTGTTTATTCACTCTTTCATTATTTTGTTTATTCACTCATTCATTATTTAGATGTGTCATAGATTCTTGCATATTGCTGCAAATCTCGCTCATCAATAGTTTAATAGTTTGATTTGAGTCTTAACCTGAACCTTAACTGAGATATGAGCGTGATTTGCAACAATACGTACCCTAATTCATACTAAAACATACTATATTCAAAGGTTTATCAGCCCAACCAAAATGAGAGATCATTTGAAGAAAAGAAAAATTATTTGAGCAAAAGTTCTTCAATATTGTTACTTAGTTCGTTAACTAAAATAACTATTCACCACATACTAATCATAACGGTTGCTCTTCTCATTTCACTCGTAATTGTTGGTTTATTACTTTTGGCTATTGTTTCTAATATACTCATAACTGTTATACGTATCAAAAAGCTTTAATTATTTCATCATAATTTAGAGATATTTAAGACATGTACTGAACCATTCAATAAAATATTGTATTAGGTATAAAATAACTTATTTCTAAAGTTCTTAAGTCAAAAAACTTATAATGAAATCGTATTTACCAAATGAAAAAGGTTTTGAAGATCTATCTTAACAGCGTTCACCTCAAGACTAGCACAAGATTTTCAAATCTTGAACGTGTCATAATTCGAAAGATAGTAAAAATTATTCCATCTAATCCTTAGTCATAACAGGAAAATAATTTGATTTGTCGAATGAATAATAATTTATTATTAATAGATAGCAATTGAACTTCCTATAGCTTTAATATATCTGAAAATATTTGAGTGATACGACAAAATTTTCTCCTCTTATTTCATAAGAGCTCGGAGAAAAAATGAATACACAATAAGCCTATATTTAATATTAGTTGGAATCAGTGAAAACTAGAATTTCATACCTTTAAAACTATATTTGATGCTGAAATAATAATTATATATCTAATGAATATATTCGCCTCTCGTTTGGTTGACAAAGGCCCACCGAAGTGGGAGGTGTCTGATACCAGTGGCGCTATTTTGTAAATTTATTTCTCTTATAACTTCTTCGTACGCAGTTTGAAGTTGAACTTCATTTGCAAATCTTTTATTCTTGTTTGGCCTCTCTATATGCCATCGTAGTCGCAGGTATGTGGTATCGCATTGTCGTGGAGAATGAAAAGGCGATATATTCGGAGGTATAAGAGGAAATCACTAGAATATACCAGAACTCAAGAGATAATGGTTAAAAGACAGTGCGCTTGGCTGTATCGCAATTATCAAAATTTGATTTCACTATTGATTTTTTAAGTCAACAAACCTTCCTCAATGTCGTCCGATTGAAGATTTTTTAGATTATTTGTGTCGAATAGTTTACAAAAATGGTTGGTATGCAAAAATACTGGTTAACTTATATGAAAAATAAATGCTACCTCAAAATAATTGGTTTAAATGTTGTCAAAAGGAGTGTGACTAAAAGAATCTGAAGATGTACTGAATTGGGGTCACTATCAGTTGTTCATTAGCTCATTCCTATTTCTTATATAATGTAGTTTTTTGTACAAAAGTTTATATTTTTGGGGAATTGTATCGTAAAATTGAGTTAAGACCTAGTTCAAATTTTGATTCACATGATATTAAAACTCGGATACGAAAGGTTATGGACAACAGACCACTATCAGCAGTTAACTAAACTAAAATTATCTATCATTACTTTGATTCTGTGTAAAATATCTTTTGATCTGATCGATTAAAAAAAATTATAAACAAATGGATTTTGTGTTGATTTTTCTTCGAGCGTAAAGAGCTATTACAAAAATTTGCATAATATTCAAAACGCAATAACTTTTTGTTACTGAACAGAATTTAAAGAGTAATCTATGTATTGAAAGAGCATTAAATAAGTTTTAGTTGAGCATAAAATTTGTTCCCAAATCTGCCGCTTTCTGAATATTAGTCTTCATTTTATTAATGACATTTATTATGACTTCTGGACTAATTTTGCGTAACTTTTGTCTAATGTAATTCTCAAATGATCAATACTTTTGTTTTGACAGTCATCTAGATAAGCGTTAGACTTAAGGAGACTACAAAACTATTAAATTTGCCGCAAATGGAGAACGTTTGGTGGGTTGCGTGCTCACTTGGCAAACTTTATATCAAATTTATTCAATATTGAGATTGTGTTCTTCGAGTAATTAGATGTTGCCAAATCTGACCAAAAGTCGTATTTACTATCCTCATAATATTTTTAAAGTTGTATTTAACTTTTAAAATTATAGCTTTATTTGAAGTTTACTGTTTGTATTCTTGAAATGAACTGAAGATACATTTGATCAATTTTTCGCATATAAAGAGTAAGAAATACAATAAAAGGTGTTATTGACCAGAAAGAGTCAGACTTCTGGCGACTTCAAACGTTTCAATCCGTCTCTATTTTAATTTCTATAAGGTATATACCTTTTCACAAGTTTATTCTATATGTTAAATAAATCCAAAAATTGTGAAAACAATTACCTGACCAAACCGCAATCGACATATAATACGTTAATTGAAATGATTTTAATAAATAGAAAATAATCTTAAACTCTATTTCTTTACATATTTCTTTAGGAATGGAACCAATCGCTTCTCTATAAACAATTTAGAATAAATTCTTGAATCAATAGCACAGTTTTTAGGGTACGAATAAGTATTAGAGCGACTATCTTCGCTGATCGTCAACAAAACTAAAATCTTAGCCGGGAATTTAGATATAGCTCGATATTTGACATCAATACTTGTTGGTAGTATGTCAGAAGAATAGAAACCATGATACCCGCACATATTTTCGTCATTAAGAGAGAAATAACTTTCTTCATCCATTGCAATCTTGAGGCCATTCGATGACCGAAAAATTGTTTTACTCAAACAATTCAATCTCTTTTATCATAATATCCTGTTTTAAAGGTGTTTGTAGTCTAACCCTTCTCTTATAATACTTAACTCCATCCCATTCTAGCATTTTAGATCCATAAGATAGACTTATATTGCACTTTCGAGTCATTTTATTCTGTGAGTTCCTATTCATCCATCAAAGTATTAATCAGATCTTCAATCTTTTCATGGTTCATTTTGATGGCTTTGCGGCCCGACCATTGGATCTTTTTAGTGGTATGTTTTCACTATACGACTATATTATAATATAAATCGATCGTCTTTTACGTTTCATTTCAATAAAATGCCTAACAGTGAATGACTCTTTTTTGTCTGTTTTGCACAAAATTGTCAGACGAGTATTTTCTTAAATTCGTTTAGCAGCTCCGTGGCAAGAACTGACAAGTTTAAGAATTTGTGCACTCGATATTCTAAACTACAAATTCATACAATATCGAATATGATTTTATCCAAGCTGTCAAATAATCGCATGAATGTGTTATCGATTCAAATCTATTGAAATTTCCAAAAACTTCAAAATCTGATGTAGAAAAAGATTTGATTGTTAAAAGGACAGTTTAAAAATCCAATTCTTTCAGGTAAAATGCTTATGAATAAGGTAACTATTTGCTTACAAACTTACATTTCTGATATTTATCATAGATTCTTGAACGTTACAAACTTTTGAAGTTTACATATATATTGTATTCTAAAGATTTTAGGTATAGTTTGTGTCGAGATAATTCGATCAAAGAACAATCTGAAGTATGTATTTCAATGATATTAAATGAACGAGTATCGTATTAATCAAATGTATATACAGACAAAATAATAGCTCAAATAAAATTTAGAAATTTAGTATTAAAAATGTCTTGCAATCCATCAATTTTGATGACTTGACCTTCGGTAAACGCTCAGCATTTCAATGCCTCGAAAAAGTGAGGGTCGAGCGTGTGTATCATTGCTAATTAGCTTTTAAAAATTCAAAGTAGGCATTCAAAGATTAACATAAATCCGAGTCCTATCAGAACTGACTATTGAGCACAAACCCTCACTCTAATGAGAAGCATTGTACTTATTGATGAAAAGTAGTTCACAAGTGATTTACAATTTTTTCTTGGTCCATAATTTATTACAAAATTAGAAGCAGAATGGGCTAAATTACTACAAAGTATTGTTATTGCAAAAGTAAGCTTTTAAACATAGATTATTTAAAGTTGGTTATCGTTTGTTTTGTGGCTAATATAGAGTTTGAATAGAAGGGAATCAAGTCGTTACTTGAAAAGCGTTTAGCCATATCTAGACCGTTATAGACGCTAATTTCCTAACCTAACTTAATTAAAACTAGTTGCACTATTCGTATGTTAAGTTAAGTTAGATAATGTAAGAAGAATGCTAGGCATGACTTTTCGACTAATTATATCACTCTTTTATACCCAAACCCTACTCGAACCATAAACCAAACCATAGCTTTAGAATTAGTATGGAATTCGATATGATTGTTACTTAACTCATAACTGTGGAGAGGACGATGGCAAGAAATAGATATAAGAAGATGAAAGCATTACTAGTCATTATGGAGCACTACAGACGATATAAAATACGTAAATATATCGTTCAACTGCTTCATCTTTACCGAAATGTTAAAAATCTAAGAGATTATGGAAAATCGCTTCCATGGCCGGCACCACCGCCTTCCTTGAAAAACAATACTGGTGTCAATCAATTGAGAACAATTTACCTCAAGTGGAGAGCTTATATGGTTCTTAAGAAGTTCCCTCGTGAAGACTGGCCTCAAATGTAGCTCAAGATAATCTCAGCCGAAGCTTTGAAGGGCAAACGCAAAGACTGGGGATATCAGAACAAATGGGAGGGAAACTATTTGGAGAAGAAGTCAGAAAACGACGACTATGGAAAGTTTTCGTCAGCTTTCACTCGACTGACACTACGTGACCAAAACAGTAGTCGTAAAGTTTTATTTTCCAGTTTCATTCGTAAGGTTAATAAATTCAACAAATCTGCTGATCGGGCCATTGTCATAACCAATCAATTGATTTATAAGTTTGACATTAAAAAGATTAGTCCATTAAAGAAACCCATACCTATTAGTAGCATGAACGGAATCAGTGTTTCTCCTGGAATTGATCAGCTTGTTATCATTCATCTCGATGGTGGAAATGATTTTGTCTTCTCTTTGATTGACCTGAAGGATCAAATGTCTAATGTTAATAGAGCTGGAGAATTAGTGGCTATACTACTTCATCAGTACCATTTGTAAGTGATTTTTGATATTAAAACTTGATTGTGACTAATATCATAATTATGACAAACTCATGCGATAGAAGTACCAAAAGTTTTAAATTGATTATTAATTTTTAGGATTACTAAACAAGAATTGAAAGTCCGAGTTGGACCAATGCTACAGTGCAAACTTGGCAAAAAAGATAAAAGTATTACCATTGATTCAAATCAGCCATCAATTACGTTCAAGAAAGTATCTGCAAATTCGTTGGCGTTTTCATGGCCAACATCTTTGACAAACAGCAATTATTAAGTTTATAACTTTGCTCATTATTTATATTAACCCAAATGTCCAGTCAGTAAATGATTGTAAAGTTTTTTAAACTAATGTGATTGTAATTACTCTTGTATTGAACAAAACAATAATAAGCAATAATTTCGTGCTAAATTTCGACAAAAAATTGAATCAATTACATTGTTATTAAACTTATTATCAAACTTTGTCAGTTTGTCTCAACTTATTATGTAGGGTATTCTTAATTCGCTTTACATTAAATATATTTGAAATGAAGAATTGAATTTCAAGAGAATGATTTGTTTTGAACTTTTATTTTGAAATTTAATTAAAAACGTTTTCAGTATAAACTTTAAATATTAGGTTTTCTCGAAAGTAATGTCGTTTTTTTATTACCCAAATAGTAATGATATTTTTGAATGGTTTTGATTTGATTATAAATAGATTCCTATTCTTAATCAAAAGAACAGTTGTTTAAGATAATTTCTTTGATATCAAATTATTTTTCAATTATCACCGGTGATATGTCTGTTCAATTTCCCGAAGAGGCTCATATACGTATTGTATGCTTTATCAGTTTCATAAGCGCAGTAAGGCCACGGAGGCCACAAAGAATATTTGTGCCATTTATGATTATGTATTGGATGTTCGCAAATGCCAAGATGGTTAGACAAATTTCGGTCGGGCGACTTTGACCTTTCGGACCGCTCTCGTTCTGAACGACCTGTGGAATTGAATAATGACCTTTTAAGGTCAGAGATCGAGTCGGATCCCCGTCAGTTTAACCAAAAGATGGGGAGTTGTTATCGATAATAAGGGCAATTATATCATTAATTAAATTATTATAACTATTTGTAAAATTCAATTTACCTTTTCAATAAAAAACGACATTACTTTTGAGAAATAATAATATAACATTGAGCACATTCATTATTTGCTTGAGATGCATATTAATAGAAAGAAATGTTAAACTATTGCTTCAATGAAAAAAGTTTTCACTTAATTCGTTAATTATACAATCAACTAATAGTAAACATATTTAAACATCTCAAATTTAGATTCAAATAAAATACATTAATTACCTAATCACCCCATAAGTTTGTGAACTTGTACAACTTGTTCATAAGATGTTACTTGTGCAAGTATTTTTACCGATATTTTGCACCAATTTTTTTTACACAAAGAATAGCCCTAAGAAGTTTGCTTGGGTTAGGTTGGGTTTTTAGATAGGGCAAATTTATGCTCAAGGTTATACAAGTCCTTCGTCTCAAAGTCTAGAATAAAAAGATTAGACTAGTTCAAGATTGACATTTTTAAACACTTAATTCAATTGATATACGGTTTAGAATTAGGAAATAATGTTAAAAAATTATCATATCTTAAGAGATAGACGTATTATGTCTTTTAGTTTCTAATATTGATGAGCTGAGGCATCGAACAAATATTTAATAACAATAAAACACTCGAACAGTGTTCTAATTTTGAGTTTGCAAAATAATTGATCCATCGTATGGATTAGTGAGAATCAATTTAGATAAACATTTTTGATACATTTCAAAGTATTCAAAAGTGATTTAATGGTTTTAACAATTTTCTCATTAATTAAATATTAACAAAATTTTCAAATAATGGATCTCTTCAACTGTAGTTAGTTTCGCTATCGAACTAATTGTTGGCAATAGTGCTCGCTTTTAACTTCAGTTTAACGTTATGTCATTATTACTACATAGGAATGTCTACATAACAACACTTCATTTCTCGTTGCTTTGTATCGTTTTAAAGTAATTGAGCACATTCTTTCAAATCAATTTGATTTGTCATTAGCTTGACTATCGACTTTTCGAACATTGTTTGTGAATCTAGCTTTCGTCTGAATATAAGTTGTTAATGTAAAGTTAAAATCATTTCGGCGCCTAAAGTCAGACAAATTACTTAAAGCGAAATAAGAGACTTCGCGGTTAGACTTTGCCTATTCTTATCTTTTAAGTTATTTCTCATCTGAAATGTTTCAAACAAATTAAAAAATCAATTCTTGAGAATATATGAGATACGTTGAGAAAATGAAAGTAATTCAAAAGGTTTTATTAGTATTGATAATAAGTAATTTAAACATGAATATTGTTATTTCAATGGAAGGGTTCTGTGCAACTTCAAAATAATTTCATTTTAAAGTGCTCTCAAACGAAAGTTGTCATCAATAAGAAGCGGCAAAGAATGTGTTTAAAATTGAAAAAAAGTGTGGGTGAAATAGTAATAAAAAAAATTCGGAAAAATGGTATTTGAAACGGTTGTGAAAATTTTATTCAAAGTCAAATTTTACTCACAAATTGAAAATCTTATTGTTAACAATCTTTTATAGAATTAGTGGTTATAAAGATAGATATTGAACTCGATAATATTTAATTTTACAGTATTTTGCATTAACAAATTAAATCTGTTTTCAAGATTTGTTTTATGACGAAAGAAAGATCTCTCAGCTCGACAGTAACTAAAGGTGCATAAGATGTCTTCAATTTATGTTCAAATGAATTTTTCTAGAAGTGAATTTATCTAAAGGATTAAAGCTTGATTTCCACAAAATATTTGAAACTTTTAATCCATTTAGGAACAATAGATAGAGTTAGGAGTGATTTATCAGCATGTCTTTCAATCTAGATATCGTCTAAAATAAAATTCATTGAATTTGAAAATTTTGAAATATATTGAAAGGGTGGGTCATGTGATAAAAGCCGAAAAATGGTGAAAAATAGTGTTATTAAACTACGTTATCAAGGTCCCCAGTTCATAATTAGAACGCATATATTCGAATTAGAGCGATACAAATAAAAAAAGGTCTGGTGATATGGTGTATTGCCGCTTCTTAGTCATCAATTTCGAGACTGGAACTTTGTTAAAAGATTCCTTGAACACATTTGAAGTTTAATATCTGTTTTTCAAGAAGTTTTGGTAAATATGGTGAATGATTTTATTATCCATAAATGCATTAGATATAAGATTGTTATAATTAAAAATGACGATATGTCGGAAAGCAGTTCAGAGTCCTGGTTTGTGATGATCTCAGCATTTTTAAAGCTTTTTGACATACGAGAGTAGTATTTCTGGAATTTTATTACAATTGTCGCTCATAATAGCTTTATATATATGTGATTGTACTTCTACGAGATCAATCATTTCATCTGCTGGTATATTACTAATAGAACTCAATAGTTTTCCGAATTCTTCTGTAATGCTTAATGCATTGACTTGAACTTCTAATAAGGACACAGGTCGGGCCAATATGTACTTTTGACTTGTGATTTTTCTAATGAATACATCTAGTAATAATAGTGTACCATTGACATGAATTTGTGAGAGATTTGATGAGCTATCATATATGTCTCGTTGTTGTGTAGAAGTTAATGCAGGAATGCCTTTACCAAACAATCCACCAATAGCCCATACAAATAAATCGTTTATGAAAGAAGGCGTCTTTGGAGTACTACTTGCTACCATGTCAATATTACGGCGGGCACGAATTGTCCTAGCAACTGCAGTAGTAGAACTACTGTTTCTTCTTTCGTGTTCTTGCTTTAAAAATCCTATTGCATCTTTTGAATTGTGTTCTTTGGCAATATCCAATGGCTTTCGACCACCATATGCTTCAGCGTTAATGTCAGCTCCTTTTTCCATTAGTAGCTTGATTACATCTAAATGATCATTTAAAGCAGCATAGTGCAAAGGCATCAAATCGATATTTCCTTTAGCATGAATGTTAGCACCTCTATCAAGAAGGAGTTTTACTACATCAAGTTTACCATATTGTGAAGCCAAGTGTAAAGGTGTATTACTATTCTTCTGTTTGCTATTAAAGTCAGCACCTTGATCTATAAGTAGTCTGACAACATCCAAGTCACCTCTTTCAGCAGCAAAATGCAAAGGCATCGCGCCGTACTTATCCTTAGATTTAAGATCCGCGTTTATAAAATATTTTACAGCCCTTAATGTCCCGTATTTGATGGCAGCATGTAATGGTGTTAAATTATCCAATGTAGCTAATTCATTCACAATCAGATTTATTATCTCTGGATTATCTGCCAATTCTAGAGGTGTCAGACCGTTCTTATTTCTTGCTTTAACTAAGGCACCTTTATTTATGAGAAGTCTGACCACATCTAAGCTACCTCTTTGAGCACCGAAGTGTAAAGGTGTTGAGCCATACTTATCCTTGGCATTAATATCAGTATTGATGAAAATTTCTGCTGTCTTTAATGTTCCGTATTTGACGGCAGCATGCAAAGGTGTTATGTTGTCCAATGTAGCTAGTTTATTAACAAGGAGCTTCATCAACTCTGAATTACCTGTTAATGCCAGAGGTGTCAGACCATACTTGTTTTTCGCATTAACAATGGCACCTTTATCTAAAAGAAATCTTGCTAAATCCAAGCTTCCTCTTTCAGCAGCAAAGTGTAAAGGTGTCCAACCATCATTGTCCATAACATTTACTTTGGCTTTTCTATCTACAAGTAGCTTAACCTCATTATAATTATTATTGTGAACAGCAAAATGTAAGGGTGTCCAATCTTTGTCAGTTTTAGCATTAATATCAGCACCTTTATTTATGAGAAATTCGACAATATTGAGTTGTCTTTTTCCTAAAGCCACATTCAAAGGTGTCCATCCAAAGTTAGTTTTAGCCTCAATATTAGCACCATGATTTAGAAGAAGCTCAATCACATTAAGGCTACCTTGTTTAACAGCTATATGTAAAGGTGACCAATCATTATTTCCTTTAGCATTGATATCAGCACCTTTAGAAAGAGATTCTTTAATTTTACTAATATCTTCTTTTTTGACAGAATTAAACAATTCTTCATTAATTAGAAATTCCACAATATTCACATTATTGTTTTGTTTGGCAATATCAACTGAGGTTTTTCCATGGTTTGTTACAGCATTAAGATCAGCACCTTTACCAATTAGAAATCGAACTACATTCAAGTTACCGTTTGCAACAGCAAAGTGCAAAGGTGTCCAATTATTCTTTTCTCTTGCATTAATGTCAGAACCCTTATCAACGAGTAGTGCGACCACATTCAATCGACCACTTTCAGCAGCCAGGTGTAGAGGTTTACGATCAAGTTTATTATCTACATTAACACTAGTTTTTTCTATGAGAAGTCTTATAACATCCAATTTACCCTCTTTAGCGGCCCAGTGTAAAGGGGTATTACCGTCATTATCCTTAAAATTGATATCAGCATATTTCTTTATGAGAAATTTGACTACATCCAAATGTCCATTGTGGGCTGCCCAGTGTATAGGTGTTCTACCATCCATTTGTTTAGTATTAACATCAGCTCCATTCTCTACAAGCAATTTAACAACATCCAATTTGCCTTCTTTAGCAGCATAGTAGAGAGGAGTTGAACCAAAATTATCTTTAGAGTTTACGTTAACACCTCTAGCGACAAGTAGCTTAACTACACTCAGATTACCATTATTTGCAGCTAGGTGTAATGGCATACTTCCATCACTAGCCTGGGCGTTAACATCTGCACCTTTATCTACAAGAAGACCGATCACATTCAAGTTTCCATCGTAAGCAGCAAAGTGTAATGGTGTCCAACCATTTCCCACTCTAGCACTAATATTAGTTCCATTTTCTAAAAAAATTCTAATGATCTCGTCATAACCTCTTGCAACGGCAGTGTGTAGAAGATTCATTTTATTAATAATATCGTTTATATCTCCAATTAATTTTCCATTTTCAATGCAGAATCTGACCTTCTTAACATTATTTTCTTTTACAGCAATAAACAGCTCGTTCTCTAAGGGTTCAATATTTGAAACAGTAGCTATAAGAGAATTAGCTATTGTTGAGCTAGTTAGGGATATTTCGACTGTAGTATTCTGAGTTATGTTGATTCTTGTACTACTCACTGTGGATATACTGTGATGATTAGCATTTGCTTGCTCTAAAATGTTTTTTACATCAGTACGATTGGCCGAATGATCAGCGAAATCTTTCGGTGTCTTACCGTACTTGTCAATAGCATTAATATCGGCATTTCTTCCTATAAGAAATTTCACTACATCCAAATATCCTTTGTAAACTGCCCAATGCAAAGGTGTTCTTCCATCCCTTTGTTTAGTATTAACATCAGCTCCGTTTTCTACAAGTAATTTAACGACATCCAATTTTCCTTCTTTAGTAGCATAGTATAAAGGAGTTGAACCGAAATTATCTTTAGCTTCAACGTAAGCACATCGTTCTACAAGTAGCTTAGTTATATTCAAATAACCACTATTAGCAGCTAAGTGTAATGGTGTACTTCCATCATTAGCCTTGGAATTAACATCGGCATGTTTATCTATGAGAATCTTAGTCATATTCAAGTCACCATTGTGAGCAGCAAGGTGTAATGGTATCCAACCATTTCCTATATTAGCATTGATATCAGCCCCATTTTCTAATAAGATTCTTATGATTTCAATATTACCACTTGCAACAGCTGTGTGTAAAAAATTCATCTTATTTATAATATCATTTATAATATCATTTGTAACTCCAATTAATTTGCCATTTTCAATGCAGAATCTGAACTTCTTAACATTATTTTCTTTTAAAGCAATAAACAGCTCGTTCTCTAAGGGTTCAATATTTGAAACAGTAGCTATAAGAGAATTAGCTATTGTTGAGCTAGTTGGGGATATTTCGACTGTAGTATTCTGAGTTATGTTGATTCTTGTACTACTCACTGTGGATATACTGTGATGATTAGCATTTGCTTGCTCTAAAAAGTATTTTATATCAGTACGATTGGCTAACTGATCAGCCAAATCCTCCGGTGTCTTACCATACTTGTCAATAGCATTAATATCAGCATTTCTTCCTATAAGAAATTTCACTACATCCAAATATCCTTTGTAAACTGCCCAATGCAAAGGTGTTCTTCCATCCAATTGTTTAGTATTAACATCAGCTCCGTTCTCTACAAGTAATTTAACAACATCCAATTTTCCTTCTTTAGCAGCATAGTATAAAGGAGTTGAACCGAAATTATCTTTAGCTTCAACGTAAGCACATCGTTCTATAAGTAGCTTAGTTACATTCAAATGACCATTTATTGCACCTAAGTGTAATGGTGTACTTCCATCATTAGCCTTAGAATTAACATCGGCATGTTTATCTATGCGAAGCTTGGTCTCATTAAAGTCACCATTGTAAGCAGCAAGGTGTAATAATGTCCAGTTAAATTTAGGTTTACTGAAATAATCTGCTTGTACTTGCTCTAAAAATTTTATTATATCAGAACTAATACCAGATTGAGCAGCAAAGTCTTTAGGTGTTTTGCCATTCTTATCAGCAACATTAATGTCAGCATTTTTTTCCACTAGAAATCTCACAACATCCAAATGACTATTATGAGCTGCCCAGTGTAAAGGTGTCCTACCATCCCTTTGCACAATATTCACATTAGCTCGGTTGTCTACAAGCAATTTAACAATATCCAATTTGCCTTCTTTAGCAGCATAGTATAGGGGAGTTGAACCAAAATTATCTTTAGCCTCAACGTCAGCACCTTTTCTTACAAGTAGTTTGGCTAAACCGAAATTACCACTTTGAGCAGTCCAATGCAAAGGTGTCCAACCATCATTGTCCTTAACATTAACTTTAACTTCTTTATCTACAAGTAGCTTAACCTCACTGTAATTATTATCGTTAACGGCAAAATGTAAGGGTGTCCAGTCTTTGTTAGTTTTTGCGTTAATATCAGCACCTTTGTTTGTGAGAAATTCGACAATATTTAGTTGGTTTTTTCCTAAAGCCACATGCAAAGGTGTCAATCCGAACTTAGTTTTTGCATCAATATAAGCACCATAACTCAGAAGAAGCTCAATCACATTGAGGTTACCCTGTTTAACAGCAAAGTGTAAAGGTGACCAGTCATTATTTCCTTTAGCATTGATATCAGCACCTTTAGAAAGAGAGTCTTTAATTTTACTAATATCTTCGTTTTTCACACCATCAAATAAGTTTTCATTGATTAGAATTTCCACAATTTTCACATAATTCTTTTGTTTGGCAATATCAATCGAGGTTTTTCCATAATTTGTTATAGCATTAAGATCAGCACCTTTACCAATTAGAAATCGAACTAAATCAAGTTACTGTTTGCAACAGCAAAGTGCAAAGGTGTCCAATTGTTCTTTTCTCTTGCATTAATGTCAGAACCTTTATCAAGAAGTAGTGCGACCACATTCAATCGACCGCTTTCAGCAGCTAGGTGCAGAGGTTTACGATCAAGATTATTATTTGCATCAATGCTAGAAGATTTTTCTATGAGAAGTCTTATGACATCCAATTTACCCTCTTTAGCGGCCCAATGTAAAGGGGTATTGCCGTCATTATCCTTAATATTAAGATCTTCATCCCTGAAAAGTTTGAGTGTTTCTAATAAACCATATCTGGCAGCAGCATGTATAGGCGTAATATTATTTAGAGCAGCTAATTTATCCAAAATAAGCATTACTATCTCTGATTTATCCGCCAACTCTAACGATGTGTGACCAGAAATAGTTTTAACGTATACATCAGCACCTCTATTGAGAAGAAGTCTCACAGTATCAGGTTTCTCATTATTACGAGCAGCCATGTGTAGAGGTGTCCACTCATTCTTATTCTTAGCATTGACGTCAGCACCTCTATCGAGAAGAAGTCTCACGATATCAGGTTTCTCATTATGAGTAGTCATGTGTAGAGGTGTCCCCTCATCCTGTTGTTTAGCATTGACATCAGCACCTCTATCGAGAAGAAGTCTCACAGTATCAGGTTTCTCATTATTACGAGCAGCCATGTGTAGAGGTGTCCACTCATTCTTATTCTTAGCATTGACGTCAGCACCTCTATCGAGAAGAAGTCTCACGATATCAGGTTTCTCATTATGAGTAGCCATGTGTAGAGGTGTCCCCTCATCCTGTTGTTTAGCATTGACATCAGCACCCTTATCGAGAAGAAGTCTCACGATATCAGATTTCTCATTATAACGAGCAGCCATGTGTAGAGGTGTCCACTCAACCTTATCCTTCGCATTGACGTCAGCACCTCTATCGAGAAGAAGTCTCACGATATCAGGTTTCTCATTATGAGTAGTCATGTGTAGAGATGTCCACTCATTCTCATGTAGAAGTGTATGGCCAAATGTAGAAGTGTATTTTGATTTTTGTCTTTCATATTAATAATATCATTTATTACTCCGATCTCCTTCGCCTTTTCAATGTTTTTTCTAAGCGTTTGAATATTATTTACAGCTGTGAATATCTCATTTTTTAAACTCTCAATTTTTGCGTTAGTAGCATGTGCTGATGTGATGTTAACCGTTTTCGCTGTTTCGTTCATGTTGAATGTAGACATATCAGATGTCGTTTGCGCTGGATAATCTACAAAATTTCGAATATAATAAATTTAATATATTTGTGTGAAATACCATACTTCTCTTAAAACTTATTTCAATTTGAGAATAAGTCAGGTCGGTGATTAGGGATTTAAACCAGAATTAAATACTATTAAATTTTATGAAATCAGTTTTCAAGCTTACTTAATACTTAAAAGTCTAAACATAGAGCAAACATTAAATATGGAAGAAAACATGACTTAGCTCAAAACTTAAAATATGTATTTTTATGTTGGTAATTCACCTTTAAGTGTAAGATATATTAAGATTTATCAACAATTTGATGTTTATATAATTATCATTAGTGAGCATTTTGCCATGCTCTAACAACACTGTACTGTTAATGAATATTTTAATATCAATATTACATTCAAAACTGGTTTGAGAAATGATCATTTCTAAGGTTTGCAGTGAAGCAAATTCACGTTAGTCATAAGTAAAAATATTACTTTAAGATCCGTATGTTACTAACTCTATTTTCAACTAATATTAGGACATTAAAATAAAAAATCTGACAAAATACTTTGAGATCGTATTTATATTAAAACCGTACCTCTCTTAAAACTTATTTCAATTTGAGAATAAGTCAGGTCTGTGATTAGTGATTTTAAACAGGATTAAATACTATCAAATATTATAAAAACAGTTTTCAAGATTACTTAATACTTAAAAGTTTGAACAAAGAGTAAACATTAAGTATGGAAGAAAACAGGTCTTGATTCAACACTTAAAATAAGTACGTTTTCGTGCTAGTAGTTCACCTTCAAGTACAAGATAAATTAAGATTTATCAACAGTCTGATGTTTATATAATTATTCTTAGTGAGCATTTTGCCATGCTCTAACAACACTGCACCGCTAATGCATATTTTATATTTTATTTTTGTGCATCTTTTGTATTTTGTTTTAAATGATCGGTCATAATGTTTTTGTTGACGTAATTTTTGTGAGTGAGACTCATCAACATAAACAGTGAGAGGTTTCGCGTATATAGTCCAATCTTAATTCTCAAGTAAAATGTGTTTAATTCATTTTCAATTGTTTCTGTTTTAATCATTTCGTCTCTAATTATTTGATTAGTATATCACAACTTATAACCCATTTGTTTAATCAATTTATAAAATATATCGTTTTGACAGAGTCTCAAACAAATATTATAATTAGGGTCACATTTGATGTATATGTAGATGTTTTATAAATCAATGTTAATAATAATATCATTATTATCTATGATTTAATAATGACTATGACAGAACGTATGCTTAATTGTATTTGATTTAGTTATGTTAGGGGGACGGGGTCCTAATTTTTGAATGAGCCATAAACTATTCTCATATATTTTACAAGTATGACAAATATCATTAACTTTATGTTTTGTAAGCATTTAAATAGTCGATTCCTCTCTAAGACATATTTTAGTTGTCAATCAATAGGACTGTTAGTACTACATTCTATTTTTATTTTCACTCAAATTTCATTATCACAAAATGAATCACAATATTAATAAGGGGTTAAAAGTATGTATTATTAATGTTATGCTGTTTATGAACACATGTTTTGGTCAAATCAGATTAAAGACATGGCATACACATTGTGTCACTTTAAGGTTTGCCTTCAGCCGATAATTTCAACGCCGCTAAGGGATTAGTTTTGGAGTTATAGTTGAGACAATCAACAGATTGAGAGCAAGCAAATGATAGTTAATTAAATGCGGCAAATATGAATAGTTTATTCGATTTATCATTTTATATACTAATTGATATGCAGATCGAAAATTTGATCAAAAAAGCTTTATAAACATATTAACAACACAAATAAAAAATTATTTCAATGTTGCACTCTAAAATCAAAAAATGAAATCATTATTGTTTTCAACATTTGAATGCTTTAACGTTTTTGATTATTTTTCTACGATATTTAGAAATAATTGACTGTTTTAAGACAGAATAACCTAAACTACAACAAAGTCAAGAATATAGATCAGGATGTAGAGAATATAAATAAAATCTCATCTTATATATAAATTGTTGAATATGAGATCATTTTATGAGTGAACTTTTTCGAGTAAATTAAACGTATTGTGATACCAAATTTCGTTTAGAAGTTTTCTTGAATTCGACGAAACAAACTAAACCACCTTTTGGGTATTAGTAATTTATTTAAGACAAACAGTTTATACACAGAGATTAGAGGTTATAAGTAGAGAACAATGTTAAGAGACAACTTTCACGATTGTTCGGGAAGTCAAGAGTGACTATTTTGTCACTCCTTATATACGGACAGAAAGTTGTTTACAAAATCAGTGGAATTTTCCATAAGTATCAATGTTGGTCACTAACTGACCAACACGTACTCGATAATTGCCCTACTGCCCTATTTTTAACACTTTAACCCATTATTGGGGTCATCATTGCGGCTGACCCACAATTAAGGATTATCTTCACAAAACTCTTTATGTTCTGTTTATTTTCCTAAATATAAGCTATTGTGAGATCAAATCCTTGAAAGCTGTTTTTGATCTCACAGTATGGATCGCATCAGTGAGAACATTTTAAAATCTTTTTCTTTGCATATTAAATGAGATTTTGAAAGTTATATCTTGAATATTTAATTGAAAATCAATTAGCACAGAAAACAAATCGAAAATATTTTCAGTAAATAAGTCTAATCTTTTTAGAAGGATTATTATATTTGTATTCATCAAAATGTTTTGAGCAAATTACTCTTCGGCTCAAAGTTTTGAGATCTTCATTTGGAAATAAAGTTATAATTTCTTGGTTCTCACAAAATTCAACTCATTTTTGACAACTGTAAGGATATTATTCTATTTAAAAAGTTTATTTATAATGTAATTTTATTTCAGAAATTACCGTAATTTAGACTTTATTGAAAAATAATGAAAAATGAAATGAGAATTTGATATTCTATTTTTGACAATGATTAACAGCATATCCCTATTTTTCATTGCGATTTTATATTTATGAATTTAAACTAATCGAGCAAATGTAATAATTTATTGCGGATTTAATCTAATATTAATTTGAAAGACTGTTAGATTAATTATATCTTATTTTATCTTTTATTTATAAGTGAAAATTAGTTTGATTAGAGATGCATTTGTGATATATCGCTAAACAGTAAGTGTCGGTTTGATCTAGTGCTTGCGTTTAGTTGTGGCGATTCAAGTATTTCATTATAATTGTTTATAATACTAATTCGTTGGCCTCTTGCAGATGCCGGTCATTTCAATATGAATATCAGTTGTTCTCAACTCATTCAATATTTGCTCAGTAGATTCAAGTCCTGAGGTGAGACAAAAGTTTGGGATCAAAGTTAGCAAACACTTGAAAACAATACTTGAATGACATGCCCTTCACATTCATTTATAGCTTATTGGACGACATAAGACATCTTATTTCCGAAGAATGCCCTAAAATAAGTTGCTAACTGAGTTTGAAAAAGGATAAATTGATGGATTATCTTTTATGAACCTGTCTTCTCGTAAAATTAGTGCTAAAATTGGTAGATCACATACTGTAGTATTAAATTACTTGAAAGATAAAGAAAATTATGGCAAAATTTGGAGGGCCAGACGCAAGTCTTATCTAACACCCCGTGATAAGCGTCACGTAATAAGTATTTGAGCAATAAAAGTGTAACTTCAGGACAAATTAAGTCCAATTTGAGACTAGAACCTTCTAAAACCACGATTTGAAGAGCCCTCGATGAGAACCAATTCATCAAACACACGAAAATGAAGTGCAGACCTGTACTCAAAGATCATCACAAGCTAGCTAGATTTGAATTTACACGCAGACACGTGTCCTGGACTAATGATTGGAATAAAGTTATATTTTGTGATGAGAAAAAGTTTAATCTTGACGGTTCTGATGACTTATTTTTATTGGCATGACTTACGTAAAGAGGAAAACTGGATACTACAAAACAATGCTAGGATTCATACATCTAATGTTACTAACGATTGGTTCAAAAGAGAAAATATAAATGTTCTCGATTGGCCATCAGTTTCTTCCTACTTTAATTCAATTGAAAATCTTTGGGGACTACTTGTAAGAGTTGTTTATGTGAATGGAAAACAATACAACTCAATATCTGAACTTAAACAAAGGATCAATGATTGCTGGGGAGAAATTAGTGCGACAACACTTCAAAATCTCATCAATTCTATGCCAGATAGAATATTCAAGATCGTAACGAAAACTGGAGGAGCTATTGATTATTAGCCAACGAATATCTATTAGTTACTTAGTTTTTTGTTAACTGGATTTATCATCTTGAAACACTGCTTTTGGCTTCATACCTAATATCTCTCGAGTGGGTAGTCATAATTTGACAAAAACTTCATGTATTTTTTAAAATCGTTTTTTAATATAATAATGTAATTTCATTGCTTTATCTCAAGTAATTCAAAAGTTATTTGAAAAACATTGACTGGATCTATCATTTTGAAATGCACTGATGCACTATGCACTGATGAATATGTATGTTACGAACTGAAATAACATACAAGTAATGCCAATAGAATGAAATATATTGGTCTAGTGCGAATGAGACTTAAATTCCTTTGCGTAAGAACGCCGTAAATCGGTATATAGCAATATCTGTAATAGAAAATATGTATTCATGAAACTTATTTAAATATAATAAATGCTATTGAATTCATTGTTGATGAAATTCTTTTCATTGATAGATTCAATACCTACTAATTAAAATTGAAAAGTTCATGTCCAAAATTTTGATTTAAACAAAAATTGATAAAATTCTCAAATAAATCTTATCTGAATAATAATAATTGTAATAATATATACTGACTGAGCAATGGGTTTGAACAATTCAGAATTGAGCCAAGTTCCGTTAGGTATCCTTAAATAAAGACAAAAAATTTTTATTAGGCAAATAAAACATTCAATAGAATATATCTTACGCCAATTTGGCGATAATGGCTAGTCCAGTAGTGCAAGTTAACATTAAAAGGAGCGTTAAAATTAGTTTCCTTATACCAGACCATATATTTTGGCGATTAGTAGAGAAGGATTGGTCATCATCCTGTTGTTGATCTCCGTTCCCTGTTTCAATGGTGTATGAATGGAACGATGGAGTTGTTGCGTTCATTATTTAATTAGTAGTAATAACTAATAGAATAATAATTCCTATTATATCTATTTTATGAGTTTATTCTAATATCAAGCAGTTTGTTAGTGTGAGTGTTAGTCTTTGTGTTGATATAAATATAAGGCCACAATTTTTTAGTTAGATATTGCGAATCCCGTCTATTTGTCATACGATTATTATCCATTCAATTATTGAATACCAGAAAAATTATTAGATATTGTAGAAGGTTAGAGTTATTCCAGTTCCAAACCCAAAAATTTATGATTAAGTTCTGTTTGACTAATTTTTTTTTATTAATATTACTATCCCGTAGTATTGAGAGTAAAATTCCAATCAAATTGGAAGCTGTGATGGAAATGAAGGTTGCTACGCAAAACGCAGGGAAAATGCTTAACATCCTCGAAATTTGTTCAGAACATTTTGGTTAGGATTCGGGAGATTCGGAAGTACGACAATTTATGCCGTACTAGTATGTAATTAATGTTATTATAAAATTTTTTTTGCATTGTTAAGATGACGAAGGATTCGGTTCGTACGAATATACTGCATAATGCAGTACAAATCGAGTAGATGGTAGTGCGTAGAATTCTCTACAATTAAATCCCTTTATAGAAAAAATTTGAAAGTTTAAATATTTTTCATCAAATAAATAAGGATCTATTCAATATATATTAGAAATTTTTGCAGTATTTGGTAATAGATAACAGTTTTTTTAATTTATCGTATAAGATTAAGTTTAAAATACGGATTAGGTAAAGTTAAGTTAGGTATTTAATTGATTTCAACCTATAATATAAACGAGTGAAAGATTTAACTAAAAGGACTTTAATCCAAAAATTTTAACACAAGGAAAAAGGGTCTGGTTCAAAATGCCGACAATTAAAATACCGACAGGTCTAATACCGACACCATAATACCGACAGGTCAAAATACCGACACGTTCACAATACCGACACGTTCATAATACCGACATGGTCATAGTGCTAACAGTTTGTAATACTGACAACTTATAAAATTAATAAAAATTACTATAAATAATAATTTACAACCATTTTTGATAATATACACTATGTATTGACATCTTTGAACTCTTTGGTTTGTGAATAATTTAAATATATGAATACCAATACTATGTATTGCACGGTTTTAGGCCTTCAAAAGTTCATAGTAGTGAATATGAAAAGATATGAATAATGAGTACATAAAATTATCAATATTATGCATTTTCAGCATTTTGACCTTTCAGTATTATGAATGTGTCGGCATTATGAACATGTCGGTATTTTGACCTGTCGGCATTTTAATTGTCGGCATTTTGATCGGATCCCAAGGAAAAAAATATTTATAACTTTATTTTATCAATAAATCTGGGTTGGATTGACTACGAATTAGAACACATTTGAACTGGATAATAACAGAGATAATACTGAAACATTTGTAAGAGTTTACCATCAATAAATATGCTATATGCCTGCTACTTATGTAAATTTATTGAAATAAGATTATTTGGCTGATCATTTTTAAGATTAACTTAGACCAGACAATGTATTTATATCTATAGATGTACAATCATGGGGCAGATTTTTGAGACAGTAAACCACTTTTCCTAAAATCCCAACTTTTCAAAAGTACTCAAATTTTATGTTTGAATTATATTGACATTTCAAATTATTATTTATATTTTATAGAAATAAGAACAAAATGTCAGGAAAAGTTAATAATGAGTCGAGATGCATTTTGATTACTTTTCAAAAGATTGGATTTTACAAAAAGTGGTTTACTATGTCTCAGAAATAGATCCAACAATTGTAACCTCTCGGTTATAGACCGAATTTGACCGGAGGCTTCAGTCAAAGAGAAGTACGCTTTCGTCTTCTGTTCAAATATAAGATTATTGAAACAATAATCTCATACTTGAATACTGAAATTTCGACTTCCCATTTAGAATCAATTAGTCTCAAAGTATAACAAGAAATTAAGAATATTGATCATGTCTTTCTAAAACGAATTAGACGAATAAGACTTCCAATCAGAACTGCTATAAAAGCGTGTTCGGAAAGAATGGTTACTTGTATAAATTTATGATTTTAATCCCTTCTTGAGATCGCAAACTCCTAAAGATTTTTTTCAGTTATTCAATTCAAACACAAAGTCTCGATTATCTGAAAATTGAGTTTAATTCTTATATTATTAGTGATATTCCAGGCAATAATTATTTCGAAATTCTAGAATATTGGTTAATATCTGGTTTTATCCATTCCTATCAAGCAATGCAATTGACTGCTTATACATCACTACTGATAGTCTCGACGCCGAAAGATCTTTTAGTAAACTTCGCGATATTCACGATTCAAAGAGAACACGTTATAGCTCTGAAAACTTATTTATGAAAATGAAAGAGCATTTCAACGGGGATATTGAAGAAAAATTTAATTATGGATACTATAATTATTGTTATAAATGTTTTTAATTTTTTATGACCGAATATGACCACCCATTTTATAATTTTTATCTGACCGATAACGTACATCACAATATATAAAATGGAAGTATGAGTAAATCAGCCGGTAATTTGGACACAACTCAGCTAGTAGTTTTAGAGTTACAGTTCAGTTGCATTCGACTGAATTGAAGTCATACAAAACTATGATATTCATATTTCCCTCATTCCTGATATCTGTCGCCTCAACTGCAACTTGAAAACTGATAGATGAGCGGCGCTCAAATCGTCTACTTATTAACTCATATTCCTATTTAATATCTTATATCTGGACTAAACTTAGAAAGACTTTAATGCATCAGCTATAAGTTAGAGCAGTGATCTTCAATTTTTCAGATCTAACTCGTTTGGTTATACCCATTGATTGGTAGACTATTAAAATAACAGAAAGTCTAACATTAATGTTAAACATCAGCCTATTGATGTTTGACTAATTCTAGTTCTAACTTAGCTTAAAAACATTTTCTAAATCTAATTTAGTTGTTGAATCGATTTCACATGTTTAAGTAGAAGCAAATGATAGTATATATTTCAGCAACTTTCGAAACTCTACTAAATGATAGATAAACTGATTATTTTTTAATTCAAATTGATTAACATTGTCATAACGTGTTTTGAACGAATACCTAGTTTTGTCATTAACTCCTCAGCTTTGTTTTCAATACAGATCAATTTGAAGCATTCCTTTGCTGAAAAAAGCTTCAGTTTCGATTCGCTTTTGCATTGTTTTAAATCACGTGCAAGACTTGTCGAAAGAAAAATATGAAAATTTCCTCATTAAGAAAATCGTAGCAAAAAACAATACAATGCAATGCGCATGTGTCTAAGTCGATCACTTGGGATTTGATAAAATAAAATGCGATAGTGTTGTTGTGTTAAAAATTTAATTCATAGAATATTTTAGAATTAACAGAAAATGATTATGTAAGGATCATTTCCTAGATATTGAATTTGCTAGTATATATTTGAAAGTTGTACGCTGGACTGGGTTAGGCCCATTTCCCAATTTTTTGTCTCTTGTTAAATATTATGTATTTTCACAATCAATAATTGCAATTTTCCATTCAATCTAAAAACTTCAAACCCGATGCTTTTTATGAGTTTAACTGTGCTAAAAACTCGTACAAATGCAATTAATATCGTGTCCTTTATGACATAAAGATTTTTTTTGACAAAAGTAGAAAATTATACTTCGAGTCCATCTCTAGGGCAGAATTTTTTGTTTAATTCGATGTATTTTGGTCAAAATAGTGTTATTTTTTCAAAAATTGTAAAAGTATTTCATAACAAGGACTAAATCTTTTTGAAGAATAACTGAATTCTAGCGTTTAATTAGGATTTTGAGTATTTCGGAGAAGTTTTAATAACTCACATATTCAGTGATAAATTTAATAAATTAGCTATGAAAAACAAGTTTGGCAATCTTAGAAGGCTAGTCTGAGAGATATATAGAAGCGGAACTACGAGTGTAATCTACGTAGTTTCCAGTTTGTACCACGAAGCATAACACAAATTTTAATCTTTTGTATAAAAATATGATCAAAATTTGGTTTTATATTAGTTAAACATTATTAAACATATTCGAATGGGTAGTGAGAATGATATATCGTTAGCTGTTTATCGTTTCTGATGATTTTTGTTTATAAAGTGTAAGTATTTGTTGAAAATCATAATCGTTACTTAGTCTGTTAGTTTTAGTCATATTTTGAACCAAGTCAGGCAAAAGTTGTAACGTCACAAAAGAGAAATGGAGTTTCACATGGATATTTGTGGGCGTATCGAAAAATTAGTATTTGCCATATTTTTTATCACTGTTAATATTAATGGATGTAATATAAATAAGCGATAGAGGTCACTCAATTTCAAAAATAGCAAATATTTTTGCACTATGAAAGTTTTAATAATACTTATCCACTCAATCTCATCCACTTATCCATTTAATTATAATATAGAACCATATTCTGAGTTCTGTCTTAAGCTTGATCTCGACTCAAGTTAGACTTGAAATACAAATTTTGATAGCACAAAGTCTAACTTGAGTTGAGATCGAGCATAAGACAGCACTCAGAATGTGGCTCGTAATGAAATCAATGTATAATGACTGCCATGTGATGTAATAGCGAGCGCTCTGTGATATATTAATAATAGTGACTGCTCTGTGATAAAAAAAATGATGTCTCCCCAATACATTTGTAGTTTAGAGCTACCTAGTTTAGCTAGTCTAGTTTAGTTATATTTTATTTGCTGATTGTAAAGGTTACACAAAACGTTGTGCACAATATTCTGCAATGCTGTATCGATAAATGGACGAAAACTTTAATCTTAATGAGTTTCCACTTTGATTCGATTATCATTGAAGTTAATTCGAGTTATAGCAAATCAATACTAAAAATATTTTTTTCAAACACTTAAATTGAGGAATAGTTTACAAAGAGATTGAATATCAATTTAGGGATTTATCATGAGTAATATATACTCTTATATATATTTAAACTATTCGTAAAATTTTGTGTAGATTTATCTAAAATTTAAGTTTCTCATTAATAGTTTGCTGTAAGTTAGTGGTAAAGTTGATAAATTTGTGCTATTTTTGATAGTAGGGATCTTTGGCATTGCATCATATACACAAAAAATACTACGCTCGAGTTATGAAGATTAAACGTTGAAAAATGATAGAGTATTTTGAGAGCTCGTATTAAATTAGCTTGTTTAATGGTATTCATAATTGATAAACATAAGAGATAATAAGAGACAGAAAATTGATTGAAAGATGGAACTAATACCTATCACTGATCTTTAAGCTCCAATCAAATATTGAATGCAAACCTGAATAACTATAAATTGCATTAAAAACTAATGTTAATAACTTGAATCAATTTAGCATTGGATTAGCAGAAGCATTTATTCCACCAATAAATAGTAGAATTTTTAAGTTAACTATAACATTTAAGTTAACTTGAATCTCCTTTAAGCTAAAGTTAACTATAACTTCGACTAAAATTATTTTTTAAATAAATAACTTTAACCAAAATCTAAAATTAATTCAAAAGTTTAGAACTAAAGAGGTACAATGAATAGCTTAGTTAATGATAATCAAATCTAATATTGAAAGCCGATTAAACTAAAAAATTGACTTACCTTTGATTAATAATTTGAAACGTTTATTAATTTCCAATTTGTTTATAACGAATGATTTTAGTTGCTGTCAATTTTACTGTTTTATTCGATACAAATACAATTAAAGTTTGACTTGAACTATATGGCACAGTCAGATTAAATTCATTGATAGGACCTTTAAAGACTCACTTCGACTCCGTTTAGTGACTAAACTATCTCACGATGATTGAAGACCAATCAAATTAATTTTGGATGTGACGACGTTCGCAATCCAAAACTTGGGAGACAATAAGTGTTTCTTTGCTCACTTCAAATATCATAAGGGATGCATAAAATGAAGCTTAACTCAAAAATAATCAATATTAATATTGACTGCGAATCGAACATTCGTAACGAACTTCTATCTAGTTATCGTGGTTTAGAATCTTTGATGGATTGATAAAATGAATTTGTCACATAGACCAGATATGCTTTTAGACTTCCCCTTAAAAATTAAAAAATCTGCAAAGGCATGTTGTCGCTCAGGTATAGCCTTGCCTTTCTTCGCGCCAAAGTTTGTGCCACTTTTCTATGTTTGTTGACGTAATAAAATGTTTTATAAACTCGTTGATTACTTTCTCGCAACGCAGTTTCGCTTATGTGGTTAATGACCTTCAATCAGTGCGCGCCTGACAGCAGATTCGTAAGAGAAAGCAATACTAGCAATAAGTGTATTATTATGTCAAGTTTTACTGTCAATGTTTATTTAGCGGTTCCGCTTCCAGATAGATACCAATGAATCTGTAGTACTAATCGTCGAAGATTTCGATAATAATCTAACTGTTAGTAGTCTAAATTTTAGTAAATTTTCTAGTCTGACGAAATTGCATTCAAACAAGTAGTTAATGAGAATATGTTATGAAACGTTGAAATAGCAAATATTTTATTAAAGCTTTTGTAAGTTAAATATTTTAGACAGAGTTAAATAATTAATAATTATGGAATTTAATTATATGTTGTTTATTCAATAGTTCTTTAAATTTTGTTATTAATAATGAAACAAATAATAATATTAATTATAAAGTTACATCATCAATTAAATATGGTTAGCTAATTAGTTAATTAAATTCTAGTTTATTGAAATCAAAAATAGTATTCAACTCGCAATTCGAAGTTAACCTAAGTGTGAGCCTTCTCTCAACAACAATGACTGATTGAGTGACTAAATGCACTTAAATACTATTAATTCAAACTAGAGAATAATTTAATGCGTTTTATATTTCCTATTGAAATAATCAAACATTAATTAAGCAGAAAGTTTACTTTAAATTTAGTGAAAATACTGCTCTACTAATCATAGAGTTAAAAGATTTTTAAAGAATAAATCAGAACTTTTCTCACCGGATAGCCAAAGAGTGAAAATAATTCGAGGCGAGAAAATCATTTAACAGAAAAATTCATATAACCATTATCTTAACTGCAAGGAGCATGATTTTAATTGCCATTCATTATTGAATGATCGCATTTTGTGATTCAATTTGCGTTTTCTATTATTCATATTTTGTATCAAATTATAATCAATAATAGTATTGAATTGAATATCTATATCAATAATTCGTTAGTAAAACTGATTTTCTTTAAATGAAAAAATATCGATACAATCACGTGTTTTCATTTGTAGGAATAAACGATGGCTTGAAATAATAAAAATATTTATTGAAAAATAACAGTTTATCTATCTTGGTATTAAGAATAGCGTTCCACAAATTTGGATAGGGTTGAATGGTATATAACATTAAAACCTTTTCTAAAAATTTAAGAGCTCGTTCTTATTACTTCTCGAAAGTCTTTGCGAGCCATGATCTGGCGAAGCCAGGTATAAAGCTTTTTGATAAAAAATATTTATCAAAAGATTATACATATATGCTTTTGTGAAATTCTAGGAAAAGGCACTTATATATTATTTAAATTAAAAACTTAAAAGCAAAACATCATTTGCAGTAAGGCAAATAAATATTATAGCTTTAGAAATATACAAAATATTCAAATATAAATATTCAAATACTCCAATATATATTTGGAATGTTTAAGAATTAAGAGAAAGATATTGATAAGATCATTGAATAGCAGAAATGATGCCACGGAATATTCTTGATGGATGATCGGGAATCTTTCTCTCCAAATCTTCTGTGTATTACATCCTAGAGACTAATCATTCGAATAGAAAACATAAAAACATACTTTTAAAAAATCCATTGTTTTCCTTAATAGGAATTGAATTAAGTCTTATTATGAGATAAAAGACTAAATGCATACTAGTATGAATAGGACTAGTCCGGCAATGTCCAATATGAATACTATCCATTTAGGTTCATCCACTGTGAGTGCCTGTATTATGGATACAACCAATACAAACGATGCACGAATAACAATTGCAGTGCTCAACACCGAACCAAATTGTGTGATGTCTAACTATAGTTATTAATTAGAATAGTTAATTAAGAAATCCGCTATTATTGAGACTAATTTTAGTGAATTTTAAAAAAACCAATTAAATTAGGAGACTTACTTTGATTAGAATAGCAGATATTGTGACAAGTATGAAGCAGAAAATTGTAATAACAGCCGTCATTCTAATGTTATATATTTCTTGATTAGCGCAATCTACCACAACCATTAGTTTTAAGGCAATATTCTATATTATAATAGTATATATTGTTAATTATTTAGTTGCAATTAATATACAAACGATCAAAGGCTCACCAGAATAATATCTAATTTGGAAGTTGTTACTTTGCTGCGAACCATGACCATAAAATCTGATACGAAAGTTGTTAATTTGCTGGGAGGCATGGTCATAACCGCAAGTGATTGTTCGTTGAGCATAAATGTTGTTAGCAAGAAAGAGACTATTCTGTTAAATATAAATATTTGATCATACTTATCCACTCATTACTAAATTTTTAAAAATACTAAGACTTAAGATGATATTAAACAACTATTTCTAAAACGGAGACGAAAATGACTCTCGATAGGTGATATAATGAAAAGTACCTAGGGCAGTGGATTAGCCAATAATTGTCCTCAAACCAAGTTCTGACACTTGGCCTGTAATGAAAATTAAAGAATTTAAAAAATATCTCATGTAAAAATAGTTAAATAAATATTACACTAGTAGGATGAGAGCTGAAAGAGCAGTGAACATAATTTTTTTAAACAAACCATAGTAGATTTTAGCAATAGTTTTTATAAATTCAATGGTTTCATCACTTGAATCTTCAATGATTGCTATTTCGACCTGATTGTCACGTGTTTGTCCAGTTGTAAGTTCAGAGGTGGAAGGAGCTATTATTCAATGAAAATTTATAAAAAAAAACTAGAAATACATAAAATGTTTTTCATTGATTTAAACTTGTATTTACAAGTATACTGATATCTGTATTAGAATCAACTTGTATCCTATACTAAAATTTTAACTTTAAGAAAGTCATTTCATTTGAACATTTATTTTAAAATTTAGTGTGAAATGTTTAAAGTATGAATTTAAGATACTCACTTTGATCTAATCGAGTATTTACTTCAGACATTTTGATCATCTATTAATTTAATAGGTAATAAATTTAATAGAAATATTGAATTATTACTTAAATAAAAATGTTGCTTAATTCACTCATTATGCATTCAACTAATTGTATGTGTCTAATTTAAATAGCAAATAATTTATTTAATAATAGCAAATTATTAAATATAATTATAACTTCAAATAATTCATTACAATTAATTGATTAGTCAATTGTATATGAGTGATTCTGTATCATATTGGAGAATAATCGAAAATTTAAAAATATTTCAATCAAACCTGCTATACTTTATTTAAAGTTACTATTAATGATGAATCCGGCTTTCATCTAATTAAATGGTAGCCAAACTAAATGTACAAATCGCTAACTGTCCAGTTAGAGAAATTCGTATTTAAATGTAAAAAATGTTGATTGAAAGTGATGCTGCGATTGTACTGAGATGTTTCGCGCGAATGACATAATTCTCAGCTCATTGAGGTGTGTAGCCTAAAGTGGGATGCTCCGGAAGGCTTTGGGGAAGGATTTAGATTCATATTAGAAGTGTATTAGATATCAACAACAACTCAGTAGAGATGCATTTCTAAGCCATTGCTAGTAACTGATTAAGAATGTAACTATTAACTCATTTTACGAAAATATGAATAATATATTGATAAAATAGTACTCAAAAGAATAGCCAATTTTTGAGAGTTTGAGGTAGGAATTTAGACGATTATGATCGAGTATGATTGAATAGTTTAAAAGATTTCTAAATTTATAAATTTTGAAACAAATAGACAAATCATTCAAATTATTTATAATTTAAGACTTATTTTAGTATTTTTAGAAATCAAGTACTAATAGTCTATAGATCTAATGAACATAACATTTAGCTCACTAATGTACTCTATAGTTTATACAGTTTGCAAATCATAATTTTGGATGTCTAAAAATTTTTCCTCGTATATACCCATTAAAACTTTAAAGTTTTCTCCAAGATATTATATTATATTTTATTTTATTTTTCGTTAATTATTATTGGTTTTTGTTCATTGTAGATTTAACGCAGAAAGAGTGCTTAAAGAGCTTTGGCGCCAAATAGTAAAATATATCTTTGGGCGTTTGTGTAGTGAAATAAAAGGAATGATTTTAGAAACGCACTTCTTATGTGAATCTAAATCCTCCCAAAGTCTTTCCAAGTCAGTCCCAATTTAGGCCACACACCTCTATAAAGAATAAAGTAAATAAAGCCTGAATATTCTCCATGCTAAAACTCTCTATAAGTTAAACGCAAACGCAAGGTTGGATTCATTTCCATAGCATTGCACTATAAAATATATTTTCTAAGTTAAAGACCACATTATCCTAAAGTTAAACACGTTTTTAAAGGGCTCAATATTATCCATAACACCTCTATATCTTAAACAATTTTCAAAACATACAATTCGTGTAAAACATTACTAATATTAAAAATATAATTTTGTTTGAATTGAACGCCAATTAATTTATTATAAACGGTTTAATTAAAAGTATTATAATTTGTATCTAATTTGAGCTGTGATAACTGTGATAATGTCGAGCGATTAAAACATAAACTCAATGAATTTCCAGTTGAAAAGATTGAGTTAATAAATAGACGCTTATCGGGTCAAGAAGTTAAATTAGCTATCGATTATGCGATATCTGAGGGTACGGTTTCTAATATTTTCGTAAATCAGGAAAACCGAGCTGAACAGTAGTAGTAATAAAGTGAAACGAATAAGAAAAACAAATACTAACGAGAAAGAAATTTTTTAAGTGTCATATTCCATATCTTAAAATCCTCTTTAACTAAATCTAAATTCTCGTCCCAATCCGCTTTAATTTATGCAAGTCTCACAGTACATAAGTAATTATATCATATGTACTATCAGATTTTTTTGTAAGGAACCTTAATATTAACGCCCAAATGATGAAATAACAATTGAGCCAGTCAAAACTCTGACTTTATGGGCACTTTTTAGTTTAACCCCCTAAGTACTGCCTGAGGTATGCCAAAATGGGCAGATCATAAGGTGTTAACATTAAAGTTTCTTACAAAACACTTGGTAGTAAGCAATAGCGCGGAAAATTATTAGAAAAATTTGCACCAAACGGTTATAATATGCGAGCATGATTTACATTAAAATTGACAGAGAGCTGACAATTTGCCTCATTAAAAGGCTCCTTTCAATACTATATCATTAAGTTAATCATATTCAGAAATACTGGCAAATGTTAAAAAGAATCAGTTCTGATAAAGCTTCAATTTTTGTCAATATTTGAATATGAAATTTCGAATCTTCGAAAATAGTTTACAAATTTCTTTATTCAAACCACTTATACGATGAATGCCTTCTTCTTTCAGACTCCTCTTCTCGATTTCGTTACAGCAGTCAATGATTAACCCGTGAATCATTGGTTGTGTTTGTGGTGCAAAGTCAGCGATCAAAACCATTTGAGGACGCTTTCCATTTGGTTTAAGGAATGGAACGCAAGGAAGCGACAATTGATCTTTGCATGATACATGGCGTATCTCACGATAATCTAAACGACATTAATAATTACCATAAAGTCCAATCGCTTTACCACATGAACCACAATATAACGACTTAAATTCTTTCTTTTGATGCAAATTGTGTTTGCGATCTTCGAAAAGATTGCTTCCACTCTTCGGAGACATTCCCTGAGGAATGATATTACGAAACATTTGCATATTTGATGTGTTCATCTGTGGAGAACTCATAGAGAACGGTTTGAATTGACGATTGGTAACATTTGCAGGTGTCGATAAGCTTTGTTTTGGTGGGGTTTGTGTCCGCAGTCGAGATCTCAGGAATGGCTTCACTATAGTTTCAACTTCTTTTATGCACTGATGCATACATTCCGGCATCTATTTCGAAGCTTCCTCTTGAGCCAATCGACTGGAGGCTACCACTATTTTTTATCAGAAGTATTTTGCGGCATCTGGTTGAGACTCAGTACTCTTTCTGGAAATTCTTTTTCTCGAATTATTCATCGGATTCAGTGATTCATTGAGAATATTGTTTTCGATCACGTTATATTTCAAACCATCAAATGATTCAATCGATGGTCTTTCTTCGTTAACTGTTTCCAATCGATTTAAATTCAGACAGGACAAGATCTTTTCTCTCGTTTCTTGATTTTGATTATCGATCGAGTCTTCGAGAACGAACTCTTTGATAGCATTTAACTGATTTCTAAACGCATTTTTTTGTCCCATCAGTTCTCTGTTTTGAACCTCTTTTGCGAACCCAAATCTAGTTGAGCCGAAAGCCATTTAATTCTATTGTTTTCTGAGTTGCGTATCAATCTAATTAGTTCTAAAAATGAAGAATGAATTATATAATCAAATAAAGGCAATTAATCAATGGTTTGATACCACTTTCATCGATAGATACGAGACAATTAGAAAAACGATTCATATCGTCAAATTGTGCCACAACTGACAGTTTTGTTCTTTCTATACTTTCCGAAATTATCTTCAGTTAATCGTTCAATTTATTAATTTGTATTATTATATTTGATTATTACTCAAAAGAAATG
Organism: Archegozetes longisetosus; assembly: GCA_018873245.2. Taxonomy (NCBI): domain Eukaryota; kingdom Metazoa; phylum Arthropoda; class Arachnida; order Sarcoptiformes; family Trhypochthoniidae; genus Archegozetes; species Archegozetes longisetosus. The sequence goes on along the minus strand of JAEMBT020000009.1, from coordinate 12,901,790 downwards.
TTTTGTTTTTATGCCAAATATCTTGAAATAAATATTTTGAATAAACATTTTCTATAATACCATACTTGAATTTTTCAACAATTGAAGAATAAGGTTAATTAACATAAAAATGATATAAAAAGGTTTACTCTTAATTGTAGTTTAGGTCATTATTAAAGCTACACCTCAAAAACGCTATAGAATCAATAGTTAATAAATATTGGAAAATACTTAACTAAACTACAATTAAGAGCAATCCGATTTATACAATTTTTATGTTGACTAAACTCATTGGTTAATACTTCAGTATTTCATAATGAGAATCAAAATAAAACTATTTACAATTAACTCTTAGAGAGTACAATTTTCCAAAATATCATTCAGAATAATGTTAATCTAATTGGTTCATAAAATTTTAAATATAAAGATTTAGATCAATTCACTTTAGTACTTAATTGAGAGAAAACTATATTCAAATTTTAAATTAATATTCTGGACAGTAATTGGTAGAAATCAATTGACAAATTAGTCAAAGGACTAGTCTGATAGGCTTTTTGCTTATTTGTATATAAAAACTAAACCATAATTATTTTTTCGTATAAAATCCTGTTAAGTTTTTTATAAAATTTAAAGTATTATACCATATTAACTTCATGTCCTATATCTTAATAGTTAAGTTAAGAAAATCTGATGAAATTGAGGCATCAAAGTTGTTTACTATTTATAGTTGACATATATACTGTAAATGTTTTTTTATAATAAAAGCCATTAATTTTGCAAATAAAATTATACTGTCTAAAGATTTAGACATATTTAGTGTTTGGAAAGTTTAGACAAAAAACCATTTAAAGTGTGTGTTTAAATGAAACTCAATAAATGAGTATTTTATTGATTAAATGCATATACAGAAACAATGCAGTTTAAATAAAATTAAGATATTTAATGTTAAAAAGTCTTTCAACCCATCAACTTTGGTGACTTGACTTTCTGTAAATCCTCGGCGCTCGAGCGTGTGCATCATTGCTAATTAGTTTTTGACGATTCAAAGTGTCATATTCGAAGTGATTATTAACATAAACTTAAGTTCTATCAAAACTGACTGTTGAATGCAAATGCACACTCTGCTGAGAAGTATTATTCTTATCGATGAAAAGCAGTTAGCAAGAGCAAGTGATATGAAATATAGCAAACTAAAATGTTTGTCAGATAACCACAAAATATTGTCAAATTAAAAGTAAAAAGAGCCAAATTACTCCAGTATATTGTTATATTGTTGAAAAAGTAAGATTTTAGACAAGGATCATTTAAAGTCGGTTATTAATCATAAGCAATAATTTTGTGTTAATCTAAGCACATTGCTATTAAACTTTGTCAATTTGTCTAATTTTATTATGCAAAGTGTTCTTACTTCACTCGATACTAAATATATTTGAAATAAACAGATTAAAAATGTATTGAAATACTACCACATGTTTGAATATTTTATTCTTTGATTATTACCTCAATATAGAGATAACTCTAATAAAGTTTTGATAATATTGATTTCATCGTCGTTATGGATAAGTCATATTGAATTTTGTTTCGGCCTACAGGTAATTTAAATTTCTTTTTGATTATTTTGTTCATTTATTTATTGTTTAGTTGTTGTTTGGATTGCGGTGTGTATTGTTGCAAACCTAGCTCATATATAATAATGTAAAGTTTGAGTTTAGGTCTGAACCTAAACCTTAACTTAACTGAAGTATGAGCGTGGTTTGCGACAATACTCACCCTAATTCATACCTGAGCTGGTAATATTCAAGGCTAATTAGTTCAATCAGAACGAGAGATTAGTCGAAGAAAAGTTATTCGAGCAAAAGTTCTTCAATACTATTATTTGATTCGTTAACTAGAATAACTATTCATCACATGCTGATCGTGACGGTTGCTCTTTTTATTTCACTCATAATAATTATGAACAATTATTGTTGGTTTAATATTGTTGGCTATCGTTTCTAATATACATATAGTTACTATACAGATCGAAACGCTTTAGCAATTTCATCAAAATTCAAACATATTCCAAAACAATGTACTGAATCGTTCAAATAAAATATTGAATTACAAGATATCAAATTAACATATTCTTAAAATTCTTAATCCAAAAATTTATGAAATCATATTTACCGAATGACGAAAGATTTAAAGACCTTATTTCAAATTTAGCACAACACTTTCAAATTTTGAATGTGTGATTATTCGAAAGATAGTAAAATGATTTCATCAAATCCTTTTGCAATAACAGAAAAATACTTTAATTCATCAAATGAATAATAATTTATTATTAATAGATAGTAATTGAGGTTTCTTATAGCTTTAAATGTATAAAAATATTTGAGTGATTCGACATTTTCTCATCTTATCTCATAATATACTCGGAGAAAAAATGCGCATAATACAAGTCTACGTGTAATACACATATAGATTGATTTCCAAAAAATTTGAGTACGTAAACTAATTGCGTAGTTATTGTAGTTTTTAGAATTGAATATCTTTGCACAAGTTAATACATTTAGTAAATATGCAAACGTTAAATCTAAACAATAGTAGAATGTTGATTGTAAATTTCTATAAACAAAATATAGATATAGCAAAACCAGACACTGTCAGCTTTTTTAAAGACAGAAAGTGGCACAATAATTGTGTATATTATAATAACTGGAGTAGAAAATAACAAACAACTCGAAATATAACCTGGCAGTGGCCACAAGCCGAACAAATTAAGAGAATTGGAAGAATAAGTTGTACAAACGTAAACGCAATTTATGAAAGTTTGTGAAATTGGACTAGAGCTAAATATTGCAATGAAACAGCTAAAAATTATTTGCACATAGAATCAAATAATACTGCTAAAATAAGCAATGAAAATCGAAACTTAAAGTAAAGAAGTGTTTGAATAAGTTAAGTCGTGATTAATTACACACTATTGGACAAGACGAATTCATTTCGCAATGATGGACCAAATGGTTACGGTAGAGATTCATATTTTGCACATTCATCTCTTAAATCAGGATTTGTTGAATATTTGATCGAGAAATTAAAAGATAAAAATGAAGAAATTGACAGAAGCTGTTTCCAAAGACTGTTGTCGCGTACTAACGTCCTGTGAATCAAAATTTAGACTCTTCGAAAGCGCGCGCCATGAAATAGGTTTCAAATTTGTCAACATATATTATACCATCTCGTAGGCAATCTATTGATGTAAAATTATTCTAATTTTCTTTAGTTTTGAGTTCAATTATCAAAAGTTATGCCATCAAAAGAGAAGATGACTCGAAATCTGGTCGTTACACTCTATAACAACATTTCAGGTAAACCCAAATCTTATACAGTAAAACATTTGATGGCTGAAGGTATACCTCGCAGTTCCATATATAACATAATTAAAACATATCAAGAACGGTTGACCACTAAATAAAAAGTAGGTAAGGGTTGCTATTTTCAGAAAATATCAACACAAAAGGTTCAAAAGCTTTACCGAACGATGAATCATAAGGACAAGTTTACTATCTACTGAGCCGCCAATAAGTTCTCTGTGGACAGAGGAACTATCAAATATTGGTTGAAAAGCGATATATTCGGAGATATATCAAGAGGAAACCACTAGAATATACCAGAACTCAAGAGATAATGGTTAAAAGACAGTGCGCCTGGCTGTATCGCAATCGTCAAAATTTGAATTTGCTATTGATTTGTTAAGCCAACAAACTTTCCTCATTGCCGTCCGATTGAAGACTTCTTAGATTATTTGTGTCGAATAGTTTATAAAAATGGTTGGTATGCAAAAATAATGGTTAACTTATATGAAAAATAAATGCTACCACAAAAAAATTGATTTAAATATTGTCTAAAGGAGTGTGACTAAAAGGATCTGAAGATGTGCTGAATTGGGGTCACTATCAGTTGTTCATTAGCTCATTCCTATTTTTTGTATAATGTAGTTTTTATACAAAAGTTCATATTTTTTAGGGAATTGTATCGTAAAATTGAATTAAAACTTAGTCTAAATTTTGATTCACATGACATTAAAACTCGGATACGAATGGCCATGGACAACAGGCCACTATCAGCAGTTAACTAAACTAAAATTATCTATCATTACTTTGATTCTGTGTAAAATATCTTTTGATCTGATCGATTAAAAAAATTATAAACAAATGGTTTTGTGTTGATTTTTCTTCGAGCGTAGAGCTATTACAAAAATTTGCATAATATTCAAAATGCAATAACTTTTTGTTACTGAAAAGAATTTAAAGAGTAGTCTATGTATTGAAAGAGCATTAAATAAGTTTTAGTTGGGCATAAAATTTGTTCCCAAATCTGCCGCTTTCTGAATATTAGTCTTCATTTTCTTCATGACGTTTATTATGACTTCTGGACTAATTTTGCGTAACTTTTGTCTAATGTAATTCTCAAATGTTCAATACCTTTGTTTTGACAGTCATCTAGATAAGCGTTAGACTTAAGGAGACTACAAAACTATTAAATTTGCCGCAAATGGAGAACGTTTGGTGGGTTGCGTGCTCACTTGGCAAACTTTATATCAAATTTATTCAATATTGAGATTGTGTTCTTCGAGTAATTAGATGTTGCCAAATCTGACCAAAAGTCGTATTTACTATCCTCATAATATTTTTAAAGTTGTATTTAACTTTTAAAATTATAGCTTTATTTGAAGTTTACTGTTTGTATTCTTGAAATGAACTGAAGATACATTTGATCAATTTTTCGCATATAAAGAGTAAGAAATACAATAAAAGGTGTTATTGACCAGAAAGAGTCAGACTTCTGGCGACTTCAAACGTTTCAATCCGTCTCTATTTTAATTTCTATAAGGTATATACCTTTTCACAAGTTTATTCTATATGTTAAATAAATCCAAAAATTGTGAAAACAATTACCTGACCAAACCGCAATCGACATATAATACGTTAATTGAAATGATTTTAATAAATAGAAAATAATCTTAAACTCTATTTCTTTACATATTTCTTTAGGAATGGAACCAATCGCTTCTCTATAAACAATTTAGAATAAATTCTTGAATCAATAGCACAGTTTTTAGGGTACAAATAAGTATTAGAGCGACTATCTTCGCTGATCGTCAACAAAACTAAAATCTTAGCCGGGAATTTAGATATAGCTCGATATTTGACATCAATACTTGTTGGTAGTATGTCAGAAGAATAAAAGCCATGATACCCGCACATATTTTCGTCATTTAGAGAGAAATAACTTTCTTCATCCATTGCAGTCTTGAGGCCATTCGATAACCGAAAAATTGTTTTACTCAAACAATTCAATCTCTTTTATCATAATATCTTGTTTTAAAGGTGTTTATAGTCTAACCCTTCTCTTATAATACTTAACTCCATCACATTCCAGTATTTTAGATCCATAAGATAGACTTATATTGCACTTTCGAGTCATTTTATTCTGTGAGTTCCTATTCATCCATCAAAGTATTAATCGGACCTTCAATCTTTTCATGATTCATTTTGATGGCTTTGCGGCCCGACCATTGGATCTTTTCAATGATATGTTTTCTCTATACGACTATATTATAATATAAATCGATCGTCTTATACGTTTCATTTCAATAAAATGCCTAACATTGAATAACTCTTTTTTGTCTGTTTTACACAAAATTGTCAGACGAGCATTTTCTTAAATTCGTTTAGCAGCTCCGTGGCTAGAACTGACAAGTTTAAGAATTTGTACACTCGATATTCTAAACTACAAATTCATACAATATCGAATATGATTTTATCCAAGCTGTCAAATAATCGCATGAATGTGTTATCGACTCAAATCTATTGAAATTTCCAAAAACTTCAAAATCTGACTTAGAAAAGATTTGATTGTTAAAAGGACAGTTTAGAAATCATATTCCTTCAGGTAAAATGCTTATGAATAACGTAACTATTTGCTTACAAACTTACATTTCTGATAGATTCTTGAAAGCTACAAACTTTTAAGTTTACATGTATATTCTATTCTAAAGATTTTAGGTATAATTTGTGTTCAGATAATTCGATCAAAGAACAATCTGAAGTATGTATTTCAATGGTATTAAATGAATGAGTATCGTATTAGTCAAATGTATATACAGACAAAATAATAGCTCAAATAAAATTTAGAAATTTAGTATTAAAAGTATCTTGCAATCCATCAATTCTGATGACTTGGTCCTCGGTAAACGCTCAGCATTTCAATGCATCGAAAAAGTGAGGGTCGAGGGTGTGCATCATTGCTAATTAGTTTTTAAAAATTCAAAGTAGGCATTCAAAGATTAACATAAATCCGAGTCCTATCAGAACTGACTATTGAGCACAAACCATCACTCTAATGTGGAGCATTGTACTTATTGATGAAAAGTAGTTCACAAGTGATTTAAATTTTTTTCTTGGTCCATAATTTATTACAAAATTAGAAGCAGAATGGGCTAAATTACTACAAAGTATTGTTATTGCAAAAGTAAGCTTTTAAACATAGATTATTTAAAGTTGGTTATCGTTTGTTTTGTGGCTAATATAGAGTTTGAATAGAAGGGAATCAAGTCGTTACTTGAAAAGCGTTTAGCCATATCTAGACCGTTATAGACGCTAATTTCCTAACCTAACTTAATTAAAACTAGTTGCACCATTCGTATGTTAAGTTAAGTTAGATAATGTAAGAAGAATGCTAGGCATGACTTCTTGACTAATTATATTACTCTTTTATACCCAAACCCTACTCGAACCATAAACCAAACCATAGCCTTAGAATTAGTATGGAATTCGATATGATTGTTACTTTACTCATAACTATGGAGAGGACGATGGCAAGAAATAGATATAAGATGAAAGCATTATTAGTCATTGTGGAGCACTACAGACGATATAAAATACGTAAATATATCGTACAACTGCTTCATCTTTACCGAAATGTTAAATACTTAAGAGATTATGGAAAGTCTCTTCCATGGCCGGCACCACCGCCTTCCTTGAAAAACAATACAGGTGTCAATCAATTGAGAACAATTTACCTCAAGTGGAGAGCTTATATGGCTCTTAAGAAGTTCCCCGTGAAGACTGGTCTCAAATGCAATTCAAGATAATCACAGCCGAAGCTTTGGGGGACAAACGCAAAGACTGGGGATATCAGAACAAATGGGAGGGCAACTATTTGGAAGAGAAGTTAGAAAAAGATTACTATGGAAAGTTTCCATAAGCTTCTACTTGACTGACACTACGTCGCCAAAACAGTAGTCGTAGTCTTATTTTCCAGTTTCATTCGTAAGGCTAATAAATTTAACAAATCTGCCGATCGAGCCATTTTCATAACCAATAACATCTCAGATCTGTTTGTAATTTCACAATGGCATATGATGTAGACTTTGTTTCTATTTTTTTTGTTGCATTGCACATTTTTCTTACACTGAAGGTATCTCAAGTAATTATCGAGTCTGAATTTCAGACTAAATTTTTATTAAAGTACTTGTCTTGACATACCCAAAGAACATAATCTTATTTGCGAATGCGCACTGGGCGACCAGGTATAAGCATCCGAAATATACGAGATTTGCATATAAATTATGATGAAATATACAAAACTTGTTGCAATATTTTATTAGGGGAAAAATTCTAATTACCGATAACTAAATAAGTAAATTAAAGTACATCTCTATGTACAAGTATACAATTTAATATAAATTTCAAACATATACAAAATGTTTACTGACATATAGAATGTTTAAAAACTATTAATAGAATATTCTAACGTTAATTTAAATATTGATAGCATTGAACCAAATTCAGCAGAAATAACAATTAGTATTAAATTGTGCGAATATATGAAAATTTTAATTTTGTATAACAAAAATTGTGATTTTAATAATGAAGAACTTGAGTACAATAGTGATACAAATATTAATGACGATAGTGACTATGAATTTATAAATGAAGAAATTAAAAATGAATCTGATTCTAAAGTTTCGTTTGAATATGACGAAAGCATATATCATATAGAACACCCAAAACATATACCTTTTGCATAGAAATCCGGAAAAAGTTTTCATTTTTAACTTCCAAAATTTTGAGCAAAATTTAATTATTTTTTGATTACAAGTAAATTAAATACTAAATTTTAACAAAATTAGGTTTTCATAATTTAATTGTGCGACCACAAGAATTAATAAACTTTTGAAGTTGTTTATGCATACTTTCTACAATATAAGCTATATATAAGTCGCAGAACGTTGTCAAATTTCTAGGGGTTTTTTCTATCTATTCATTGATTTTTACGTATTTTATGGTCTCTGGTTTATTTATTATCATTTTTTATGAATTTTTGACCTGAATCAAGCTCGAAAATATAATGAGCCAATCGTTGATCACATTTGAAATTTACACGTGCTCCTCTTTAATTCTTCTTTGAATCATCCTTTTTGATCAAATTTTTATTTTGATGCCATAAATGGTTTAAAAGAGTATGTTTAGTCCTCAATGAATCATTCTATGAATTTTCGCACCTAATTTTCTTAAGTGAAAGACTTGTAAACGGCGGAGCAATTCAATAGTTATTACGTTCGCGGTTAATGTGTTATAATTTTGCATATGGTTGTCATACCAAAATTTTTTAGACATCAAATGAAAGTATGCGAAATTTCCTTTAAATCAACATATATCATGCTAGGTTCGGACTTTAATAACATAAGATAATTTAACTTAAACTTTCACAAGACTTTTCCGGATTTCTATGCAAAATACTATACATTTAAAACACTTCAAAGCAAATTTCACAGACTTAAACAACTGCAACAATTGAAACCGATTTAAGCAATATCTTGATAAGGGACCAAAAAGCAAAAACTGCTTGAGATTTGCAAATTTATTTGGGAAAGTTTAAAAGTGCATGAGAAAAACTTTTAGTAGTTCATGACAAAAATTTGCAAAGGTGGGGACGTATTGAAGAGAAGAAAAATTAAATATTGAATTTAAAGCTAGTAAAACATTTTTACAAAATTTCAAAGCAAAATTTAGAATAAGTAATCGCCGAATAAAATAATTTGTTAAAAAAATTCGTTAGTGATCAATATAAAATAAAAACAAATGCATTTAATTTTCGACAGATATCAATTGAATACCTCAATACAATATATAAGAAAATTAAGCTAGATAATTTTTTAAAACTTTAAAAATTATAAAAATCATTTAATGGTTCTGAGCCAGAATGTCACCACAAAAATGTCTTCAAAATTTCGCCGGCAAAAATATCGCCAAAAAATTTAACACAAAAATGTAGGTTTCGAAATTTTTACTATTGTATGCGTTCCAAGTGAAATTAACAAGAGTAACATGTTTTATTAGAATGAGCACTTTTTCATATTTTTGTATTTTTTACAGTTTTAAAATAATAACCAATGAGTAGAAGGTGTTCCATGATTTGTACTTCTATGCTACTTGTATTAAACAAGATAAAAATGAAATATATGAGCGGTTTTTTTATTTCTTGTAACAGTAAAACATATTAATAGTATTTAAATTTGAAATTAAATTAATTTTATTCAAAATAGTTTTCATCTATTTTAACTTTCATTGTAAAAATAAAATTTTAAATCATGACTTGAAATTTAGTATAATCGTTTGATCAAAAAGATGACATTCTGTGAAATGGAAAAATTGTGTTTACAATTTTAATGTTTATTTAGTTTGCTTTACTCGTCTTAAGAGCAAATTGTTAATCAATTTTTAGTTTAATAATAAAGTAGACGTATCTGTAGTTTACATCTTTTATATGTCCTAAGTTTTTAGTTGGTGACTTTACAGTTATAGTGAAAGTAAATTTCCAATTGGTTGAAAGATAAATATTTGTGTATTATTTACCTAAATTGCTAAAACATATAGGTATTTTGATATAAGCATGAATATTTTCCATTGAGCTAAAAATAGTGAGTTTAGGACACCAAAAAGAGTATAAAAGTAGTTATATTAGGAACAGTCTTATTTCTTACTTTGTAAGAAAAATCGTACTTAGTACTTATAGTATGTAAGAAAAGTAAAAGTGAAGAAACTGTTATTATATTGTTTTTATATATTTATATTAATAAAAGTTATAAAAAGTAAGTCTTAATTTATCTATCTATTAAAGCACGTCCTATCGAGCCTGCAAGACTCTGATAGAATGATGTTAGGTAAAACGGATTGGGATCTCATATTGAGACCCCCGATTCCAATCCGTTCAACTTGAACACACGTACACGAAGACCCTACACAAAACGTATGGACCGGGTTTTTCGTATCTAGATGATCCCGCGTCTCAAAAATAAATATCAATACTAACAATAAAAATAACAATACTATCTATACCAGAAAAATATCAAAACGTGAATTGATTAGCCTAATTTCTGAATTTATTATCTATAAATAGTATTGTTATCATAATCTTTAGATGATTTTTTTGAATATGTAGGTATTTTTATCGTCAAGAAGTTTACTTAAACTGATCTTAGCATTTTTGATCGTGAAAAGATTGCACTTAATTGTGACATGGTGCCATAGTGATTAATATTGATACTTGCTGCTACTTGTTATTTTTTTATTGAAACAGGAGTTAACCCTAGAACAGTATTTCATGGGTCAAAATGACGCAAAGGTATATAAAAAATGTTATAATTATTTAATGCAATTTACAATGTTAATAAAACTGATAGTATTTTCAAATGAGTATATTTAGATCGTATTAAGCAATAAATTAATTATTTACAAATTTTATATTTAAATTGAATCATTTTTAAAGTTAGTTCTATTTGAGTTTAGGCCATAAGTTTGTATGTGAAATTCGTTTTCACTCAAACCTTAAACTGATTACATCAACGATGACGACACTAATAAAGTACAAAACACGCTAACTGTTATACACCCCAACCCTTACGATAACATACTTATCCAAATTAATCGATGGGTCAAAAAGACCCTGTTTTACTGAAATCGTTAATCGAAATCGTTTTACTGTTTAAGGGTTAAACAATTATTCCTAAAACCGCGGCAAAGGTAACCCTCAATAAATGTTTTAATGAGAAATACTTAGGGCAGTAGATTATCCAATCTACCTCTAACCGAGTTTTAGAAGATAACCTGTAATAAAAGTTAGAGAACTAATTTAAAAGATCACATATGAAATAATTAAATACATATTACACTAATAGGATGAGAGCTATTAGAGTAAAGGTGATCAAAATTGGAGTTGAAATAAATCAGATTTCATCAATAATGGATTTTACAAATTCAGTGTTTTCATGATTTAGGTCTTCAGTAATTGTTACTCTAACACGACTGTTATGTGTTTACCTGATTAATACACCTACTATGCAATCAACTAATTATACAGCTTGTTACAAAATTAAACAGACCTCTTTAAAAGCACCCAGCTCAGTTATTTTTAAACCGATTTTCATGCGGTTTGTTTTAAAATGGACAAAAACTCCCCAGAAATGTCATATTAAATTTTCACAGATTTATCTCAACAGACAAAAATTTTAAATTTAACTAAATGAATATTTCTATTGGTAATTTTAAAAATTTAAGTATTTTATTTAAATTTGATGTAATTTGTATTTGTATTTTTCCATTTTCAATGAAAAAATTTACTATTTTGTCAATAAAATTTTTTCTGCTAAAGATAAATTTGTGAAAATTTAATATGACATTTCTGGGGAGTTTTTGTCCATTTTAAAACAAACCGCATGAAAATCGATTTAAAAATAACTAAGCTGGATGCTTTCAAAGAGGTCTGTTTAATTTTGTAACAAGCTGTATGTCTCTAATTTAGATAGAAGATAATTTATTTGCTATGTTTAATAATAGTTTCAAATAATTTAATACAATTAATCGATTTTATCAATTGTTTATGAGTGATTTTGTATTACATTAGAAAATAAATGAAAACCTTGATAAACTTTGAGAATTTATTCAAAGTTATTGTTAAAGATGAATTCGACTTACATTTAATTGAATGACAGCCGAACTAAATGTAAAAATGACTGACCCTGTCCGAAGTTAGGGCAATTTTACTCAGATACATGGAAAATGCTGTGTTGCGTCTTTCAACCATGATGAGAGTGATGCAATGCATTATAGTGAAACCTTCATAATATTCATTCTCCATGTAAAAACCCTCTATAAGTTAAGCGCGAACGTAAGACTCGATTCACTTCCACAGCGTCTGAGCTTTTGACGCATAGCCATCAGGTGCTGTCTTTGGTGGATTTTCAGTTTTAAATTTGATAGTATCTCATGAGTGAAGCGACTTCAGTAAGCTTTCGGAATAGGAGGCAGTAGTAATACCCTAATTGAAAAGTCTCATAACGGAAATTTTTCTAAGCCTACTGTAGGACCTTTTTACAAATAAGTTTGAAAACTTATGTAAATAATTAAAGAAATACAAGTGAATTATAAGGTTGTTCGGAAAGTAATCGCGTATTTATATAGGGTTTAGAAAACCTCATTTATTTGTTAACTACTATTCGTTTACAAATCGTTTTTTGTATTATTTCAATACGTTTGATAATTGTCTTGAATTTTGTAATAAAAAAGTTTTGAAAATCAAAATCTTCCGTCTTAACGATGCCATTAATTGATATTCATTATAGACATTGTATGCTTCATGAATTTAAGCGTGGTAATTCGGCAACGGTTGCCAAGAAAAATATTTGTGAAGCTTACGGTGATGTCATTAGTGTTCGTCGATGTCAAGAATGGTTTGCCAAATTCAGATCTGGTCACTTCGATCTGAATGATCTCCCGAAAAGTGTTCGTCCATCTGAGTTGGACAATGAGGTCCTAAAGGCTATGGTTGAGTCGAACCCAAGAGTTTCTACTCGAGAATTGGCTGAAAGACTCAACACATCGAATAGTACTGTTTGCGAACATCTGCAGCAATTAGGAAAGACGAACAAAGCGGGTGTTTGAGTACCTCATGAACTTTCCGCTGAGGATATGATCCTAAGATACCTCAATCTGCACTTCTCTTTTGGCTCGACAAGCAGTGGAACCATTTCTCAAACGAATTATCACTGGAGACGAGAAATGGGTTCTGTATGTCAATGTTGTTCGCAAAAAATAATGGCTGCACCCTGGTCAGACACCAATACCGACACCCAAACCCGGGTTACACCCGAAAAAAGTTTTACTTTTTGTATGGTGGGATATGGAGGGTGTGGTATATTTTGAACTGTTGGAACAGAATCAGACCATCACTGCAGATGTCTATTGTCGCCAATTAGATGAATTGAGAGATGCCCTGATCCTCAAACGACCCGCTTTGATCAATAGAAAAGGTGTAATCCTACAACAAGACAACGCGAGACCTCATACTGCGAAAGTGACCCGCGATAAACTGAAGGAGTTTGGTTGGGAAGTTCTCCCTCACCCAGCCTATAGTCCAGACATTGCACCTTCAGATTATCATTTGTTCCAATCTTTGCAACACTTTCTGGATGGCAAACAATTCACTGATAAAAGAGACATTGAAACGGACATCACTCACTTCTTCGCCTCCAAACCGAAAGACTTCTATAAGAATGGTATCGAAGCTCTGCCCCATAGATGGGAGACAGTAATCGAAAAAGATGGCAATTATATAATCGATTGATGTTTTGTATTCTTTTTTTGTAAAATTCGTTTCCAATTCTTTGAATAAATACCCAATTACTTTCCGAACAACTTTATATATAAAGATAAGTAAAGTTATTGAGTCAGAATTAATTTGAACTGTTTTATAGAGGCAGATGAAAAGTATTCAAAGTTATTAATATACTTTATGAGACAAAGGTTAACGACTAATAAAGCAAATTTGTATTTTAATTTCTAACATTAAAATCAATGTTTTCATCTGAAAATCAAAATTTTTATCTGTATATTCTGACTTAACTGTATACAATTAAGAGAAAAATTGAGAAATAATAGTAAAGTATTGAAGGAAAATTACGATGCTTATATTTCAAGTTTATGCAGGTTGCGAAACCGGTTTCAGGGTAAAAGTAACAAACAATGAATTTTCTCTGACTGCTTCCTATTCCGAAACCTTACCGCGACTTATAACACATTTGATTGACATATTTAGGCATGCTTTCATTGGTTCAACGTATCTAAACGAGTAAACGTAACAGTACATTAGGATATGGTGCAACAGCATGGGTGATGCTTGTGATCTCACGTTTACCGAGGCCTAAGCTTTTAGTTTATTTTTATTTACTCATAAGCTCAGACGGCAAAGCACTATCAAATATATTCTGTAGCTAAAGGCCTCTTTATCCTAAAGTTAGATACGTTTTATAAGGTTCAATACTATCTATAACACCTCCATAGCTTAAAAATTTTTCAAAACGATTCGTGTAAAACATTGCTAATATTAAAAATAAATTATTCTTTAAGTTGGATAGCAATTAATTTATTATTAATGGAATAATTAAAAGTATTATAATTTGTATCTAATTTGAGCTGCGATTATTTCGAGCAAAGTGAAACATAAAATCAATAAATTGCCAGTTGAAAAAATTGGGTTAATAAACAAGCGCTTATCGGGTGAGGAAGTTAGATTGGCGATTGAATGTGTGATATCCGAGGGCACGGTCTCTAACATTTCAAGAATCGGGAAAAATTCTTAAATGAGTTTAATAGTCATAGTAATAAAATGAAACAAATGAAAAAAATACGAGAGAAAATTAAATCTTTTTGAGTGCTGTTTTCTATAGCTAAAACCCTCTTTAACTTGGATCTAAATTCTGGTCTCAAACCGCTTTAACTTATAGAAGTTTCACTGTAATTATCCTTTCATATGTAACGTGTGAACACTAATTAATGTGACTGAGTAAACTGTTGAATAGCTATGCTATTTTGGGTCAATTTAAACAAACTATGAGTCAAATTGTAGCTTAGATTCTGTTAATTGTTTAGCATATTTTTATTCTTTGAGATTATTTCTCAAATAAAATATGGATCAATTGAAAACAGATAGTAAAGAAAAATGTTGGCACTTTCTATAAAGCAAATGGAGGAAAGGATAAATTATTTACTGCTAATCACTTTAAATCAATCAATATCCGAAAAAGTACTACATATCGGATTATCGAAAGAGTGGACAATAATTTGTCATTAAAGAGGGCTAAAGGTCAAGGATGGAAAGCGATAAAATTACTCAAAAACTGTGTTGGGTTCGTTGACGGCCGTATTGGCGTTACAAAGACAAATGTGGAAAAAAGTTCAAAATAAGCCAAACATATCGCAAAACTAAGAAAATTTTATCGAATCAAGCGATGTTAGCGTAAAACTAGACCCAAAGTTACAGAGAAGCAAAAGATTTTACAGAAAATCAAATTGAATAAAATGAGACGCACTATCGCTAAGCCTTCAACAAAAGTGCAAATCGTAATCGAGGACGATTTTCACTTTCCGATTAATTTCCGACATATTTCCCGGTTCGAGACAAGAAATGCTCGACGAATGATAGCTTTTATGCCTTCGACGTCGAAAATGTCGAATCAAATGTACAAAAGCTCAAGGAATTGACACCATCGATGTGCCAAACCTATATGAGAGACCTCTTGACAAGAATCAGAATTGCTGCCAATTAAGGCGTTCAATCATTGATTGATCGATGCATTTTGATTGTCTAATATCTAGTCCTTGGTTAGCATTAGTTGAATTTAAGAAATTTATCTTGAAAATTTAAATATTAAACTTTGAAAGTAGTCTCAATAATTAGTATTCCTACGTTACTATCAGATTTTTTGTAAGGAACCTTACTGTAAACGTTTAAATGGTGAAATTACAATTTGACACGTCAAAATTTCGACTTTATGGGCATTTTAAGTGCAACTCCCTAAGTGTTGCCTGAGGTATGCCAAGATTGGCGGACCATAAGACGCTAAAATCAAGGTACCACAAATAATTTGATAGTAAGCAAGGGTGCGGAAAAGCATTAAAAACTTTGCGCCAAACTGTTTATCGTGTGCGAACATGATTTACATTAAAAGTGACAGAGAGCTGACAATTTGCCGTATAAAAAGCTCCTTTTATTACTAAAGCATTAAGTTAATAATCATGTTCAGAAATACTGACTTTTAAATGTTTAAAAATGTGTCTGATAAAGCTTCAATCTTTGTCAATGTATGAATATGAAATTTTGAATCTTCGATAAAAATTAGTAATTCCGACAATTTATGAGTCACACTTAGAATCGCTTAAGACATCTCTCATTTATTGTTTACTCTATGTTTTATTCTAATAATATCATGAATCAAATCCATTAATAACAAAAACTAGTAACAAATTTTGTATAAAGATGTTCAGCTTTCATTATATTTAGTTGAAGATCAATTGAAGAGATTATTATCTTATATGGACTATACTATTGAAACATACTTTCGGTTCAGTGGGAAACAACTGACTTTTTTAAATGATTTTCATTGTAAGATCCAGATTACTTATTAATAATTGGCAATTCTCGTCTTCGAGTTCAGAATCTTGTCCATAAGTTTGCGAATTTCTTTATTCAAACCGCTTATACGATGAATGCCTTCTTTCAAACTCCTCTTTTCGATTTCGTTACAGCAGTCGATGATTAACCCGCGAATCATTGATCGTGTTTGTGGTGCAGTCTGAGATCAAAACCATTTGAGAACTCTTTCTATTTAGTTTAAGGAATGGAATGCATGGAAGTGACAATTGATCTTTGCACGACATATGGCATTTCGCACGATAATCTACACAACAGTAACAATTACCACAAAATTCTATCGCTTTACCACCTGGATCGCAATGTAATGGCTTAAATGCTTTCTTTTGATGCAAATTGTTTTTACGATCTTCGAAAATATTGCAAACACTTATTGGAGACATTTCCTAAGGAGTGATATTACTAAACATTTGTATATTTAATGTCTTCATTTGTGGAGAACTCATAGAGAATGGTTTGAATTGACGATTAATAACATTTGCGGGCGTCGATAACTTTGTTTCGACAGGGTTTGGATCCACAGTCGAGATTTTCTCAAGAATGGCTTCACTATAGCTTCGATTTCTGTTATGCACTGATGCATACATTCCGGCATCTATTTCGAAGTCTCCCTCTTGAGCCAGTCGGCTGGAGGCTACAATATTTCTCTTATTAGAAATATTTGCGACGTTTAGTTCACATTCAATACTCTTTCTGGAAATTCTTCTTTTCTGGAATTATTCATCGGATTTAGTGACTCATTGAGAATGTCCTCTTCGGTCACGTCATATTCCAAAGAATAAAATGAATAACTCGATAGCTTTTCTTCGTTAACTGCTTCCAATCGATTCAAATTCAAATAAGACAACTTTTTCCCTCGTTTCTTGATTTTGATTAGCGATCGAGTCTTCGAGAACGAACTCTTTGATAGCATTTAATTTATTACTAAATACAATTACAAATATTATCCGATAAAAATTGTAATAAGTACTCTAAAAACTCATTGAACAATATAATAGCCAATTCATTATATACTTGGCTTATCATTTAGGGAATACTATACGGATTGCGTATTTTATAAAAGAAAGTTTGAAGATTAAAGTTTTCTCAATAAGACTACAAATGTAAAATATGTCTTTATATAAGTTTAGTTCAGTACTCCTAATTTTGAGCTTCTACTTTATAAAGGTTAAATATTATGCAAAGGAAAATTCTCATTAGTCATAATGGAACATTACCATTAAATTATTCTATTTATATTGCTCAACCTAATCACATGTGACATTAGTGCTGGTATTTGAAGGTGTTGAGCCAAACTTCCCGATACATTTATTTTCTCAGTAAACTTACAAATGTCAATATCTACTTAACTTATAATTTGTTAAACATTATACGGATTGCGATTTTCACAAACAATCATTGAAAATTAATAAAGTTTTCTCAGTAAAGTTATAAATGTAAAATACATGAGTCTAAAAGTTTAGTCCAATACTTTCAATTACTAGCTCTAGTACTACGTTCGGTTAGATTGAGTGATATAATTAGAAAAGCTTAATGATGCTGTTCCATTATGACTAATTATAACTTTCCTTTGCATAACATTTTACTCTCTTTCAAGTAAAATTTTATCAAGCAAAATAATAACTGATTTGTTATCTGTTGAGCTTGATATTTACAAATACCATGCGGATTACGGTTTGCATAAAAAATCTACGAAGTTTAAAAAGTTTTCTCAATAAAGTTACAAGTGTGAAATACATCTGGCTATAAGTTTAGTTCATCACGTTCAATTCAGAACTTTTGCTTTATAAAGAGTAGAATATTACACAAAGTTCTAATTAATCATAATGGAACTGCATCATTAAACTTCTCTAATTATACCACTCAATCTAATCATATGTGATGTTAGTGCTAGTAATCGACAACATTGAACTAGACCTTTAGACACATGTACTTCGTATTTGTAAACTTATTGACAAAATATACATGTCTAAAGGTCTAATTCAATATTGCCGATTACTAGCAATAACATCACATATGATTAGATTGAGTGATATAATTAGAAAAGTTTAATGATACAGTTGCATTATGACTAATTAGAATTTTCCTTATATAATATTTTACTCTTTATAAAGTCAAAGTTTACCATTGAAAGTATTGAACTAAACTTATAAACACATGTATTTAAATTTGTAAAAATCAACAAGTTTTCTCAAAAATGTTACAAATGCAAAATACATATTTCAATGCTTTAGTGCTGAGTTTTCACTTTATGAAGGGTAGAGTATTGTCCAAAGGAGATCCTAATTAGTCATGCAACAATATCAATTAATTTTTCTAATTATATCACTCAATCTAATCAACGTGATGTTGGTACTGGTAATTGATAGTATTGAACTAAACCTTTTGACACGTATTTTCTCAATAAGGCTACATTATTTATACATCCTAAGGATTGATTAGACTTAAAGTTTTGTACCAAATTAAGGTATTTACAAAAGTAGATCATAAAATGACCGAAGCATTTGCAGTTACAAATGTAAAATACACGATTCTAAAAGCTTAGTTCGATACTTAAACTATTAGCACTAGTATGACATTTGATTAGATTGAGTGAGATAATTAGAGTAAATTTGATGGTGATATTTCATTATTACTAATTAGCATTTCCTTTGCATAATATTTTACTTTCTATAAAGTAAAATTTCGGCAAACAATATAACAGTTAATTTATTATCTGTTAAACTAATTATTTATAAATGCAATAGATATTACACTTTTCATGAAAAATCTTTGAAAATTAAAAAGTTTCTCATCAAAGTTACAAATGTAGAACACATCTGTCTATAAGTTTTGTACCGTACTTTAAATTCTGAACTTGTACTTTATAAAGATTAAGATACTATGCAAAGAAAAGTTCTAATTAGTCATGATGGGACTGTATCATTAAACTTTTCTAATTATATCACTCAATCTAACCAAATTTGATATTAGTGCTACAAATCGACAAAACTGAACTAGACCGTAGACATGTACATTATCTTAATAAGGTTACAAATACGAAGTACATGTGTCCAAAAGTTTAATTCAATATAGTCGATTGCTAATAATAGTATCACATTTGATTTGATTGAGCGATATAATTACAAAAATTTAATGATACTGTTCCATTATGACTAATTAGAATTTCCTTTGCATAATTTTTTACTCTTCATAAATTAGAGACTCAACTAATAAAATAATTAGTAAATTGTGAAGTTAAATAATTAAGTTTATGTTGTGTATTACGTTTCCAAAGCAATATATCATGATTCAGTAGATGATGCGCCTATTTAAGTCGCTCAAATTTTCCATTTAGACATATGAGTTTGGCATATCAATCGGAATCGAAGCTTTTGATTTTAATAAATTTGTTCAAATGTTTCGATCTTTTGCTGATTTGTTTGTTTTTCTCAATACCTTATTTCGATACAAAGTCTTTGAACCGAATCAAACCTTAAGATGTGCAAACAATGCAACAACAGTTGGAAACATATCAATTGTTATTAATGAGGACAAAATCTTTCAGGTAAGTTTAGACAAAACCTAAATTGATGGGTACTAAGAATACAATAAATAATTCCGTTCTATAATTCCTCATAAAGGATAATAAATTCATGCTCAGTGGATTCTATTTGTCGATTGTTGAATACTTAATGTGTTCTCTTTCATTGAGTGTTGTATTCAGTATTGGAAAGCTCGATCAAACAAATGAGGCAAGTACACAAATATATATATATATTCCCAAATCAAGAGATTGATACTTTTTTAAATATAAATTTCAGACGGAAACAGCACTAATGATAGACCAATATCTAATGAATAATATATCTGTTGAACGTTATAATTACGTTGTTGCTGGTCAGACCTATGCGATTGAAATTTTAACTGCTTTGAAATTGTTTAAAGAAGACCCTTACTTGGTGTTTCTTCGTCTATTCGAAATAGAGGTAACAACTATTTCATTTGTTCATTTTTAAAGCGATGTAAGACAAATATTTCCTTACAAGGTTTGGATTTATTTATTAATCGCTATTCTGACAATTTCTATCTTATGGAAAATAATGAGCACGACAAAGATTACCTTTGCTACGTGTTTGTTTAACATGCTCGGTCCATTAGTAGCACAGAGTTCTGCCAGATTCAATTTTGATCTGAATTCGATAACTAGCGTTAAGAAATTGATTTTGGTCTTTCTGCTTACCGATTGGTTAATCTTTGGTACGATTCTATCGAAAAGTTTTTCTGGTCTTTTGGTTGACATTTATTTTAACACAAAATCAAAACCTATTGTATCAACAGCTAAGGATTTGGCTTCAAATGATAATGTTTTAGAATGCTTCAGTCTGCAAGAGTTGAATCAAATGAAGTCTGAAGAACTTATGATTCTTCAGAAAAAATGTGGAAAATTACCTCAAAACTGGAGAAAGAGATATGGGAACGATGGACTTAAAATGTTCATTGAGATTGCGAACGGAAAACTAGTCTACTTGACAAATACAACGACAATTGAACAAATGAAGAATTTATATCCGGATTTAAATTTGGTGGCAGCTGATAGTAAATATGAACAGACTTATTTATCTTTATTGATGGGAAAGAGGCACAACTTCAGTGCACAAATTCATAGAGCGTTAGTAGTTTTGATTAAATACTTTTCTATCAAATAAATATTTAATTCTTGTTTCAGGCTTAAAATTGGTTTCGAAAATGGGCTTTTAACTTATTCAGAGTTTGTGAAAAACTTTGAAACCTGGCTAATTGGACGATATCTTTCATGGATCAAGAGTGAAAATCTCGAGAAATATAACCCAAGTTTGAAAAATGATTTCACAATTGAGTTGAGGGATCTGTGGAAAGGAGCATTCTTAATTTTAGTTGGTGGTTATACACTATCAATCTTTGTGTTTATTTTAGAATTGCTTTTCGCGAAGTTTATTAGAGATGAGAGACATAGAAGCGAAGAACTCAACCTCAGATGTAATAATCATATATTGACAGAAGGAAGGAGTAGAATTAGAGACCCAAATTTTGAAAAATATCGATTCCTGTCCCGTCAAGTCCCCGCAAAGGCTCAGTCCAATCCAGTCCCGCAAGAGTTTAGTTCCACCCTCATAAAGGTCCAGTCTTGTCCCATCCTGCAAGAGTTCAGCCCCGATCTCACAGAGGTTCAGTCCCATCCCGTCCCGCAAGAGTCCAGTCCCACCCTCATAAAAGTCCCGTCCCGTCCAGTCCTGCAAAAGTTCAGCCCTGCTCCCATAAAAGTTCAGTCCCGTCCCGTCCCTCTCCCGCTAGAGTTCAGTCTCGCTCCCGCTAAGGCTCAGTCGCACCCCCGTAATGGTTCACCCCGTACCGTCCCGCTTCCTCCCAGTCCCCGCCCCGCCCCGCCTCCCTCTGCAATTTTCCTGAAGCAAAATTCTACTGAATAATTTAATAATTTTCATCAAATAAATAACATTGCACACATTCTTTGATTGCTCATACAAGTGACGATTAGATCTAGTAAACAATAACTTATCGACTTTAAGTAGGTCTAAATAACTTTGTCTTTCTATCAATTAAATTAAATTCGCAAAACTAAATTTTTTTCACTTGAGTTATTCTTTTATTTGAATTAGATCCCGATTTAATAGTCTTTATTTATCGCTTTGGGATCAAAACTTTTTGATTTTGATTACACGTGTTTCTGTTTATTCAACGAATGATTTTAACTCAAAACATAACTTTAGTATCGCCTTCGTTAATTAATCTAACCATTCGATATATATACTACGCTTTATTATTGGTAGAATTGTATTTTCATTCAAATCGTTCTGAAAATAAATCACTCATCCTTATGCGGTTGTTCCTCAAAGTTGTCTTAATCTATTAATTACGAGGCATGTAAAATGAACTTCGGAAATTATTTTCTCAGAAACCACAATTCGAATTAAGATATGTGATATATCAAATTAATATTAACATCTATTCTATAAAATCCATGTATTAAAAATTTTAGCAAACCTATTATTTCGGAGCTAGAGCGCAGTGTTTGATCAGTAGGAGCTACAGGAATATTCAGGTGTGCAGGCATACCGCACCTCCTCAACTCAGCTCATTTTCTTTCAGCTGGTGACCCAATATTGATCCGCGGGCATATCAAGTCACTACACAGGAACTCCGCAAAGTACTCTATCTACATGGTTACACGTGACCTTTTATAGAAAGTCAGCAAAAACAACCAATTAGAATACCAATTAAGAATAAAATTTCTTTATACATTCTAAACAGAATTGATTCACAAAGTTTCAGACCAAAACTCAAACATTCAAACTTTGCACTTTCTCACTTATTCGTTTATAATCAATGACAAGAAACTGTGGAGAATCGCCAGTTTTGGAGTCAAGCCACAACCATCGGGAAAAGACTAAGACAACAAACTAACTTAATTAGCGTCGAATTAAGAGTTTTAATTGTTTTCAAAAATCCCGAAACGTCAAATTATTCTTTAAGAACCCTGAAACTTAAAATTGTCATCAAAACTATGGCTTTGCGCCCAAATGTGCATGTTTTAAGCCTGAAACTTGATATGCGGTGTTGTTCGGGCACATTGATTTCGATCATAAAAACGGCAGGCAGAGAGTTGAATCTCGTTTAAATTCTGCGAAACACATGAAAGAGAGGGTGACTCAACGTCAAGATAAGCACGAATATCAAACATGTTCCTTGAGACGACTTTAAAGGTAAACAGAAAGCATTATTAAGTAGAATGACTCAAGTTTTGGGACAGTACTGTAGTATTTCCACCGTTTCGCCAAACTTTGGTCAAGCAATATTTACACTTTGCATCTTTTTTCACTTTAATCGTGTGATTCCACATCTAACTAAGCATTCTCTCAATTTATTCCAATTTAATTAAAATTATATTCAAAACAGAAAATAAAGAAATAATGCTTTTCAAGACTTTTGATAATCAAACAAATCACAAGTTGGTTGAAAATCATTCTAAACAAACTTTTGATCAAATATTAATTAGTTAAAACAATTTATAATTTCAGTTGAGAAACAAATGTTTACCCCTTATTAATAAAGTATTGATTAATAATTCGAACATGGAGTGAATTAATGCTCTTCGTAACTTATCTGCTGTTTTAAAAGCTTCAATTTGGTGAATCCGAGCTAATGGGTCTAAAGGGGTTCCCAACTCCCTATCTCCAAGTGTGATACATCATTGGATTCGGTTCGTCAAGCTGAACATTTTGATATCACACTTGATCACTTCCAACCCGAACCTGACCATTTCTCGTCAACTTCCGATGGGAGTGACTGACCCCATCAAGTGATATATCATTGGACTCAGGATATCGAACTGAGAATTTTGATACCTCACTTGATCAATTATCACAAGTAGTTCTCGAGATATCCATCTTTGCTTAGTTTAGTACCTCGCAATGGATAAACCTGCACTTGTTTAAATCAGGTTTGACTTGGGTTACAACTTGGTAAACCCAGGTCTACCCATTTTCGGGGAAGGGGAGTTAGATCTGGCTGGCCAGAAGTGGTCAAGTGTGGTATCAAAATGTTCAGTTCAACGAACTGAATCCAATGATGTATCACATTTGAGGATGGGGGTTGGGAACCCTTTAGACCCATTAGCCCAGATTCACCCCTTTAATTTGTTTTTCACAAATAAGTTATATTTTATTCTGTTTAGGTTTGTAGATAATGTTATTTCGCCCTTTTCCAGCAGACGAATCGTTTTTTTTGGTATTTAAAGCATAAGTACGTTACTGTTTTACAGTATTTTTACTAAAGTCTGAATAAAATATGTATTTGAGGTAATAGTTTCGACTCTCGCGAGAGCTACCAAATCTCTAGATCGGGATCGAGTGTTAAAATTTCTCGTCGAGGCTCTCGAACTCTCGTACCGACTACTAATATAAACATTGAATCAAATAAAAAGATCGAATTTTGTCACCACTCTTTGCATCCGGTCTTTGAATAAACTTTTGTGCTAGGAGGAAGTATTACATCAAATTTGCTACAAATCAAGTTCCTGTCAACAATATCACACTTTTATAAAGCTCTGCCTTTTCATTAAAAATTTCAGAATCTATTAATGGTTCGAAGTGTTTGATAATGAAATCTACTCTATATTTTACTTCTAAATAGAAGTTTGTTGAATCCAGATCTACTCGTATCGCTATCAAACTAAATGTCAAAACATTCAAATACTTTACAAGGTTGCAGGCTTTACTATTAAACTATCTCTGTATTGTAGTAGGCCACAATTAACGAGAATAAGATCAACTTTTCTTCAATGTGACCGTCATTTACGATAATTGACAGATAAATCGACAATAAAGACGCAGCGATACAATGCTTAATATAATATCCGTCAATTTCCCATACATTAAAGTTTCTTATAGTTGATGTGCGAGTCCAGCACAACAATCAAAATCTTAACGAATTCATTTTTGACTATTTATTTGTAAGTCTAGTAACTCTGACATACCATTGATGATCCTATCACTTATTTATGCGTAATAAACATCTTGTTCATATCTGATATACATCGACTTTTATGAAAGTTTTGAAAGTTTGTGCTGCTCCCTTTAGATTTTCAGTCAATTATTTATACAGAGTTTTCTACACATTGAGTATTAATTGCATACTCGTTTTAACGTCAATATCCTGCAGAGACTATTCTAAAGAAGCTGTCATAACCATTAGTGAAACCACATGTACTCTTTCTGGAGATATGGCCATGTGTTCGATCGATTGCCTGTACCAATTTCAGGATAATATCTTTCGATTCCCTTAATTACTTCGATTTGTGTTCGCATGAATTGATTGATAGCACAGACTTGTGTTTCATTTCTTACATTAATACATTTATTTTCTACAACTTAGTTAAATCCAATCGAAACACTCATCGTTTGAACAATAATTAATTTACTTTAATATAAATTGACTCAATTTCTCCATAACCTCGATGTACTTCATTGTTGCTTTAGTTCTATGTTTGTGTAATTTCAAATTATTCGAAAAGTTTTGAGTTAGGCTAATGAGTATTTTTATAAGTTTTGTAAGCATTTTATAAGTTTTTAAAAGTTTTGTACTAGATTTTAATGATTTTGTAGAAGAATTAATTAGTTGAGCTCAATCGCAAAATATGAAAATGATATAATGAACTCCTCTAATGAACTTTTCGATCACTCATAATCACAGGCATTTGATTTCCAAGACATGAGTATAAGACATGAATTTTAATGTCTTTCATATATCTAAATTTATATGTTAGTCGAAACTGCAATTTTACTATCAGTTCATGAGAGTTGAAACTTAATTTCGGTTTATTTTCTTCGTATACTACGGTATCTCTCCTCTAATAGTCTAAACAGAAGAAAATTCTATTACTGAAATAGACTAATAGATAATGATGAGCAGGTCCGAGTCTTCAGATCTTTTTGGAAGACTCATACCTGGGACTGGACCTCTAACTCAGGACCCGGACTCGAGACCTTAGTCCTTCAGGTCTTTAAGACTCGAGCATCAAGATCCTGACTCCGATGCAAAACAAATCTGTAAGTGAAGTATCTGATAATTATTGGCTTATCTGCGAAAAACTGAGTAATTTTTTAAAACCATTCTCAAAGACAACAATCATATCAGGATCTAAATATGTAAGTATATATTAGTTTGAACTGTAAGTTTTGGGCCTTTTATTGATATAATTAGAAATTTACAAAATTGTATTAATAATGGATAATATAGTCTCCTTCATTATTAATGACGCTCCATCCGATCCTCCCATCTCTTGAAGGCTTGTGACCACTCTTTCTCCCTGAATGCTATCGAAAAATAATTTTCCGGGGAAAGAGTGGTCACTTCATGGGAGGATCATTAATAATGAAGGAGACTATATTATCCATTATTAATACAATTTTGTAAAATTTGTATAGCCTTTTATTTAATTTTCAAACCTGTTTTCCATTCGAGCCAAATTATCGCACTGATATGTTCTCTATTAAATTCTATAAAAAACCGCTGGATAAAATCATTTAAATTGATAAATTTTTTTACTTAAACTTAACCAAAATTAAAATCCTTGGTTTTGCTAATTCTCAAACGTTTTATGAGCGATTAAATGATCATAATAATTCAAGTAACAGTTCGATTAAACTTAGTGTTGAAAATTTGCTTTTGAATTTTGATAAGTATAAAGATTTACTTGAAACTGAAAGCACAAAAATTGCTGTTATACTTGACCTTCTCTTGAACTCGATTTCTTTGAGAATGGTCAAACTGTAAAACAAGTATTTGTTGATTTCTTTAAGAAAAATTATCATCAGATCATTCCAATTCAAATTGAACGCTTCAAGAGATGTGAATAAACTACATTATATAACGCAAAAAATATCACTTTTATATCTGTTTTCAATAGAAAGATTTGAGATTTAATTGATTTTCAGCCACCTTAACACAATTAAACTATGGAGGATATAAAATATGTTAAAGACTACTTCATTAAACAAAGCACTTTATTCTAAGTGGCAAAATAATACTATCAAAGAAATTTTTAAGTCCTACTTCTTAAATCGGTAAACAAATTAATGACATACAATGTTTACAATCTCCACCACATTGCTGACTGTTGGTGCAGAGTTTCTGGCAAAATGTGTCGTCTCTTTTCGAACCTATAATTGGCTGAAGAAGAAAACTAGATTGTGATTTTTTCAAAGTCTGAACCTCATTCAGTAACTTTGAATGACTCGACACAAGAGACTTAAATGGCTTTTCTCTTGAATATGTTTCTTTCTTAAATGAATCTTCTTTCATATCCCTCGCTTCCTCTTTCCTTCTGTTAACTGCTGACTTTATTACGAACCGGTTATCGCTTTCTTTATCATTTCTTTCTGAATGAATTTGCAATCGATTTTTAATTAAAAGCCAATTCCTGATTTTTAGAGGTGAAACCAACGAACCTACATCAGATTTACTATAAATCTCTTCTTTAATGGTGTTGCCATACACAAACAAAGGTCCTAACAGAAGGAAGCAAGTTATTTTTAAAATGGACATCATGTTTATAACTTTCAATCTATCATCTAAAGAGAAAACACTTTATATTAATAAAAGCGAAGAATTTTATAGATAATTTTTAAATACATATTTACCATAAACGCTTCTCTTTAAGTCACTCACGAGATGAATAATTTGATCCTATCATTTTTGAAGCATATGTTGAAAAATTACAACTTTTAACTAATTGGGTACTTATATTTAATTAGTTATAA
The DNA here is from genome assembly GCA_018873245.2 of Archegozetes longisetosus. Taxonomy (NCBI): domain Eukaryota; kingdom Metazoa; phylum Arthropoda; class Arachnida; order Sarcoptiformes; family Trhypochthoniidae; genus Archegozetes; species Archegozetes longisetosus. Next base: position 12,873,978 of record JAEMBT020000009.1, on the reverse strand, counting down.
CTCTTTCCATTTCATTATCAATCTATTAATCATAACAAATGTTATGTTTCCCAACAACTATTCGAGAAACTTTGTTTATGCGTCGTAAGGGGTTAGGGTACTATGGACTTTGGTTATCAGAATATTATAATAAGATTAGTGCATTGTGTCCCATTTCCCATGCTCAATTTAAATTTAATATATCGGTAATATGATTATTTAAGTGTAAGTCAATTTGGATTAGCTAAGAAAGGATGGTTGGCATAGTGCGCCCTACAGCGTCGACATATTTTCTTCACTTATAATCTGAACCAAAAACCTGAAAGGTCTTCATATGAAAATTTCTAACTTAATTGCAAAATACATAAAAGCATATTTATATTTTTCACTTTTAAGTGAATACTCTGTTTGGCTTTACTTAGAGATATTTTAACAGCTTTTAAAATGAGACAACAAACTGAACTGAAAAATTTAAGCATAACTTGAAAAATAAGTGACAATATATCCTTATTAAAGATCGGATAATTTTATTACAACAACTTTTAGTGGGTAAGGGATACTTTTCTTAAACTTAGGACCCGTCTGTTTCAGTGCTCGAAAAGGTCAAATCCGAAGGTTTTATTACACATTTAACAAAGAAGACCCATTTAATATGGGGGCGTGGGCCCATACTAATCTTAACAAAATCTATATCATTCGTTAGATCTTCTCGGGTAGAGCAAGTTTTATTGTAAGCATCTCGTTGCAAACTCAACCATTTACGAGATGGTGGTCCGAAGTTTGAACAAACAAGTGCATTTGTCTCGAGCTCTTTAGGCATATTCTTATCAATAAATGTTAAACCTTACTACGGAATAAACATCCAAAGGTCATATAAGGTCAAAGTGATTTTCAAGGTCAATATTAAAATACGCAAAAACTTCAGGCGAAATCTAGGATAGAGAATATACGGGATTGGGAAAAGTTGAGGAGGGGCACTTCTAATTCCCCCATAACTCAATCGAAGGCTCACAGGGAAGCTTTATTGACTGTCCTCACTGTCAGATTGAGTAGGGGAAACAAATCATCAAGTTTCTCGGCGGGAAATAATATCGAGGACTGATGCTGCGTCCAGTTTAAGAACTAGATTATGTTCATTGTATGGGCAACAGCCACTCACCTGAGCGCGTTCGCTAGAGGACTAACGAGAAGAGGTGAGAGACGCAACATACTTGTCGAAGGTGAACTTTTGCCTAAATCATCATCAATTTCGGGCGATAACGTTAATTTGAAATTGACTTCTTCATTATTCAAAACTGAAATTGCGTTGCTTAAAGTAAACAATTTTGCTTTAAAATATACCGGGCGTTTCATCTCAAGGTGCCACCTGCAATCGATTACAACTTTTGAACCAATAAAGATAGAGACAAACTATCTTCACTAAAATTAACTTCAGACCCTGGGAAAACAGATGGCTGAGAACACCATCGCAGTGGCGCCCCCTATGTCACTGAAAAAGGCTTTTGCAAAAGCTTCAGGTTCGCTGTGTAAATGATCTTGAAAAATCTCAAGTTCATTGCAGTTGATAACAAATAAGATGATGTTATTATCCTCTAAGTTTCATGTTTCTGAGTTATCATTGTCGAAAGTTACAGCACTTCGAAGATTGATTGTCCAAAATGCAAATAACCTCAAAATTCTTTTTTTTGACCATTTCGTTCCTCTTATCGACACCAGATGACTTCATTTGGGGTGGCTAAAAGATCGGGTTTTTCGAGTTCGTCGACCAAGCATGGCGGATTTGCAGACTCCGATCACGGATGAGTTCAATGCAATCCCTCAAGACATGATCCGAGCTGTTTGCCAGTCACTCCCAGAGAAGTGCCAGCTTTGCATTGACCTTGATGGCAGGCAATTAAAACTGGCTGAGTAATCTTTTTCAAGGTTTAACATCAGGTAGGCGAGGGCAACCCGTAAAAACATGCCCAGAACATGAAGAGCAGCTTCATCTTCATGTGGTATGCGCTGTGATAGCAGGCAAAGCTCTGGCAGTGTCGATAAGAGGAACGAAATGGTCAAAAAAAAGAATTTTGAGGTTATTTGCATTTTGGACAATCAATCTTCGAAGTGCTGTAACTTTCGACAATGATAACTCAGAAACATGAAACTTAGAGGATAATAACATCATCTTATTTGTTATCAACTGCAATGAACTTGAGATTTTTCAAGATCATTTACACAGCGAACCTGAAGCTTTTGCAAAAGCCTTTTTCAGTGACATAGGGGGCGCCACTGCGATGGTGTTCTCAGCCATCTGTTTTCCCAGGGTCTGAAGTTAATTTTAGTGAAGATAGTTTGTCTCTATCTTTATTGGTTCAAAAGTTGTAATCGATTGCAGGTGGCACCTTGAGATGAAACGCCCGGTATAATTTAGATTTATAAATTTTGCTTATAGTATAAGTTATCTGAAGATAAAGCTATATTCATATTAAAAAGAATTTAGAAAGAATCTTTTAGTTTAATTCCGCAGAATAGAAACAAAAGGAGACTGTTTATTTGAGACAAAATAGGGGTGAATCCGGGCTAATGGGTCTAAAGGGGTTCCCGACCTCCCACTCCTAAGTGTGATATATCATTGGATTCAGTTCGTCAAGCTGAACATCTTTATACTACACTTGACCACTTTTGACCCGAACCTGACCACTTCTGGACAACTCCCGACGGGAGTGGCTGACCCCGCCAATTGATATATCATTTAACTCAGGACATCGAACTGAACATTTTGATACCTCACTTGATCAATTATCTCAAGTAGTTCTCGAGATATCCATCATTGTTTGGTTTAGTACCTCGTAATGAACAAACCTGGATTCTCGAGTCGTAACCTAAACAAGCCTGATATAAACTAAGGGAGAATAAGTTAGGTCGCTTCGCGACCTAACCTATTATACCTTAGTTTAAATCAGGTTTGGCTTGGGTTACAACTTGGTAAACCCAGGTTTACCCATTTTCGAGGGGGTTAGGTCTCGGTGACCAGAAGTGGTCAGGTTCGGGTTGCAAGTAGTCAAGTGTGGTATAAAAATGTTCAGCTTGACGAACTGAATCCAATGATATATCACACTTGGGGGTGGGAGGTCGGGAACCCCTTTAGACCCATTAGCCCGGATTCACCCCAAAATAGCAAGATCAGATAGTATTTACTATAAAAATATTGGTCTATAATTGTTATCAATATACATTATTGCATTGAGATCTGGAAAAGATTTTTGGAAGTTTGGCTTAAATTATTTTTGTTATTAAAGTCCGGACCTAGCTTGATATACATTGATTTAAAGGAAATTTTGCATACTTTCATTTTACATTTGAAAATTTTTTGTACGCTTGCTATATGTGAGGTTATAGCGCATTAACTACGAATGCAATAACTATTGAATTACTCCGCCGTTCAGAAGTCTTTTATTTAAAGAAATTGGGTCCGAAAATTCACAGAATGATTCTTCAAAGGCAAAATATATCCTTTAAAACCATTCATGATATAAAATAAAAATTTGATAAGAAAAGATTACACAAAGCAGGCTTAAAGAGAAATGCGTGTAAATTTCAAATGAGATCATCGATTGGCTCATCATATTTTCAGACTTGATTCAGATAAGAAAATTATGCTCAGTGTTAAAAAAAGCAATTGAAGACTATAAGATATTTAAAAATCAATGAATGGATAGAAAAAACTATGAAATTGGGTAAGGTTCGGCGACATATGTACTGCTTATATTGTAGAAAGTATGCATAAACAATTTCAAAAGTTTATTAATTCTTGTGATCACACAACTAAATTATGAAAACTTAATTCAAATTTAGTAACTAGTTAACTTTTAAGCAAATAATAATTAAGTTTGAATCAAAATTTTAGAAGTTATAAACGAAATTTTTTCTGATATGCAATATGGTGTACAGTCATCGACAAATCCCCTCAATCAGTTTTTAAGGGGTTTTATACTTTAAACTTCAATGAATTTTGATGAAATTTTTTTGAGTGAAGGGTATGTTGGGACCGACCTTCTACCTGAAAGACATGGTCCGACTCAACGACGGTTACTCGCAAATTGAGGTAACTCTTCCAGAAGAACTCAGTAAGAATTTTAAAATTCTGATGCAAGGGAACAATACTTGATTAAAATTGATCAGATACATGTATTTTTGTTTAGCTCTGAAACGACTCATTTTCAGACTATAGGGCCTGAAACATGAAAATTGCCATAATTAAAGAGGTTATAACTTTTTAACTTCAAGGAATTAATTCGTGAACCGGCTGCAAATTGAAGTTAATTATTCGCATTATTCAGATTTATTGCTAAATCTATCTCTAAAATAGGTTCTCATCACTATTTCAGATTTGAAGCATCTATAAATTATTTTTTAGTAAATTCGTCACCTATTATATTAAAAATGAGCAAATGCGAATATAATTTCTAAAAACTATCCTGTGTTACTTGTTTACATTTAATTGTTCACATAGTTGTGTCTCATTAGATTTCAAACAAGTTCTTCAAGAAAATGGCAGAAGTAAATGAAATTAGATTTTGAAAATTCATCTAATTGTATGCTCAAGGTGTTCCAACTCTCGTCTAATGCATAGAATCAGTAATTTTACGTTATTTTTTGCTTAAATTTATCTTATAGTACTTTACATTTTAAAGGAATAAGTGTTAAAACTCATGATGAATGGACCTATAAAGATGATCATAATATTTCTTTCTTCAAAGAACACGGTGGTCGCACTAGTAAAACTCCAATTAGTGATGATCTAATATTAGTTGAGGTGACTGAAGAAAAGTATTGGTCGAATCTTTATGGTCTGAAAGACGACGACAGAATAAGAGCTCTGAATTTTGAAGTCTCTGATCGAACTCTATAGGAGATTCAATGAAAATGTAATTCAAAAAACTTGACTCATTATTGAGTAGACTTTCGCCAAAAAACCATCCTTATTAGGGTTCATAGATTTTGAAAAGGATAGAATTATTATTTAGTTTAATTCAATGTGACTTCATTTAGAATTTCGAATATTTTCAATTTTTAATGTGAGGAATGGTTTCAACAAATCTAGACCTCAATACTATATAATTGAAAAATGATTATAATTAACTTTAATTTGCAACTGGATTACGAATTATTCCTTGTTGTTAAAAAGTTATGACCTTTTTAATTATGGGACTTTCCGTATTTCAGGCCTTATAATTTGAAAGTGAATCGTTTCAGAGCTAAAATAAATACATATATCTGATCAATTTCAGTCAAGTACTGATCCCTTGCATCAGAAGTTTAAAATTCTTGGTGAGTTCTTCTGGGAGAGTTACCTCAATTTACGGGTAACCGTCGTTGAGTCGGACCATGTCTTTCAGGTAGAAGGTCGGTCCCAACATACCCTTCACTCAAAAAAATGTCATCAAAATTCATTGAAGTTTAAAGTATAAAACCCCTTAAAAACTGATTGAGGGGGTTTTGTTAATGATTGTATATTGCCTTTTGTGATTAATAATAAAATTAAAAGGAAAATATTAATCTATGCAAATGTTACCTATATCTTATCAGTAACATTATATCTAAAAATTTTATTATTTGCATTTAACGAAAATGCACGCATCTAACGTTTCTCAAGTTATATCTAATGCTTTATGTATGATGATCAAGACCTGTCCAGGCCAAATCTGGACAAAAATCAAGGAGTCCCCCTTCGATATTGCAGTCTGATATTCTTTTATAGGAGTGTGTTAGAAATCAAATAAAACCTAAAATATAACATTTTATTATAGCTAAATAAAATCACAATACAAACTTTAAAGGGCTTCATAGGATTTCAACACGGAAGAGAAGAGCATAGAAATTAGGAAGAACACGATATTTAAAGGGATAACAGGCAAGTTGAGTAGGAAGATACTTTACAATCATAGGTTAAATTTCATAAGTTCACTAGGATTGGGAGATTATGTAACTGGAGCATACTGAGGCAGGCTTTAAGAGTTGAGATATGATTATTAACTGTCTTCATAACCTATAGAGTTTAGATAAAATGTTTAAAGATTTCTTTGGTACAACCAAAAGTGATCTTTAAATTAACAATAAATTTTGACATACATGTGATTTATGAAAATTAACATTTAGAAGTACTATATAGGTTCAAATAAGAAACTTAGACGTTATTACAATATTCTTCTTAGAACTTTATAAAAATTTACTTATAGTACTCAATGAATATAAAAAATTACAAAATTACAACGTGCAAAATGGTTATATCTTCTGTGATTTTACACTATTAAATATTTAGTTGTTTAAAAAATTATTGTAAGTTTAGAATGAAACATAATATATGAGGAACTTCGAAAAATTGAAATACATTTGCTTAGAATTAATAATCATCGATTTGTTAATAAAATAAAGCATTCGTGGCAAACGTGTCTATTCAGATAAAATCTGGACTATTCAGTGTCCAGTTGAAAACTGAACGATTGGCAACGCTGGTGCTAAGAGTAGTAGAATATTGTTCTGATAGCATCACTCTATTTACTTAAGTCTCTTATCAAGCATAAAGTAAACAAAAGCATAGAGTCGATTTAATTATTATATTTAATATGTACAATTTCTTTTCTAGACAAGAATAGCCTTAAGTGTTTACTTTGAATCTTTAAGTGTTTGCAATAGATGTACACTAAAGTTCTAAATTCAATTTTAGCTGAAAGTAATTTTTAACCTGTATTTGCACCATTTTAATCATCGTATTTTCATCTCGAAAATTTCATTATATTCCATGATAAACTATATCATTTTTTTGGTGATTGGAAAGCTAAATTTTACAAAGATATTTTTACCTATAATTTAGCGTCAAAATAGATTTAAACTATGAGAATAATTAAAACAGAAAACTCAGTTTTTACGCTGGTAACAATAATTTAACTTTTAAAATTTTAATATTCTTTTATATTTTAAAATATAGTTAGCAAAGTCTTCTAACGACACCTTTGGTACAAACATTACATACGTGCTTTAGAAATAATCGTCTATACAACAATATTGTTATACCAAACGAGGGGTAGGAATAAGCGTTCTAATGGACCGATTTTGATCAAACTCAGTATACTTATAGTGCATGACTAACTATTAACTTTGATCGAAGGTTTGACCCATTTCTGCTTTTCGCGCGAGATTTAAAATGTAGAATATGCCAAATATGAAAAAATGTATTGAAGTAAAACGGAACGATATAGACATTAAATTAACACAGATATCAGTATAAACTCAATATATACAGATAACCGCAAGTACAATTAGGAGTCTTTGAACGATTGTATCTCTGAGCCTGGTGATCCTATTTTGGTGCGGTTTTTTTAAATGTACAAAAACTCCCGGGAATTGTCATATTAAAATTTCATGAATTTATTTAAAGAAACAAAAATTTATTTTCAAAAAACCCAAAAATTACATTGAAATTGTTATGTTTTAGTAATAAAACATAACAATTTCTAACTACTGTCATTATTGTTCACAAATAGCTACTGTCATCATTTGAGGAATCATTCGATTGACAACTTGAGGCAATTCTTCAAAATTTCAAATGTGTTACGACAAAACTCTTCAAAACAATAAGAGCAACGATAAGGTAGCATAAAAGTTGAACTTGATTATTACATAACATTGATTAATCACTCACTTCTGTCATGTTTTAGGAAATTAAACTATAAAAAGAATGTTAAAAAAGCTAACATAAAAATATTTAGACTTAAATGTTACAGTTGCTTAATTAATTCGAGGAGAGAATAGCTGGAAGGCATAAGTTTCAGTTCTATTTCCTCTTTAGTCAGAGGTCCCGGCATTTTAAAACACTTAATTTTAATTAAAATTAAATAATTTGTCGAAAATTTTAATTGAAAACAAATAAACGTTTGTTTACTAATGATGAAAAAGTGCTTTCGGGGTTCACACACAATGTACATGACATAAAAGCTTTTTTAATCAATCAATTTCAATGTAAATTTTGGGTTTTTTATTAATAACTTTTTTGTTTTTGTAAATTTTTTTGTGAAATTTTAATATGACAATTCCGGGGAGTTTTTTTAAATTTAAAAAAACCTCACCAAAATAGGATCACCAGGCTCAGAGATACAATCGTTCAAAGACTCCTAATTGTACTTGCGGTTATCTGTATCATATGTAAGCATTTTTACATCAGTACTATAGGTGCGAATAGCTGTGTATTGGTATGTGTAAATATAACAATCCATGCTCAAATTAGGCAACCGAACTCCTTTGTTTATGTGTGCAAAGTATAAACCTTTTAGATATAACATTCTGCTTCTATTACCAATATATGTTATGATTTGAAAATATTATAAACATTCTTAAACAGCAAATGACAATTGCGAATACATTACACCGATTAGTTTTTTGTCAACATTATTTTGCCCATAGAGTCCCCAAAAGTTTTTTGGTTATTTTATGCAGGGGAGATGTTACTCTATAATTACATAGAAAAAATCCTTGGGGACTCTATGGGGAAAGATAGGGGAAAATTTTCACTTTTTCATGAAATATATTTGTACGTATAGTACTGGTTTTGAAATGTTCACATATTGTTTAGAATCAATTTTTACTCATATTTGCGTTAGTTTGGTGTTTCTATCTTATCCAGTTTCGCTGAAATAAAGTTTTCCGTATTTTAGATTATAACACTTTAAATCTCGCGCGAGGCGCGGAATCGGGTCAAACCTTTGGTCAAACTTAATAGTTGGACATGGACTATAACTATATTGAATTTGATCAAAATCACTCGATCGGCAAGTTTTCAGTGCTTATTCCTACCCCTCCTTTCTTTTAGAAGTTTCCTTGTATTCGACGAAATAAACTAAATCACTTATTGAGTATTAGTAATTTTATTTAAGACAAAAATAATTTATACACAAAGATTAAAAGTTGTAAGTAGAGAATTTTGAACAATGTTAAGAGACGACTTTCACAATTGTTCAGGAAGTTAAGTGACTATTTTGTCACTCCTTATATACGAACTGAAAGTTGTTTACAAAATCTGGAATTTTCCGTCAGTATCAATGTTAGTCACTAACTGACCAACACGTACGCGATGACTGCCCTATTGCCCTATTTTTAACACTTTGATCTATTATTGGGCCCATCATAGCGGCTGACCCACAATTAAAGATTATCTTCACAGAACTCTTTATGTTCTGTTGATTTTCCTAAATATAGCTATTGTGAGATCAAATCCTTAAAAACTGTATTTGATCTAGCAGTATTTACTTTTAAAAGGACAATACCCAAATCCTCCTTAAATGAACTAAGATAAATTGAAGACTACAATATCTTTGGTTTTGTTGACATTTTCTTTAAACCTCTCGAGCAGATTCAAGTTTAAAAAGACAATGCACAAAACCCATGATGATCCTTCCTTGAATGAACCAAGACAAATTTAGTATCAAACGAAAGGTAATGAAGAGTAAAATCGAGATTTGAAAGAATTTTTGAAATCCAAGATGGCTGACACAAGTTATGGCTAACTAACTGGTAAAATATCAATATACGCATTTTGTTCGTTCTTTTGCACAAAAATAAAAGGTTTAAAATATAGCTAATATATATATATCAACGAGAAAAGTGTTAAAATAAAAACGAAAAGTTTATAAATAAAATGGTGTATAAATAAAACTGTGTTAAAATAAAATCAAGTTGAGTCCTCGTCAGTGTTATCCAGAATCACACAAACCTCGTTCAGAGAGCCTGCAGGTTCTGGAATCTCGGGCTCGTACGTGCCGAACCCGAGAAACCAAAGAACTTCCATATGTATGCACATCACCCGACGGTTCTGAGTAGTATTGTGCACCGGCCGCTGGCAGGCCCCGGCCCGGCTAGCCGGTAGAAGAAAAAAGCCGGTAAATTTCATTTTACTGTAAACAATTAAAAAATTACAATCATAATTTGATCGTATAAACAACATTTTGTTAAGTTTTTCAGGATTGATATGTGAACGCTTATTAGTTAATGCTAATGTACAATAATTAAAATTTCTTTCTGACGATAAATTTGTTGCTGGAATTGAAAAAATTTTATATGCAATTTTTGAAAGCCGTGGAAATTTATTGCAATTATCGACCCAAAATTTTATGATATCATTATGTTGTACATTTGTTTTTAATTCCATACGTAAATAATCATAAACTTCAGATTCTGTTGAAAACTCATTATTAGCTATCGGATTATCACAAAACTCAGAAAAGTCATTGTTTAGAGATTCTGATTGATTTTGAGTAACATCATTAACATAATTAATTTTATTACACATACTTATTAATTTGTGAAATATTTCATTCTTATTTTTTGTTACCATATCTTTTAATTCTCTCACATGAGGAAATATTAATGTTCCAATTATGTGATTATTAATGTCTTTTCAATTTCCTTATTGAGAAGAGATGCAAATCTATTGATCTCAGTGCTATTATAGCATCTCTTAGTTATTCTTTCTAAAGTCTTCTTAATTGTTAATAACAAATGGAGAGTGGGATAGTCTTCAGCACATAATTTCTCTCGTTGTTCTTTAAATGGCAATAATAACAATATTAATTGATTGAGTAGTGAACTGTCAACTTTTATCATAAGCATCCTTAATATAGTATTGTCTTTTCCCATATCATATAATTGTGAATATGATTCACTTATACTAATTAATATCGTGACTGTTGAATCCCATCGTACGTCAATTGATTGTTTTAGTTTATCTAATAACTCATTTTGAATTCTCGACTTTTTAACACAACGTACCAGTTCTTTACATGTCTCAATTAAAACAATATCATTTTCTCTCTCTAAATTGTCGAAAGAGTGTTTTAGTACAAAATTTAAATTGTGTCCCGAACATGGAATCCAATCATAATTTGTAAAGTACCTTTTAAAGCATTATCTGTGACAAATACTGCACTATAATCTTCACAAAATCCATTTAATGCTTCAGTTACTTCGTCCGTTGTTGTTTCTGCAGTTTTATTGATAACAGGAATTGTTGCAATAACTGCATTTTAAATTCTAATTTTTAATATATTTTAATGTTATGGTTAAATAATTAGTTGAGGAGATTTGTAGACCCAATGATCTGTAGTAACATCAAAATAGTATATGCTTTTAATTTTGTTCTTGAGTTTAGCTACAGATTCAATAAACAAGTTATTTGTTTCATCTGACACGTATTTATGAATTGGAAGAAGCGATTTAACATTAAATTGTCCATATTTTGATCCCAAATCAACTAGTTTTTGAGCTAAACTTATAAATCCCTCTTTTTCAAAGCTGTTGAATGGCTTTAGATCTTTGGAGAACATTTTTGTTACCAATCTTGTCACTTCTGATTTATCACCTTTCGATACATTTTGTTGGGGTTTACTAATAAATTTATCAATTAATAATTGAGTTGTGAGATTTATAGATTTACAATTTCTTAAATGTCTTTTAGGATGAGAACTCCCAACTGATGAATCATAAGTTAAAACATTATCGCATTCACATTTAACAAATTTAGTATCTTCATTATCAAAGTTAATTTTTTTAATGATTGTTTCTCAAAACCATGAATATTAATGTCACAGAATGATACTTTTTCATACTTTGTCTATCAATTTAATAATTTTTTCCTTATAATGATCGTCATCGCTTTTACGCTTATTATTTGTTGTATCCATTGTTAGTACTATTTATATTTTTGCAGAATTTCTAAATAAAAGCATAAAAAATCTAATTTTTCACAATAAAAATTAAAGCTCACTTAATTATAATATTAAAATTAAAAAATTAAAAAATATTAAATACATTTAAAAAGCGATGTCACTTTTATGAATAAAACAAAATTACTAATAAATGAACCGATAGTTTTAGTCTAGCGTTTACTAAGTTTGTATCTAAAAAACATGTATATTAAAGATAGTGTTAATGATAAGATGTTAGAGATGAATAGCGTTAAATATGCATGAACTTTTGCCATATAAAAAATCAATGTGTTTATTATAACTCATGTTCTTAATAGAACTGACTTTTACCGATCCGGCCCGGCCTGGCCCGGCCAGCCCCGGCCAGCGCCGGCCTTAGTTTTAACAGTTTTGAACAAGACTAGTTCTGAGGCCATTTTAAACTAACAACAGTACCCAACTATTGCCTCAAAACTGGTTTTCATTACATCAACTAAAACGTAGATGTAGTATTTAGTCGAGACTGGGTCCGCCCGCGGAATGAAATGAAATAAAGATTTTCTATATGCTTTTTCTATTTCAGATTCGATTAGGTTTTATATTAAGACTCAAATAATACAATAAAGTATGTTTAAACGAGTTTTTATGTTTGAAAATACAAAAAAATAGTTTTTTATAATAGTGTTCTGAACGCCATAACTCGTGTCAGCCATCTTGGATTTCAAAAATTCTTTCAGATATCGATTCTACTCTTCATTACCTTTCGTTTGATACCAAGTTTGTCTTGGTTCATTCAAGGAAGGATCACCATGGGTTTTGGGCGTTGTCCTTTTAAGCTTTTTTGAATCTGCTCGAGAGGTTTAAAGAAAATGTCAAAAAAAACAAAAGATATTGTAATAACGTCTTAGTTCTTAAATTAGACCTATACCAAAATACTTCTGTAATAACCTATATTGCTAAATTAATTTTCATAACTCACCGTATATGTCAACATTTATTACCGATATAAAGATTACTTTTTGTTTGTACAATAGAAATCTTCACATGCTTGTCTCAACTATACAAGTTATGAAGACAGCTGAGAGTAAGCATATTTCAACTCTTAAAACCTACCTAAGTATGTCCTAGTTAAACAATCTCCCAATCCTAGCTAAATGTGCTATTGACCTTAAAAGGTTTAGCCTATCATTGTAAAACATTTTCTAATTTAACCCGCCTATTGTTCCTATAAAATGTCGTGTTTTTCTTAAATTTTTCGCTCTTTCTTCCAGTGTTAAAAATCCTGTGAAATCTTATGTAATTTTTTTATTGTGGTTATGTTAAATAAAGTGCTTATATTTTAAATTTGATTTCATACACGCTCCTATCAAAGATCCAGACTTTACAATATTCCTAGTCTTCAAGTAAATCCTAAATTTTAATTTATCGAATTTTTTAAAAAGGAGAACTGGTAACTTGTGGTTATGATTGGGCGGGGCGATCTGAGGCCATCAATGTAACCCCTTTGGTGGTCTCATATCATAGCCAAATATAAATTATAAATTATTGTCTAGGAATAATGAGTTTTTTTTGGTTTTTTATAATGAAGCCTACTGAGGAATTGAAGTTTTCAAAAGATCTTTTGACCCCCTGTATCATTCAATATTACAATAAAACTTTGTACATATGAGGGGAGTGGTTAAAGTTAATTTTAGGATTTTCATGTTGTGAGTTGATCTTTCACATAGAGAACTAGTAATGAAAACTCATACTTGTATTCCGATAAATCTCATTGGACAGTGATGATTTTAAACGCTTTTGAGAGAAATCACAGAATTTTTCAACATTCGAAGAAATTAGTGATTCTAGTGAACATATTGGGTGGAGCAAAATCTAGGCCTAGACTTTTAACATAAATACTTGAAAAACAAAAATTCATTTTTTCGATGACTTTCTTATATAAAAATCGACATTATAATTGAGCTGTTCTATTTTTTTTATTGTTCTATTTCTATGTTATTTCTCTTAGAAATTTTTAATATCGTCTTATAATGATTAAAAATCCTTTATAGCAATCTTTTATGTATTCAGTTTCCAAATAAAACTATAGCACTCATAATCAAATATTATGTCTAATCTAATTTAGTATCTAATAAAATTGAATAATAATTACGTACAATATTGGGGTGAATCACACTGTGTATAGCCTTAGAAATATACTAATTAACAAAAAGTTCTTTAAAATAGATTTAGTGTGTACATATGAAAAGTTTTTACTATTTTCAATCTACTACCCTTCGAGATCGGATCCAATCTTTGAGTAAATATATAAGTGATAATGTTTTATCGAGGTTTTATGTGATAATATAAAAACGAGAGGGACTGTGTCCGATCTCTGAGGGAAACGCCTCATAAAAGCTTCTGAAATTTTGAATTCTTAAATTACTCCTCATAAAAGTTAAAATTTAAACTTCATACTATCATTGAATACAGTTCATTGTTGTCTCATAGTACGCAATTTTCAAGTTATGTACAACAGCTTTCGAATTACGAGCCTTTAAACATTTGAATCGTTGATTATTTTGTTCATCCACTGTAGCATATTTGCAAAAAAGTAATAAAACCACTAATATACTTCACTAATGAACCTTAACACTCGCACTGTGTTTCATCAAAATTGGATTGCGAAGATATTCTATGGAGGTTTGCACAAGCTCTTTTACGGGGAATCAGAATATAAGATTCGTCTCGAATTTTCGATCCAGGTAGGTTTAAGCCATACCAAGCAAACATTCGATGCAACACTTATGATATAGTCGTCATTTTAGTAGTAAACTCGCCGTCTTAAACATTGCCTATGCTTTGATATTCCCAAAAGATGCTTTTTGACAATACATTTTAGTGTTTAAATAAATAGCATAATTACATATTAAAAACTCATTTATTAGTAAAAGCTACGTGTTATACGCATATCAATAAAAATAAACAATGGTTTTGACAATAAGAAAAGAACTACAATTATTTGGCTATTGGCACAAAATGTAAATCTAAGAAAACAGGTTTTTGAACGTGTTGTAATCACGAGTCTGTCCGGAGAATTGACCGAACATTGCCGTGCGAAGAAAGTATTGAGGCAATAAAATCTCCGGTAGGCCAATAAAGACAACAGGTAACAGATTTAAATTTACATTTTAGAATTATACAATGTAGTTGATTTACAACTCTTAAAGCGTTAAATTGATATGCTTAAGATTTATATTGGTAGTAGTTATATTCACGGCAAATGACGGAAAATAGTATATGGCTTTTTCACGGCATTTGCAGTGAAAATAATTGTCAGTTATTTTCGCAGCAAAAATTTAAAAAGTTTTATATTTAATTTATCTTATGAGTATCTGTGGTACGATACTCTTTGTATAAAAAATTTTTAACTAGTTTTCACAACTTGAGTGTAAAGGAGAATGCCCACGGTCTATGGCTTTGTGGGTCAATTATGCCCTCGGTGAAACCTATGTCATTCGATAGAACTTATCGAGTAGAGCAACTTTGTCTATGGGCACATTCCTTAAATTCATGACTGAGACGCTAGAGGACGTCAAGTGTCGCTAAACAAAGTTTCCAGAATTCGACAAATAAGGAGTCGAAACACTTGTATTAGAGCTTGAAGAATCTGATTACGCCACTCTCAGGACGATCGAACAGAGAGTTTTCGAGATATTCTAAATTAATGCTTTTCCAAAAAATGCACTTTTCCAGAGATATTTGCTATGCATAAACTATAGATAATTTTTATGAATTAGGAGCGGAAACACAGACGCCTTTCTGTCCGAATTCAACCAGCAGACTCCCTGTAGCTTAGGATTGATCAAAGCTTTGATAGAAAAGTTTAATTCAAACTTTTGATTTCATTCAAATTTCATATATCAAGTGAATGGGTCCTGAATTTATAGTATGAAGCTTTTATTGATTTGAAAGTGAAAAGGTCTAAACTTTTTAATATATTTTCCAATTAAAGTTCGTGATGTCTTAAAGATGTAATTTATTGAGATATAGTTTAAGTTTGACCAAAATCTTTGGATTTATCAATTTTGTGCTAAAAGTCTCAATAAAAGTCTTTATTCTACTATAATTTGAATTATTTTTTCAAATTTTTATCAAAAACACCTTATGCGAAAAAGCGTAAATCAATTTTCGGCAGTGTATTAACTCAGATCAACACAAACATTTAAAATATGAACAGTACAAAAAAAAGAAAAAATGTTTATTTCAAAATAATATTCAGAATTTCATGCAAACTGAAAAATTACTTGAATCTCCTAATGAAAACAATGAGAAAGTTTGTGATAGAGTGATTACTGATAGTGTTTGTTGCGATAAAATTCACATTTCAAAGTTTACTAATGGTGAAAATTTGAAATTATGAGCTATTTCAATTCAATTAAAGTTGATGAACAAAAAAACGAATATTTAAAATCTGTAGTAATACCTCAAAGTTTTGAGATGAATCACACTTTGTGTATAGCTTTCGCTTATGTCCTTTCGGTTGAACTTGCTTTTAAACCTAAAGTTCAACATAACTCACACTTAGGTATACAATCACTAAAAGCATATAAAAGCCTTAAATATATTAAAACAGAGTTTAGTTGCATTCCAGTAACGCATCAACGTAATCCTTTTCTATTTTTACATCAATTGTATTTTAGTGTGATATCTATGTCTTGTTAAGTGTATTTCAATTAGAATTATAATAAAGCATTTTACATATTCATTCGCTTCACATTAACCGTTGTCAACAATCCGATTGTTCTACAAGTGTTACATCTCGCCAATAAACATTCTCAGAACATAAGGACCACAACAGTTTTATTGATAAAACTGGAAGTTTTAAGCCTCTGAGTTCTAATTTTGAATATTATGCTCAACTCAGTGACAAAAATAAAAATACGATAGTCCGTGAAAAGGTTTGTATCAGTGCATTTTTGAAATTGCACAACATTAAATATTCTAGACATAGAAATAAAGTACTTAAGAATCGAAATGAAACTGAATATACACGAAGCAAACATATCATTCAGTACGACTAGTAGTAGAATCAGATATTGTAATAATGTCTAAGTTTCTTATTTGAACCTATACTGTAATACTTTTGTAACAACTTATACTTCCAAACTTTAACTTTCATAAATTACATTATATGTCAAGAATTATTGCTAATTTAAAGATTACTTTTAGATCGTACCAAAGAAATCCTTAAATGCTTGTCTAAACTGTACAAATTATGAAAACAGCTGATAATAATCATATCTCAACTCTTAAAACCTGCCTAAATATGTTCCAGTTATACAATCTCCCAATCCTAGCTAAATGTGTTGTTGACCTTACAAGATTTAGCCTATCATTGTAAAGTATCTTCTTATTTAACCCGCTTATTGTTCCTTTAATATGTCATATTTTCCTAAAATTTTCCCTCTTCCCTCTATGTTATAAATCCTATGAAACCTTATGAAGTTTGTATTATAGTTTATTATTGTGTTTAATAAAGTGGTTATATTTTAAGTTCTGTTGATTTCTTACACGCTTCTATTAAAGATTCCAGACTTTGTAATATTATAGAATTCATTGAGAATTATTCCTTTCGTGAATCTCATTATAGTCTTTAAGTAAAAACTGGGAGAAAATATATCGAATCAAACAAAAATATTGCTATACTTCATCTAGAATTTACTGACATGTATTCTGAATATGGTAGATTTGTAAATTATCTATTTTTCTATCAAAAGATTTTCGGAACTTGTCTCATATCGCTGCTTCTTTGTATATTTTAGCTAAAGTCTATGGTATTGACATAAATTACGTCAATTATATTTTCAAACATTAATTTGCTAAATTAGAGGGAGATTTGAATTGTTTTTAGTTTAAAATAGTTTTGATATTATTAAATTTTGAAATTTGTTTGAATTTTGAAAGATATCTCAGAATTCTATCCTGGAATTTAAAATTCTCATAATTTCAATAATTAAAAGGATAATATTTGATCTCAGCTAATTCTATATTTTGACTTAGTTTTCTAATCAGTCATACTTTTGCACTAATTAATGTTTAATTTTTTAAATAATCGATTAATTATATATCCAATTATTTCTATTGAAATAAAAATTGTCTTAAAATACTATTAAATTTTCTCTATGTTATAGAATTGTAAAAGTTATTTTTGAAAGTTTGAAAATATAATTGACGTATTCTATGTCAATACCGTTGAATTTAGCTAAGACATGAAAAGAAGCAGCGATATGAGACAAGTTCCAGATTTTCTATCATTTTTCTTATATTTAAAGACTTAATGTTGGTTTTGGTTTTCCAAGATGTGACATCTGTCGTAATGTGAAGAATTAAATCTCAAAATAAAACATGGATTAGTGAAAAAATAATTCTATAGAAAGTGAAATGAAAAGCGTATTAAACAACCATCAAACTGAAGCAAAGGTGGTTTCCTATAGACTGGGATTCCTGCCTATTTCAAGCACCGTCACACCGCAGCAATATATATATCATTGGAAAGGTCTTGAAGAGTAGATCAACTTTATCTTTAGACTCAACTTGGCAGCTCGTGTCCTAATGCCGCTAGAGGGCGAAAACTGCACACCTACCCCAATAGAATATAAACATGATTTGATCATGGTTTTATACTAAATCGACTATGCTGAATCCATATTTCGAGGTTTCATTATGACATCTCTTATAGCCACTGAGATGTGTGACCAGACCCTGGATTAAGCAGGGGTCATAATGGTTTTAGGGGGATGGTGCCCATCCAGGAACCGGCTAGGGGGGCCGTGACGGCTCAACCTCTGGGGTGTCTGTTTAGACAAATGGCTGCTTATGCCAGCCCTGGACTGAGAGCAGGGGCTTGGTAAGGCAGTCAGCAGACCCCTCAGAGTTAACCATTACTTCTGTCTTTTTATTTAAAAGCTAAAGAGAGAGTGCACTGGGTGCCCAAATTGCTGGTTACGCCAGCAATTTCCCCCAGGTCGCGTTGGGTAATAACCCACTTTCCTAAATGTTTACTATTTTCCTATTATTTGTGTTTGTCAAAAATCTATTTTCTATTAAACCATAGCAGTGGGAGCTGGGAGTACCTCATTATACAAGGTATAGTCCGGAGAGCTAGTGGATGGGGGACTTCAAGAGCACACCTCCTCGCGGTGTCCCCTGGTAAAACAGATTGTGGCTAAGATGCTCTTTATTTACGTATCTACTTTAAGCTAGTAACTCACTCTATCTCAGTAAATATAAGAGATATCGAAATGCAACCTCGAAATATGGATTCAGCATAGTCGATTTAGTATAAAACCATAACCAGATCATATCTATATTCTATTGGGGCGGGTGTACAGTTTTCGTCCTCTAACGGCCTTAGGACATGAGCTGCCAAGTTGAATCTATAGACAAATTGATCTACTCTTCAAGACCTTTCCAATGATATATATATTGCTGGGGTGTGACGGTGCTTGAAATAGGCAGCTTTTGGAAACCCCCTTTTCTATAAACTTCAAAGTGAACTCAAAAAACTTAGCTAAAAGTGATTCAAAAGTGGCTGTAATATCAATAGATTACGAGCAAACCAAACAATTATGGATATCTCGAGAACTACTTGAGATAATTGATCAAGTGAGGTATCAAAATGTTCAGTTCAACGAACTGAATCCAATGATGTATCACATTTGAGGATGGGGGTTGGGAACCCTTTAGACCCATTAGCCCAGATTCACCCCTTTAATTTGTTTTTCACAAATAAGTTATATTTTATTCTGTTTAGGTTTGTAGATAATGTTATTTCGCCCTTTTCCAGCAGACGAATCGTTTTTTTTGGTATTTAAAGCATAAGTACGTTACTGTTTTACAGTATTTTTACTAAAGTCTGAATAAAATATGTATTTGAGGTAATAGTTTCGACTCTCGCGAGAGCTACCAAATCTCTAGATCGGGATCGAGTGTTAAAATTTCTCGTCGAGGCTCTCGAACTCTCGTACCGACTACTAATATAAACATTGAATCAAATAAAAAGATCGAATTTTGTCACCACTCTTTGCATCCGGTCTTTGAATAAACTTTTGTGCTAGGAGGAAGTATTACATCAAATTTGCTACAAATCAAGTTCCTGTCAACAATATCACACTTTTATAAAGCTCTGCCTTTTCATTAAAAATTTCAGAATCTATTAATGGTTCGAAGTGTTTGATAATGAAATCTACTCTATATTTTACTTCTAAATAGAAGTTTGTTGAATCCAGATCTACTCGTATCGCTATCAAACTAAATGTCAAAACATTCAAATACTTTACAAGGTTGCAGGCTTTACTATTAAACTATCTCTGTATTGTAGTAGGCCACAATTAACGAGAATAAGATCAACTTTTCTTCAATGTGACCGTCATTTACGATAATTGACAGATAAATCGACAATAAAGACGCAGCGATACAATGCTTAATATAATATCCGTCAATTTCCCATACATTAAAGTTTCTTATAGTTGATGTGCGAGTCCAGCACAACAATCAAAATCTTAACGAATTCATTTTTGACTATTTATTTGTAAGTCTAGTAACTCTGACATACCATTGATGATCCTATCACTTATTTATGCGTAATAAACATCTTGTTCATATCTGATATACATCGACTTTTATGAAAGTTTTGAAAGTTTGTGCTGCTCCCTTTAGATTTTCAGTCAATTATTTATACAGAGTTTTCTACACATTGAGTATTAATTGCATACTCGTTTTAACGTCAATATCCTGCAGAGACTATTCTAAAGAAGCTGTCATAACCATTAGTGAAACCACATGTACTCTTTCTGGAGATATGGCCATGTGTTCGATCGATTGCCTGTACCAATTTCAGGATAATATCTTTCGATTCCCTTAATTACTTCGATTTGTGTTCGCATGAATTGATTGATAGCACAGACTTGTGTTTCATTTCTTACATTAATACATTTATTTTCTACAACTTAGTTAAATCCAATCGAAACACTCATCGTTTGAACAATAATTAATTTACTTTAATATAAATTGACTCAATTTCTCCATAACCTCGATGTACTTCATTGTTGCTTTAGTTCTATGTTTGTGTAATTTCAAATTATTCGAAAAGTTTTGAGTTAGGCTAATGAGTATTTTTATAAGTTTTGTAAGCATTTTATAAGTTTTTAAAAGTTTTGTACTAGATTTTAATGATTTTGTAGAAGAATTAATTAGTTGAGCTCAATCGCAAAATATGAAAATGATATAATGAACTCCTCTAATGAACTTTTCGATCACTCATAATCACAGGCATTTGATTTCCAAGACATGAGTATAAGACATGAATTTTAATGTCTTTCATATATCTAAATTTATATGTTAGTCGAAACTGCAATTTTACTATCAGTTCATGAGAGTTGAAACTTAATTTCGGTTTATTTTCTTCGTATACTACGGTATCTCTCCTCTAATAGTCTAAACAGAAGAAAATTCTATTACTGAAATAGACTAATAGATAATGATGAGCAGGTCCGAGTCTTCAGATCTTTTTGGAAGACTCATACCTGGGACTGGACCTCTAACTCAGGACCCGGACTCGAGACCTTAGTCCTTCAGGTCTTTAAGACTCGAGCATCAAGATCCTGACTCCGATGCAAAACAAATCTGTAAGTGAAGTATCTGATAATTATTGGCTTATCTGCGAAAAACTGAGTAATTTTTTAAAACCATTCTCAAAGACAACAATCATATCAGGATCTAAATATGTAAGTATATATTAGTTTGAACTGTAAGTTTTGGGCCTTTTATTGATATAATTAGAAATTTACAAAATTGTATTAATAATGGATAATATAGTCTCCTTCATTATTAATGACGCGCTCCATCCGATCCTCCCATCTCTTGAAGGCTTGTGACCACTCTTTCTCCCTGAATGCTATCGAAAAATAATTTTCCGGGGAAAGAGTGGTCACAAGTCTTCAAGTGATGGGAGGATCGGATGGAGCGCGTCATTAATAATGAAGGAGACTATATTATCCATTATTAATACAATTTTGTAAAATTTGTATAGCCTTTTATTTAATTTTCAAACCTGTTTTCCATTCGAGCCAAATTATCGCACTGATATGTTCTCTATTAAATTCTATAAAAAAACCGCTGGATAAAATCATTTAAATTGATAAATTTTTTTACTTAAACTTAACCAAAATTAAAATCCTTGGTTTTGCTAATTCTCAAACGTTTTATGAGCGATTAAATGATCATAATAATTCAAGTAACAGTTCGATTAAACTTAGTGTTGAAAATTTGCTTTTGAATTTTGATAAGTATAAAGATTTACTTGAAACTGAAAGCACAAAAATTGCTGTTATACTTGACCTTCTCTTGAACTCGATTTCTTTGAGAATGGTCAAACTGTAAAACAAGTATTTGTTGATTTCTTTAAGAAAAATTATCATCAGATCATTCCAATTCAAATTGAACGCTTCAAGAGATGTGAATAAACTACATTATATAACGCAAAAATATCACTTTTATATCTGTTTTCAATAGAAAGATTTGAGATTTAATTGATTTTCAGCCACCTTAACACAATTAAACTATGGAGGATATAAAATATGTTAAAGACTACTTCATTAAACAAAGCACTTTATTCTAAGTGGCAAAATAATACTATCAAAGAAATTTTTAAGTCCTACTTCTTAAATCGGTAAACAAATTAATGACATACAATGTTTACAATCTCCACCACATTGCTGACTGTTGGTGCAGAGTTTCTGGCAAAATGTGTCGTCTCTTTTCGAACCTATAATTGGCTGAAGAAGAAAACTAGATTGTGATTTTTTCAAAGTCTGAACCTCATTCAGTAACTTTGAATGACTCGACACAAGAGACTTAAATGGCTTTTCTCTTGAATATGTTTCTTTCTTAAATGAATCTTCTTTCATATCCCTCGCTTCCTCTTTCCTTCTGTTAACTGCTGACTTTATTACGAACCGGTTATCGCTTTCTTTATCATTTCTTTCTGAATGAATTTGCAATCGATTTTTAATTAAAAGCCAATTCCTGATTTTTAGAGGTGAAACCAACGAACCTACATCAGATTTACTATAAATCTCTTCTTTAATGGTGTTGCCATACACAAACAAAGGTCCTAACAGAAGGAAGCAAGTTATTTTTAAAATGGACATCATGTTTATAACTTTCAATCTATCATCTAAAGAGAAAACACTTTATATTAATAAAAGCGAAGAATTTTATAGATAATTTTTAAATACATATTTACCATAAACGCTTCTCTTTAAGTCACTCACGAGATGAATAATTTGATCCTATCATTTTTGAAGCATATGTTGAAAAATTACAACTTTTAACTAATTGGGTACTTATATTTAATTAGTTATAACTCTTTCCATTTCATTATCAATCTATTAATCATAACAAATGTTATGTTTCCCAACAACTATTCGAGAAACTTTGTTTATGCGTCGTAAGGGGTTAGGGTACTATGGACTTTGGTTATCAGAATATTATAATAAGATTAGTGCATTGTGTCCCATTTCCCATGCTCAATTTAAATTTAATATATCGGTAATATGATTATTTAAGTGTAAGTCAATTTGGATTAGCTAAGAAAGGATGGTTGGCATAGTGCGCCCTACAGCGTCGACATATTTTCTTCACTTATAATCTGAACCAAAAACCTGAAAGGTCTTCATATGAAAATTTCTAACTTAATTGCAAAATACATAAAAGCATATTTATATTTTTCACTTTTAAGTGAATACTCTGTTTGGCTTTACTTAGAGATATTTTAACAGCTTTTAAAATGAGACAACAAACTGAACTGAAAAATTTAAGCATAACTTGAAAAATAAGTGACAATATATCCTTATTAAAGATCGGATAATTTTATTACAACAACTTTTAGTGGGTAAGGGATACTTTTCTTAAACTTAGGACCCGTCTGTTTCAGTGCTCGAAAAGGTCAAATCCGAAGGTTTTATTACACATTTAACAAAGAAGACCCATTTAATATGGGGGCGTGGGCCCATACTAATCTTAACAAAATCTATATCATTCGTTAGATCTTCTCGGGTAGAGCAAGTTTTATTGTAAGCATCTCGTTGCAAACTCAACCATTTACGAGATGGTGGTCCGAAGTTTGAACAAACAAGTGCATTTGTCTCGAGCTCTTTAGGCATATTCTTATCAATAAATGTTAAACCTTACTACGGAATAAACATCCAAAGGTCATATAAGGTCAAAGTGATTTTCAAGGTCAATATTAAAATACGCAAAAACTTCAGGCGAAATCTAGGATAGAGAATATACGGGATTGGGAAAAGTTGAGGAGGGGCACTTCTAATTCCCCCATAACTCAATCGAAGGCTCACAGGAAGCTTTATTGACTGTCCTCACTGTCAGATTGAGTAGGGAAACAAATCATCAAGTTTCTCGGCGGGAAATAATATCGAGGCAACTAAAACATGCCCAGAACATGAAGAGCAGCTTCATCTTCATGTGGTATGCGCTGTGATAGCAGGCAAAGCTCTGGCAGTGTCGATAAGAGGAACGAAATGGTCAAAAAAAAGAATTTTGAGGTTATTTGCATTTTGGACAATCAATCTTCGAAGTGCTGTAACTTTCGACAATGATAACTCAGAAACATGAAACTTAGAGGATAATAACATCATCTTATTTGTTATCAACTGCAATGAACTTGAGATTTTCAAGATCATTTACACAGCGAACCTGAAGCTTTTGCAAAAGCCTTTTCAGTGACATAGGGGCGCCACTGCGATGGTGTTCTCAGCCATCTGTTTTCCCAGGGTCTGAAGTTAATTTTAGTGAAGATAGTTTGTCTCTATCTTTATTGGTTCAAAAGTTGTAATCGATTGCAGGTGGCACCTTGAGATGAAACGCCCGGTATATTTTAAAGCAAAATTGTTTACTTTAAGCAACGCAATTTCAGTTTTGAATAATGAAGAAGTCAATTTCAAATTAACGTTATCGCCCGAAATTGATGATGATTTAGGCAAAAGTTCACCTTCGACAAGTATGTTGCGTCTCTCACCTCTTCTCGTTAGTCCTCTAGCGAACGCGCTCAGGTGAGTGGCTGTTGCCCATACAATGAACATAATCTAGTTCTTAAACTGGACGCAGCATCAGTCCTCGATATTATTTCCCGCCGAGAAACTTGATGATTTGTTTCCCCTACTCAATCTGACAGTGAGGACAGTCAATAAAGCTTCCCTGTGAGCCTTCGATTGAGTTATGGGGGAATTAGAAGTGCCCCTCCTCAACTTTTCCCAATCCCGTATATTCTCTATCCTAGATTTCGCCTGAAGTTTTTGCGTATTTTAATATTGACCTTGAAAATCACTTTGACCTTATATGACCTTTGGATGTTTATTCCGTAGTAAGGTTTAACATTTATTGATAAGAATATGCCTAAAGAGCTCGAGACAAATGCACTTGTTTGTTCAAACTTCGGACCACCATCTCGTAAATGGTTGAGTTTGCAACGAGATGCTTACAATAAAACTTGCTCTACCCGAGAAGATCTAACGAATGATATAGATTTTGTTAAGATTAGTATGGGCCCACGCCCCCATATTAAATGGGTCTTCTTTGTTAAATGTGTAATAAAACCTTCGGATTTGACCTTTTCGAGCACTGAAACAGACGGGTCCTAAGTTTAAGAAAAGTATCCCTTACCCACTAAAAGTTGTTGTAATAAAATTATCCGATCTTTAATAAGGATATATTGTCACTTATTTTTCAAGTTATGCTTAAATTTTTCAGTTCAGTTTGTTGTCTCATTTTAAAAGCTGTTAAAATATCTCTAAGTAAAGCCAAACAGAGTATTCACTTAAAAGTGAAAAATATAAATATGCTTTTATGTATTTTGCAATTAAGTTAGAAATTTTCATATGAAGACCTTTCAGGTTTTTGGTTCAGATTATAAGTGAAGAAAATATGTCGACGCTGTAGGGCGCACTATGCCAACCATCCTTTCTTAGCTAATCCAAATTGACTTACACTTAAATAATCATATTACCGATATATTAAATTTAAATTGAGCATGGGAAATGGGACACAATGCACTAATCTTATTATAATATTCTGATAACCAAAGTCCATAGTACCCTAACCCCTTACGACGCATAAACAAAGTTTCTCGAATAGTTGTTGGGAAACATAACATTTGTTATGATTAATAGATTGATAATGAAATGGAAAGAGTTATAACTAATTAAATATAAGTACCCAATTAGTTAAAAGTTGTAATTTTTCAACATATGCTTCAAAAATGATAGGATCAAATTATTCATCTCGTGAGTGACTTAAAGAGAAGCGTTTATGGTAAATATGTATTTAAAAATTATCTATAAAATTCTTCGCTTTTATTAATATAAAGTGTTTTCTCTTTAGATGATAGATTGAAAGTTATAAACATGATGTCCATTTTAAAAATAACTTGCTTCCTTCTGTTAGGACCTTTGTTTGTGTATGGCAACACCATTAAAGAAGAGATTTATAGTAAATCTGATGTAGGTTCGTTGGTTTCACCTCTAAAAATCAGGAATTGGCTTTTAATTAAAAATCGATTGCAAATTCATTCAGAAAGAAATGATAAAGAAAGCGATAACCGGTTCGTAATAAAGTCAGCAGTTAACAGAAGGAAAGAGGAAGCGAGGGATATGAAAGAAGATTCATTTAAGAAAGAAACATATTCAAGAGAAAAGCCATTTAAGTCTCTTGTGTCGAGTCATTCAAAGTTACTGAATGAGGTTCAGACTTTGAAAAAATCACAATCTAGTTTTCTTCTTCAGCCAATTATAGGTTCGAAAAGAGACGACACATTTTGCCAGAAACTCTGCACCAACAGTCAGCAATGTGGTGGAGATTGTAAACATTGTATGTCATTAATTTGTTTACCGATTTAAGAAGTAGGACTTAAAAATTTCTTTGATAGTATTATTTTGCCACTTAGAATAAAGTGCTTTGTTTAATGAAGTAGTCTTTAACATATTTTATATCCTCCATAGTTTAATTGTGTTAAGGTGGCTGAAAATCAATTAAATCTCAAATCTTTCTATTGAAAACAGATATAAAAGTGATATTTTTTGCGTTATATAATGTAGTTTATTCACATCTCTTGAAGCGTTCAATTTGAATTGGAATGATCTGATGATAATTTTTCTTAAAGAAATCAACAAATACTTGTTTTACAGTTTGACCATTCTCAAAGAAATCGAGTTCAAGAGAAGGTCAAGTATAACAGCAATTTTTGTGCTTTCAGTTTCAAGTAAATCTTTATACTTATCAAAATTCAAAAGCAAATTTTCAACACTAAGTTTAATCGAACTGTTACTTGAATTATTATGATCATTTAATCGCTCATAAAACGTTTGAGAATTAGCAAAACCAAGGATTTTAATTTTGGTTAAGTTTAAGTAAAAAAATTTATCAATTTAAATGATTTTATCCAGCGGTTTTTTATAGAATTTAATAGAGAACATATCAGTGCGATAATTTGGCTCGAATGGAAAACAGGTTTGAAAATTAAATAAAAGGCTATACAAATTTTACAAAATTGTATTAATAATGGATAATATAGTCTCCTTCATTATTAATGACGCGCTCCTCCATCCGATCCTCCCATCTCTTGAAGGCTTGTGACCACTCTTTCTCCCTGAATGCTATCGAAAAATAATTTTCCGGGGAAAGAGTGGTCACAAGTCTTCAAGTGATGGGAGGATCGGATGGAGCGCGTCATTAATAATGAAGGAGACTATATTATCCATTATTAATACAATTTTGTAAATTTCTAATTATATCAATAAAAGGCCCAAAACTTACAGTTCAAACTAATATATACTTACATATTTAGATCCTGATATGATTGTTGTCTTTGAGAATGGTTTTAAAAAATTACTCAGTTTTTCGCAGATAAGCCAATAATTATCAGATACTTCACTTACAGATTTGTTTTGCATCGGAGTCAGGATCTTGATGCTCGAGTCTTAAAGACCTGAAGGACTAAGGTCTCGAGTCCGGGTCCTGAGTTAGAGGTCCAGTCCCAGGTATGAGTCTTCCAAAAAAGATCTGAAGACTCGGACCTGCTCATCATTATCTATTAGTCTATTTCAGTAATAGAATTTTCTTCTGTTTAGACTATTAGAGGAGAGATACCGTAGTATACGAAGAAAATAAACCGAAATTAAGTTTCAACTCTCATGAACTGATAGTAAAATTGCAGTTTCGACTAACATATAAATTTAGATATATGAAAGACATTAAAATTCATGTCTTATACTCATGTCTTGGAAATCAAATGCCTGTGATTATGAGTGATCGAAAAGTTCATTAGAGGAGTTCATTATATCATTTTCATATTTTGCGATTGAGCTCAACTAATTAATTCTTCTACAAAATCATTAAAATCTAGTACAAAACTTTTAAAAACTTATAAAATGCTTACAAAACTTATAAAAATACTCATTAGCCTAACTCAAAACTTTTCGAATAATTTGAAATTACACAAACATAGAACTAAAGCAACAATGAAGTACATCGAGGTTATGGAGAAATTGAGTCAATTTATATTAAAGTAAATTAATTATTGTTCAAACGATGAGTGTTTCGATTGGATTTAACTAAGTTGTAGAAAATAAATGTATTAATGTAAGAAATGAAACACAAGTCTGTGCTATCAATCAATTCATGCGAACACAAATCGAAGTAATTAAGGGAATCGAAAGATATTATCCTGAAATTGGTACAGGCAATCGATCGAACACATGGCCATATCTCCAGAAAGAGTACATGTGGTTTCACTAATGGTTA
Organism: Archegozetes longisetosus; assembly: GCA_018873245.2. NCBI lineage: Eukaryota > Metazoa > Arthropoda > Arachnida > Sarcoptiformes > Trhypochthoniidae > Archegozetes > Archegozetes longisetosus. Next base: position 12,845,425 of record JAEMBT020000009.1, on the reverse strand, counting down.
TGACAGCTTCTTTAGAATAGTCTCTGCAGGATATTGACGTTAAAACGAGTATGCAATTAATACTCAATGTGTAGAAAACTCTGTATAAATAATTGACTGAAAATCTAAAGGGAGCAGCACAAACTTTCAAAACTTTCATAAAAGTCGATGTATATCAGATATGAACAAGATGTTTATTACGCATAAATAAGTGATAGGATCATCAATGGTATGTCAGAGTTACTAGACTTACAAATAAATAGTCAAAAATGAATTCGTTAAGATTTTGATTGTTGTGCTGGACTCGCACATCAACTATAAGAAACTTTAATGTATGGGAAATTGACGGATATTATATTAAGCATTGTATCGCTGCGTCTTTATTGTCGATTTATCTGTCAATTATCGTAAATGACGGTCACATTGAAGAAAAGTTGATCTTATTCTCGTTAATTGTGGCCTACTACAATACAGAGATAGTTTAATAGTAAAGCCTGCAACCTTGTAAAGTATTTGAATGTTTTGACATTTAGTTTGATAGCGATACGAGTAGATCTGGATTCAACAAACTTCTATTTAGAAGTAAAATATAGAGTAGATTTCATTATCAAACACTTCGAACCATTAATAGATTCTGAAATTTTTAATGAAAAGGCAGAGCTTTATAAAAGTGTGATATTGTTGACAGGAACTTGATTTGTAGCAAATTTGATGTAATACTTCCTCCTAGCACAAAAGTTTATTCAAAGACCGGATGCAAAGAGTGGTGACAAAATTCGATCTTTTTATTTGATTCAATGTTTATATTAGTAGTCGGTACGAGAGTTCGAGAGCCTCGACGAGAAATTTTAACACTCGATCCCGATCTAGAGATTTGGTAGCTCTCGCGAGAGTCGAAACTATTACCTCAAATACATATTTTATTCAGACTTTAGTAAAAATACTGTAAAACAGTAACGTACTTATGCTTTAAATACCAAAAAAAACGATTCGTCTGCTGGAAAAGGGCGAAATAACATTATCTACAAACCTAAACAGAATAAAATATAACTTATTTGTGAAAAACAAATTAAAGGGGTGAATCTGGGCTAATGGGTCTAAAGGGTTCCCAACCCCATCCTCAAATGTGATACATCATTGGATTCAGTTCGTTGAACTGAACATTTTGATACCACACTTGACCACTTCTGGCCAGCCAGATCTAACTCCCTTCCCCCGAAAATGGGTAGACCTGGGTTTACCAAGTTGTAACCCAAGTCAAACCTGATTTAAACAAGTGCAGGTTTATCCATTGCGAGGTACTAAACTAAGCAAAGATGGATATCTCGAGAACTACTTGTGATAATTGATCAAGTGAGGTATCAAAATTCTCAGTTCGATATCCTGAGTCCAATGATATATCACTTGATGGGGTCAGTCACTCCCATCGGAAGTTGACGAGAAATGGTCAGGTTCGGGTTGGAAGTGATCAAGTGTGATATCAAAATGTTCAGCTTGACGAACCGAATCCAATGATGTATCACACTTGGAGATAGGGAGTTGGGAACCCCTTTAGACCCATTAGCTCGGATTCACCAAATTGAAGCTTTTAAAACAGCAGATAAGTTACGAAGAGCATTAATTCACTCCATGTTCGAATTATTAATCAATACTTTATTAATAAGGGGTAAACATTTGTTTCTCAACTGAAATTATAAATTGTTTTAACTAATTAATATTTGATCAAAAGTTTGTTTAGAATGATTTTCAACCAACTTGTGATTTGTTTGATTATCAAAAGTCTTGAAAAGCATTATTTCTTTATTTTCTGTTTTGAATATAATTTTAATTAAATTGGAATAAATTGAGAGAATGCTTAGTTAGATGTGGAATCACACGATTAAAGTGAAAAAAGATGCAAAGTGTAAATATTGCTTGACCAAAGTTTGGCGAAACGGTGGAAATACTACAGTACTGTCCCAAAACTTGAGTCATTCTACTTAATAATGCTTTCTGTTTACCTTTAAAGTCGTCTCAAGGAACATGTTTGATATTCGTGCTTATCTTGACGTTGAGTCACCCTCTCTTTCATGTGTTTCGCAGAATTTAAACGAGATTCAACTCTCTGCCTGCCGTTTTTATGATCGAAATCAATGTGCCCGAACAACACCGCATATCAAGTTTCAGGCTTAAAACATGCACATTTGGGCGCAAAGCCATAGTTTTGATGACAATTTTAAGTTTCAGGGTTCTTAAAGAATAATTTGACGTTTCGGGATTTTTGAAAACAATTAAAACTCTTAATTCGACGCTAATTAAGTTAGTTTGTTGTCTTAGTCTTTTCCCGATGGTTGTGGCTTGACTCCAAAACTGGCGATTCTCCACAGTTTCTTGTCATTGATTATAAACGAATAAGTGAGAAAGTGCAAAGTTTGAATGTTTGAGTTTTGGTCTGAAACTTTGTGAATCAATTCTGTTTAGAATGTATAAAGAAATTTTATTCTTAATTGGTATTCTAATTGGTTGTTTTTGCTGACTTTCTATAAAAAGGTCACGTGTAACCATGTAGATAGAGTACTTTGCGGAGTTCCTGTGTAGTGACTTGATATGCCCGCGGATCAATATTGGGTCACCAGCTGAAAGAAAATGAGCTGAGTTGAGGAGGTGCGGTATGCCTGCACACCTGAATATTCCTGTAGCTCCTACTGATCAAACACTGCGCTCTAGCTCCGAAATAATAGGTTTGCTAAAATTTTTAATACATGGATTTTATAGAATAGATGTTAATATTAATTTGATATATCACATATCTTAATTCGAATTGTGGTTTCTGAGAAAAATAATTTCCGAAGTTCATTTTACATGCCTCGTAATTAATAGATTAAGACAACTTTGAGGAACAACCGCATAAGGATGAGTGATTTATTTTCAGAACGATTTGAATGAAAATACAATTCTACCAATAATAAAGCGTAGTATATATATCGAATGGTTAGATTAATTAACGAAGGCGATACTAAAGTTATGTTTTGAGTTAAAATCATTCGTTGAATAAACAGAAACACGTGTAATCAAAATCAAAAAGTTTTGATCCCAAAGCGATAAATAAAGACTATTAAATCGGGATCTAATTCAAATAAAAGAATAACTCAAGTGAAAAAAATTTAGTTTTGCGAATTTAATTTAATTGATAGAAAGACAAAGTTATTTAGACCTACTTAAAGTCGATAAGTTATTGTTTACTAGATCTAATCGTCACTTGTATGAGCAATCAAAGAATGTGTGCAATGTTATTTATTTGATGAAAATTATTAAATTATTCAGTAGAATTTTGCTTCAGGAAAATTGCAGAGGGAGGCGGGGCGGGGCGGGGACTGGGAGGAAGCGGGACGGTACGGGGTGAACCATTACGGGGGTGCGACTGAGCCTTAGCGGGAGCGAGACTGAACTCTAGCGGGAGAGGGACGGGACGGGACTGAACTTTTATGGGAGCAGGGCTGAACTTTTGCAGGACTGGACGGGACGGGACTTTTATGAGGGTGGGACTGGACTCTTGCGGGACGGATGGGACTGAACCTCTGTGAGATCGGGGCTGAACTCTTGCAGGATGGGACAAGACTGGACCTTTATGAGGGTGGAACTAAACTCTTGCGGGACTGGATTGGACTGAGCCTTTGCGGGGACTTGACGGGACAGGAATCGATATTTTTCAAAATTTGGGTCTCTAATTCTACTCCTTCCTTCTGTCAATATATGATTATTACATCTGAGGTTGAGTTCTTCGCTTCTATGTCTCTCATCTCTAATAAACTTCGCGAAAAGCAATTCTAAAATAAACACAAAGATTGATAGTGTATAACCACCAACTAAAATTAAGAATGCTCCTTTCCACAGATCCCTCAACTCAATTGTGAAATCATTTTTCAAACTTGGGTTATATTTCTCGAGATTTTCACTCTTGATCCATGAAAGATATCGTCCAATTAGCCAGGTTTCAAAGTTTTTCACAAACTCTGAATAAGTTAAAAGCCCATTTTCGAAACCAATTTTAAGCCTGAAACAAGAATTAAATATTTATTTGATAGAAAAGTATTTAATCAAAACTACTAACGCTCTATGAATTTGTGCACTGAAGTTGTGCCTCTTTCCCATCAATAAAGATAAATAAGTCTGTTCATATTTACTATCAGCTGCCACCAAATTTAAATCCGGATATAAATTCTTCATTTGTTCAATTGTCGTTGTATTTGTCAAGTAGACTAGTTTTCCGTTCGCAATCTCAATGAACATTTTAAGTCCATCGTTCCCATATCTCTTTCTCCAGTTTTGAGGTAATTTTCCACATTTTTTCTGAAGAATCATAAGTTCTTCAGACTTCATTTGATTCAACTCTTGCAGACTGAAGCATTCTAAAACATTATCATTTGAAGCCAAATCCTTAGCTGTTGATACAATAGGTTTTGATTTTGTGTTAAAATAAATGTCAACCAAAAGACCAGAAAAACTTTTCGATAGAATCGTACCAAAGATTAACCAATCGGTAAGCAGAAAGACCAAAATCAATTTCTTAACGCTAGTTATCGAATTCAGATCAAAATTGAATCTGGCAGAACTCTGTGCTACTAATGGACCGAGCATGTTAAACAAACACGTAGCAAAGGTAATCTTTGTCGTGCTCATTATTTTCCATAAGATAGAAATTGTCAGAATAGCGATTAATAAATAAATCCAAACCTTGTAAGGAAATATTTGTCTTACATCGCTTTAAAAATGAACAAATGAAATAGTTGTTACCTCTATTTCGAATAGACGAAGAAACACCAAGTAAGGGTCTTCTTTAAACAATTTCAAAGCAGTTAAAATTTCAATCGCATAGGTCTGACCAGCAACAACGTAATTATAACGTTCAACAGATATATTATTCATTAGATATTGGTCTATCATTAGTGCTGTTTCCGTCTGAAATTTATATTTAAAAAAGTATCAATCTCTTGATTTGGGAATATATATATATATTTGTGTACTTGCCTCATTTGTTTGATCGAGCTTTCCAATACTGAATACAACACTCAATGAAAGAGAACACATTAAGTATTCAACAATCGACAAATAGAATCCACTGAGCATGAATTTATTATCCTTTATGAGGAATTATAGAACGGAATTATTTATTGTATTCTTAGTACCCATCAATTTAGGTTTTGTCTAAACTTACCTGAAAGATTTTGTCCTCATTAATAACAATTGATATGTTTCCAACTGTTGTTGCATTGTTTGCACATCTTAAGGTTTGATTCGGTTCAAAGACTTTGTATCGAAATAAGGTATTGAGAAAAACAAACAAATCAGCAAAAGATCGAAACATTTGAACAAATTTATTAAAATCAAAAGCTTCGATTCCGATTGATATGCCAAACTCATATGTCTAAATGGAAAATTTGAGCGACTTAAATAGGCGCATCATCTACTGAATCATGATATATTGCTTTGGAAACGTAATACACAACATAAACTTAATTATTTAACTTCACAATTTACTAATTATTTTATTAGTTGAGTCTCTAATTTATGAAGAGTAAAAAATTATGCAAAGGAAATTCTAATTAGTCATAATGGAACAGTATCATTAAATTTTTGTAATTATATCGCTCAATCAAATCAAATGTGATACTATTATTAGCAATCGACTATATTGAATTAAACTTTTGGACACATGTACTTCGTATTTGTAACCTTATTAAGATAATGTACATGTCTACGGTCTAGTTCAGTTTTGTCGATTTGTAGCACTAATATCAAATTTGGTTAGATTGAGTGATATAATTAGAAAAGTTTAATGATACAGTCCCATCATGACTAATTAGAACTTTTCTTTGCATAGTATCTTAATCTTTATAAAGTACAAGTTCAGAATTTAAAGTACGGTACAAAACTTATAGACAGATGTGTTCTACATTTGTAACTTTGATGAGAAACTTTTTAATTTTCAAAGATTTTTCATGAAAAGTGTAATATCTATTGCATTTATAAATAATTAGTTTAACAGATAATAAATTAACTGTTATATTGTTTGCCGAAATTTTACTTTATAGAGAGTAAAATATTATGCAAAGGAAATGCTAATTAGTAATAATGAAATATCACCATCAAATTTACTCTAATTATCTCACTCAATCTAATCAAATGTCATACTAGTGCTAATAGTTTAAGTATCGAACTAAGCTTTTAGAATCGTGTATTTTACATTTGTAACTGCAAATGCTTCGGTCATTTTATGATCTACTTTTGTAAATACCTTAATTTGGTACAAAACTTTAAGTCTAATCAATCCTTAGGATGTATAAATAATGTAGCCTTATTGAGAAAATACGTGTCAAAAGGTTTAGTTCAATACTATCAATTACCAGTACCAACATCACGTTGATTAGATTGAGTGATATAATTAGAAAAATTAATTGATATTGTTGCATGACTAATTAGGATCTCCTTTGGACAATACTCTACCCTTCATAAAGTGAAAACTCAGCACTAAAGCATTGAAATATGTATTTTGCATTTGTAACATTTTTGAGAAAACTTGTTGATTTTTACAAATTTAAATACATGTGTTTATAAGTTTAGTTCAATACTTTCAATGGTAAACTTTGACTTTATAAAGAGTAAAATATTATATAAGGAAAATTCTAATTAGTCATAATGCAACTGTATCATTAAACTTTTCTAATTATATCACTCAATCTAATCATATGTGATGTTATTGCTAGTAATCGGCAATATTGAATTAGACCTTTAGACATGTATATTTTGTCAATAAGTTTACAAATACGAAGTACATGTGTCTAAAGGTCTAGTTCAATGTTGTCGATTACTAGCACTAACATCACATATGATTAGATTGAGTGGTATAATTAGAGAAGTTTAATGATGCAGTTCCATTATGATTAATTAGAACTTTGTGTAATATTCTACTCTTTATAAAGCAAAAGTTCTGAATTGAACGTGATGAACTAAACTTATAGCCAGATGTATTTCACACTTGTAACTTTATTGAGAAAACTTTTTAAACTTCGTAGATTTTTTATGCAAACCGTAATCCGCATGGTATTTGTAAATATCAAGCTCAACAGATAACAAATCAGTTATTATTTTGCTTGATAAAATTTTACTTGAAAGAGAGTAAAATGTTATGCAAAGGAAAGTTATAATTAGTCATAATGGAACAGCATCATTAAGCTTTTCTAATTATATCACTCAATCTAACCGAACGTAGTACTAGAGCTAGTAATTGAAAGTATTGGACTAAACTTTTAGACTCATGTATTTTACATTTATAACTTTACTGAGAAAACTTTATTAATTTTCAATGATTGTTTGTGAAAATCGCAATCCGTATAATGTTTAACAAATTATAAGTTAAGTAGATATTGACATTTGTAAGTTTACTGAGAAAATAAATGTATCGGGAAGTTTGGCTCAACACCTTCAAATACCAGCACTAATGTCACATGTGATTAGGTTGAGCAATATAAATAGAATAATTTAATGGTAATGTTCCATTATGACTAATGAGAATTTTCCTTTGCATAATATTTAACCTTTATAAAGTAGAAGCTCAAAATTAGGAGTACTGAACTAAACTTATATAAAGACATATTTTACATTTGTAGTCTTATTGAGAAAACTTTAATCTTCAAACTTTCTTTTATAAAATACGCAATCCGTATAGTATTCCCTAAATGATAAGCCAAGTATATAATGAATTGGCTATTATATTGTTCAATGAGTTTTTAGAGTACTTATTACAATTTTTATCGGATAATATTTGTAATTGTATTTAGTAATAAATTAAATGCTATCAAAGAGTTCGTTCTCGAAGACTCGATCGCTAATCAAAATCAAGAAACGAGGGAAAAAGTTGTCTTATTTGAATTTGAATCGATTGGAAGCAGTTAACGAAGAAAAGCTATCGAGTTATTCATTTTATTCTTTGGAATATGACGTGACCGAAGAGGACATTCTCAATGAGTCACTAAATCCGATGAATAATTCCAGAAAAGAAGAATTTCCAGAAAGAGTATTGAATGTGAACTAAACGTCGCAAATATTTCTAATAAGAGAAATATTGTAGCCTCCAGCCGACTGGCTCAAGAGGGAGACTTCGAAATAGATGCCGGAATGTATGCATCAGTGCATAACAGAAATCGAAGCTATAGTGAAGCCATTCTTGAGAAAATCTCGACTGTGGATCCAAACCCTGTCGAAACAAAGTTATCGACGCCCGCAAATGTTATTAATCGTCAATTCAAACCATTCTCTATGAGTTCTCCACAAATGAAGACATTAAATATACAAATGTTTAGTAATATCACTCCTTAGGAAATGTCTCCAATAAGTGTTTGCAATATTTTCGAAGATCGTAAAACAATTTGCATCAAAAGAAAGCATTTAAGCCATTACATTGCGATCCAGGTGGTAAAGCGATAGAATTTTGTGGTAATTGTTACTGTTGTGTAGATTATCGTGCGAAATGCCATATGTCGTGCAAAGATCAATTGTCACTTCCATGCATTCCATTCCTTAAACTAAATAGAAAGAGTTCTCAAATGGTTTTGATCTCAGACTGCACCACAAACACGATCAATGATTCGCGGGTTAATCATCGACTGCTGTAACGAAATCGAAAAGAGGAGTTTGAAAGAAGGCATTCATCGTATAAGCGGTTTGAATAAAGAAATTCGCAAACTTATGGACAAGATTCTGAACTCGAAGACGAGAATTGCCAATTATTAATAAGTAATCTGGATCTTACAATGAAAATCATTTAAAAAAGTCAGTTGTTTCCCACTGAACCGAAAGTATGTTTCAATAGTATAGTCCATATAAGATAATAATCTCTTCAATTGATCTTCAACTAAATATAATGAAAGCTGAACATCTTTATACAAAATTTGTTACTAGTTTTTGTTATTAATGGATTTGATTCATGATATTATTAGAATAAAACATAGAGTAAACAATAAATGAGAGATGTCTTAAGCGATTCTAAGTGTGACTCATAAATTGTCGGAATTACTAATTTTTATCGAAGATTCAAAATTTCATATTCATACATTGACAAAGATTGAAGCTTTATCAGACACATTTTTAAACATTTGAAAGTCAGTATTTCTGAACATGATTATTAACTTAATGCTTTAGTAATAAAAGGAGCTTTTTATACGGCAAATTGTCAGCTCTCTGTCACTTTTAATGTAAATCATGTTCGCACACGATAAACAGTTTGGCGCAAAGTTTTTAATGCTTTTCCGCACCCTTGCTTACTATCAAATTATTTGTGGTACCTTGATTTTAGCGTCTTATGGTCCGCCCATCTTGGCATACCTCAGGCAACACTTAGGGAGTTGCACTTAAAAATGCCCATAAAGTCCGCATCGAAAGTATGTTCTAAATATACAGTTTTTAAATTAATTGTTATAATTAAATGTCTCGATTTCATTCAAATAATGTCAAATCGGAATGTATTCAATAACTTCAATATTATGCAGTTATCCAGATACCCAGTTATTCGGGTCTCTCGACAGTGTCCAGTGCCGGGTAAGAACTGAACGTAGAAAACTCTATTTTCCAAGCTTGAGAAAACATTTTATGAACAAACAGTAAATCGTTGAATCAAGTGTAGTAAAGCACTGCAAATGTGTCATAATTTCCTTTAAGGTGTTGTAGAATTTCATTATATTTTTATTATTGTTTGACTTTTAAAAAGTTAACCAAAACTTTATGACTCTATCATAAAATTTTACTATAAACGTTAAGCAAACGATTTAATGCACAAATGAATCAGTTTTTAGTGCAAAATGTCATTGAATTTATAATTGACTTCTTCAGTCATTTATCAGAAAATTCCATTTATAGTTTTTGTGTTTGTCTTTCGTCTCATTATCTTTGATTTCTATTAACTGTTTCTCAATCAAATAATAAAATACATATTTAAATAATCTCAAAGATTAATATTATTTAGGTTTATTTCATAGATTTGGGAACTGATTACTGTCCACATGTTATCAATGATTTCGTTTGGAGTGAAAAATCAAATGATATTACAATTCCTGAACCTTATTTGCACTTTTTTCTCATTTAATTGAATTTATTCTTTACTACTGCTAAATCATTTGAACAGAATTCTACATATGCAACGAATCTCTACGACATGTTATTCAAGCTTAAGACCCAGTTAGAAAATCGATTGAAACATGAATCTTTTGGTTCAAAAATCATAAAAATTTTCAAGTATTTTAGTGAAGATAAACAAAATCATTATTCACAAACGCCAGAAACGCCTATAAGAGAACAATCGATAACTAGTATAATTTGGTTGAAATGCTTCCGGTGTGGTAGCTGTGACTTTATTTGTGACTAAAAGTCTTAAATGAGATGATTAGATTTTTTAGACAGACACTAACTCTCATTAGAATACCTGTTAATTTGTTAGCTAACTTTTAATTTATGTCTAACGACAAGTAATCTATCAATGCAATGAATGAATACTATTCAAAAGTTATTTTTGTAACATCTATTTGAATACAGACTCACACTAAAGTTTTAGAAAAAAAATCAGTTGGAAGGATATAACTGTTCGTTATAACGAGAGGCAACTGTATATATAACTAATTGTCTGAAAATCTAAAAGAGAGCAGTTGCAGACGTTCAAAACCTTCATACAATTCAATGTATATTTGATATGGACAAGCTAAAGTAGCGCATATATGAGGATTAAGATCACCAATGATACGTCATTTTTAACTTACAAATAAATAGTCAAAAGTCAATTGAGACTTTAATTGCGCTAGACTCGCACACCAGCAATAAGCAGTTCACTCTATTGCACAAGGAATTGACAAGCATTATATTAATTATTGTATTGTTTGCATCTTTATTGTCGGTTTATCTCTCTATTGTCGTAAATGACAGTCACATTGAAGAAAAGTTAATGTTATTATCGTTGAGTGTGATCTACAACAATACAGAGATAGTTTAATTGAAAAAATTGTAATCCTTACACAGAATGTGAATGATTTGATATTAGACTCGATAGCAACGGGGACAGATCTGGAATTAAAGAACTTATATATGACTTCTATTTAGAGGTATAACATAGAGGAGATTTCACTATCAAATACTTCGAAACATTGATAAATTTTGGGATCTTTAATGAAAAGGGAGGGTTTTATCAAAGTGTGATATCGTTGACAAGAATTTAATCAATGCTTTCGTTGCATTTCTACCATTTGAGAAAAAACACTTCGAACTTTGTTTTGTTGACTAGTTTTGATTCAAAACATGATTTATTGAATCTATTTTTACTCTATTATTTTTGTATGTTTTGATAAGTAGCAAATCAGATGAAGTACCTTCTTTCAGATACCAGAGTTTATTCAAAGACTGGATGCAAAAGAGCAGCCATAAAAGTTTAACTATTCATTTGTCTCTATATTTATATTAGCGTTCGATACTATAGTTCGAGAGTGTCAATCTCGACCCGCAATTCTAACTCTTGGTCCTGATCTAAAGAATTAGAGACTCGAAACCACTACCTCAAACACTCATTTGTTATAAACTTTAGTGAGAAAACTGTAAGCAGTCACTTATATGTGCTTTAAATACAAAAGATGATTCGTTGGTTGAAAAAATATGGAATGACGTTATCTACAAACCTATAAGAGATAAAATATAATTTATTTTTGAAAAACAAATTAAAGTTTTTCAAAACAATAGATAAGTTAAAAAGGGTATTAATTCGTTACATTACTGAATTACCAGCCATTACTTAATTAATAAGGGATAAACATTTATTTCACAACTGAAGTAATATATAATTATTTTAACTAATCAATATAGACCATGAGACTATAGCCCTCGTATATTACCCCGAACCATTGCAAAAAGCTAACTAATATTTAAGGAGCATTGGTAGTTTTTGAAAATTAAAAAATTTTGGCAAGTAGGTCGGGGTGGTATATGTACAGGGTAAGAAAAATGATTTTCTCGTAGTCTGGAGCAAGAACTATTATAGTTAGAGCAAAATCGGTTGGATATTCTAATTTTACGTTAAAAGTACATTTAAAAAAAGTTTATATTTAAAACGTAATAAACGTATAACGTTGTTAACGAACGATATTCTGTTAGTAAACCAACAAATTTTAATACAATCTGTTTTTAATCGCTTTTTCATACTGTTTTCATTGATATCATTTGAAAAAAAGTTGACAATTAATGGCTGGATTAATTAATGATTCGGATGAGCAAGGATTCATCGATAGAATCAAATGCATTGTCACTCAACAGTTACTTAATGAAAGCGGAATTTATTTTTGGGAAAATGATTTCTGGCCAGGTAACAGTCCTGATCTCAACCCTGCAGAACATATTGGATCATTAATTAAAGATGAGGTTGAAAAAAAGAATGTTGTGAGAAGATAGACTGAATCGTTTTTCTTATGATGTTTTACTCAATCATTTGAGAGAAGTCAATAATTTCATTTGAAAATAATACTGATTTATTTGAATATTTATTGTTAATTTATCCTGAAGATTAACTGCTGTAATTCAAGCTCAAGGCTCTTATACTGACTTTTAAAATAAACTCTTTTAATGTACTTTTTACGAAGAATCAGAATATCCAACCGATTTTGCTCTAACTATAATAGTATTTGTTCTACGCTACGGGAAAATCATTTTTTCTTACCCTGTATATGCCCTTATGTAACATTTAATCCCGAGTCTACTGAGTCAAACCCCGTAAGCTTTCGCCTACCTGTTACCGAGTTATGTGAAAACTTTTGGAAAGGGGACGTGGCCCCCATAGGGATGGGGCCATAAAGGCCAATATTTTTGGGACCCGCTGATTTTATTGGATCATTGGATAGATCTTACTTTGCCGAGTTCAAATATATATATATAATTTATAGTCTATCTCATTCCGTTTCCGAGTTATAAGCTCCAAAATGTCCGGAATGGCAATTAACAATTTATGCCATTAAATAGCGTATTAAAGCCAAAACCCTTTTAATATTCATATATTTAGAAAGGTCTCGTAAAGCCGAATTAGATCTGTACCATGGAGGAAGCCTTTACAGTGTTATAGGAAGGCAACTAGGTCAAAAAATATAAGATGCTTAGAGTGATAGCTAGCAAACCAAGTGATCTAGAACTCGAAGTTGGGTACCAATAGACTCAGTTCAACAAGGTGAATACATCAATAGTCCACTTGACACTGTTATGTAACCGGTTCCGGAATCAAACAAAGTATCTGATCTACGTTTTAGTAGATAAGAAAATGTCCGGAATCGATTCAAAAATTGAGTACTGTTGTCAGTGCAAAAACGGCCTCATAACTGTCGAATGCTGTGCACATATAATGACATACGGCAGATATGGCCTCGAATATGGCAGATACCTATCTGAGATCAAATCACCAGGTAGGCAATTTGATGATTTTTTTCAAAGATTTTACCTATCCGGATAGCACTGACACAGATTAATTATTTTATAGTTTTTTAGTTTGTTTTTAGTTTAGGTTTTAGTTTTATACTTCCTTCGGGTTTACCTCCACGTGGTAGGAAGCGGGCAACACAAATGTTATATTTTTGTGGCTAAAAACCTGAAAAAATTGATTTTTAACATAAGGCGATTTTTCCCTCATAACTCGAAAACTATTGATTTTGGTAAAAAGTCTCTAGAGACTTTTGTGCTCAGCGTCAAAAGACCTTTCAAATGATATGCCAACCATCAAAATCGGACGGGGCGCAGTGGTCCATAGGAAAATATTGGTATTCTTTACTCAGTCGATGGAGTCCAACCATATATATAGTATTCTGCAACCCCACCCACTTTGGCCCTGCACTATTACTATAATCTAACCCAATAAACGCCATCATCAAGAAACAATGTCATGTACAGAGGTGATATATTTTGTTTTTCAATGCCTTCATTAATTTGAAATACTCTGTTTTAACCTCTGCTGTGACACATTATTCATATATAATGTACCATGCAACATATAAAAAGCTCTTTATTATATATTGTAATTTAAAATATTTTCTATATTCCATCCAATTATGAATAAAACTAGTCCAATGATTCCAAAGAACACTGATCTGTAAAGAGTGTTCCAAAAGTATTCACAATATTTTGTAAATATATTTATCGCTAGAAACGTGATACCAAATGCACGCGTAATATTATTGTTATTATATCGTGAACCGTGAAACATCGCTATTCCTGCAGCCAAGCCAAGCATTAATGACCAAAAGAAGAGCTGTATTTTTCTCGGTTTCTGCCAGTTAAATCCTTGGTCAATACGCATTCCAATAATTGACATTATCCATAGTGACATAAATAGATAAAGTAAACCAAATACTAGTGTAATTGTTTTAAATTGTGATATGTTGGTGTTCAGTACTGTAATGTTAAACGAAGACACATATATTAAAACTAAACCTAATATTGTGAACTTAATTGGAGAATGCATTCCGAAATAATAAGCTCCCCTTCCAGATACATAACCCGCTTGAACACCAAGCCAACCTCCAAGAATGATCAATGCAAAACACCAAATTATCATTGATTCCAGTGATACTCCAATAATGGCATATGTTATCCATGATACCAGTAGTACATTCCTTATTTCTTGATCTTTCAATCTTAACTCACTTGCAATTTCAAACACTGATGCTGTAGTTGATAAAACTCCATAAAGATATAATGCTTCAGGACTTGATAACATTGGCATCGGTTGAGAGAACATTACATTTTTTCTATACTATCCGCCAAAATAACAAGATAACCCAACAACAGCAAATATTCCTATTCTTACATAACGATTCTTAAACGGATTAAAATCTATTAACATTATGAATAATGAAATAAATAAGCACAGTGACCCAAATATCAATAAGTAAAAGCCAAGCCCACTCCAGTCAAAAGAAATTATCTTGATACTTTGATACAGTTTTTGAGCTGTTTCACTATCTATCAAATTGTTTCCTTCCCAGTATTTTATTGCATCTTTCAATATTACACTTTCATCTTTGTTGATTTCCATGATTAAAATTTTTATTATAGTAAAAAACTTCTTTTACTTATTACACTTTATGTAGAAATGTTCAATAAGAACATAAGAGATAAAGGATATCATATGTAATATTTAGATAAATAAAAGTGTCTCTTTGGTTGCATGACAACTACAAACAACATGATAAACTTATCGTAAATGTAAATAGGAAAGTAAAAGTAGAACGATTAATATGTATAGTCTTTTACAAAAGTGTTTAATCCGCTTTTAGAGGCTTTCCTAGAAGTAAAAGGAGAATTCCAAGAATCTATGGGGCACTGACCTATCGTGTTACAGGCCAAAATAGGTGTCAATTAGCAGGTCTTGACGAGTTGATCAAAGTTGTCAATGGACACAAAGTTGTCAGGTGTGGCAGTCATAAGTTATAGGTCACAATAGTCCAAAGGGTCAGTCGCTTCTTATTTCTTTGCGATGCTTGCGAATATATTAAACCTATACATTATTGAAAAGTATTCAGCAAGACGAATTCAACGATACCATGCTCAAGTATGTAGGCTAGTTGTCGGAATTTTTAACTTAGGACCTTCAGAACCTCGAACCTTAACCTCGAGTTCGAGGTTCAGGCTAAGGCTCAAACGTTTGTAAGAAGGTTCAGGTTCGAGGCTCCATGTTTTAAAAAAACTCGAATCTGCGGTCCGGGGTTAAGTCTTTTGCGTCGAACCTTAATATAAATTCATTATAGTATTTAAAAGTAGTTTAATTCTAAACAATTATTATCCAATTGAAAATAATACAATAACTCTTAATGATATAACAAGATTTTAAGAAATACAAGCTGTTGTTGCGCCTGAAGTTATCTATTATTTAAAAAATTGTACCAACTATCCAAACACACAATATCGAATAGTATTATCTTGAAGACTATTTTTCTTTTTATTAATTAAATCACCACATTTTGAAATAATTTGTTCACTCGGGACACTAGATGCAGGAATAAGCAAAACATTAAAAGCAAATTTTGATAAATTTGGAAACGTGTCTTTAAAACATTTCCACCAGTGAATTGGGTCTTATTTTCATCAGATAAAGGGAAATTCAAACATTTTTAAATTTCATCTACGATTTGCGTTTTCCTTCTCTTATAAATTTTTGAAAATAAAGGTTTGTCTTCGGTTTCTTCTCCAACAATTCTAATCTTGTTATAATAGTTTCCATTATAAAATCTAACAAAGTTTTCTTTAATTTCTTCATAATTATCCCATTTATCAAAATATGCTATTTTAATCAGGGATTTAATATCACTGCAAAAATTGTTATATCGTTAACAATTTTATCTTTATATTCATTTAATTTTGACTTTATATTTAAAGCACAATTTTTTTAAAGATATGCTTTGAGTATAAATGAATTTCAATAAGATTTAAAAGGGATTCAAACATTGGAATTACAGCACATATACTTGAATAATTTTTTTCAGATATTAATAAAGTCGTTCCATTAAAATCTTTTAAAAATTTTCCAAGAATAGATAATCTTTCCCATAAACTCTTTAGAAATTTATAATCTTTAAATAATTCTTCGTTTAATAATATATGATTTATGACATCTTTCATTTTTAAAGGGCGAGTTATTATATCAAGTAAAGTTCCACCTTATCTACATCATTTTTTAAAACTAAAGAACAAGACTTTAAAACGAGTGAAGCATTTTCTAATATTTGAATGCGTTTGGAAGAGGTTTTACAAATTTTATAAACCCACTTACTGATTTTAATTCAGATTTTATTTCAGTTAATCCACTTTGAACTGATAAATTTATAACATGCGCGAAACATCTTATATGAAATTCTTTAAAATTAGTTATTTTACTTTCCTTTAAACCATCTATAGCCAAAACGTTATTTCTCACATTATCTGTAGTCACAGTAGCTAATTTATCGAATACATTATTTTCTGTTAATTTTTGCTCCGAAACTTCCTTTAGTTGCATTGCTGAGTAAGGATAAGGAACATTTTGATTAAAGTTTTCATCCAAAAAGTGAATAGTAATAGCAATATATGGTCTTATTTTAGATTATGTCCATAAATCTGTAGTTACTGCTATTTTATTATTTTCCAGAGATAATAAAAAACTTTTAACTTTCTCTTCATAAATTTGAAATGTGTTAATTATATTTAACTTAATAGTTTTCGCAGCTGGTAATTAAAATTCAGAGTTTAATGATTTAACAAAGTTGATGAAATCAAGCTCTTCTCTAATAGCGAATGGATGTTGACCTTTTACTATAATAGTAATTAATTGTTCCTTTGAATCAATTTTTAAAGTTTCTATATTTTTTCTAAATCTTGAATATTTTCGTAGAATCTGAAGGACTTTTGTGATTTTTATCATTATGTTTTTTAATACCATTCCGTCTTGAGAACTTTGAATTACAATAATTGCATTTTATTTTTTCATGATAATTACTGTCTGTAACTTTTGTGAAGTGATTCCATTTTTGAAATTATTCACTGATTGATTGTTGACTATACTCACTTTTTTGGACACATTTTCAATTTCAATATCACTTATATTTGCTTCTGAACTCATTTTTATATATTCAACAATTAAATTATTAAAACTTAATTAAAACCAACTTAAAATTATTAATTGTAAGTTTTAACTATAATGCAGTTTGTTTGGATATGACGCGCATTATTTTAAACAAAGAGAGCAATAAAGTAAGATGAGAATTGTTTATATTTAATTATGTTTAACTCATGAAGTTTTAGTGCATTAGAGTATATATTACATACATTAAGGTTCGAGTTCGAGGTTCTGAGGTTTACAGACTTTAGAAGGTTTGAGGTTCTGAAAAGATTAAAAGGTTCAAGGCTAAGGCTTAAGGCTATGGTCCAAGCTAAGGTTTTGCAACAAAACCTTCAGAACCTGAACCTTCCGACCACCAATGTAAGCCATGTGAATAAAAAATAAAAATAAAATGTAAAATAAAAAGTGGATTTTTAATCAATTAATAGTTATGCGAAACTTCTTCATATAATTCATTAAATACATATTTTAGGTATATACATGTATGCAAAGTTTGATTGATCTACAATAATAGGTTTTAGAGAATTTGCATGTTATAGTTTTTATTATTTTTGCATTTTGACAGTCTCCTGTTGGAGATATATCAATGTAGTAAGCGCAAAAGTTGCTTAGTTTTACACAAGGAATAGCCCTAAGAAGTTTGCTTAGGTTAGGTTTTTTAGATAGGGCAAATTTACGCTCAAAGTTAGACAAGTCCTTTGTCTCAAAGTCTAGAATAAAAAGATTAGATTAGTTCAACATTCAGATTTTTAAACACTTAATTCAATTGATATACGGTTTAGAATTAGGAAAGAATGTTAAAAAAATTATCATATCTTAAGAGATAGACATATTATGTCTTTTAGTTTCTAATATTGATGAGCTGAGGCATCGAACAAATATTTAATAACAGTAAAACACTCGAACAGTGTTCTAATTTTGGGTTTGCAAAATAATTGATCCATCGTATGGATTAGTGAAAATCAATTTAGATAAACGTTTTTGATGCATTTCAAAGTATTCAAAAGTGATTTAATGGTTTTAACAACTTTCTCATTAATTAAATATTAACAAAATTTTCAAATAATGGATCTCTTCAACTGTAGTTAGTTTCGCTATCGAACTCATTGTTGGGAATAGTGCTCGCTTTTAACTTCAGTTTAACGTTATGTCATTATTACTACATAGGAATGTCTACATAACTAAACTTCATTTCTCGTTGCTTTGTATCGTTTTAAAGTGATTGAGCACATTCTTTCGAATCAATTTGATCTGTCATTAGCTTGACTATCAACTTTTCGAACACTGTTTATGAATCTAGTTCTCGTTTGAATATAAGTTATAATTCATGTTAATATAAAGTTAAAATCATTTCAATACATTTCGGCGCCTAAAATCAGACAAATAATTTAAACCGAAATAAAAGACTTCGCGTTTAAACTTTGGCTATTCTTATCTCTTACTTAAGTTATTTCTCATTAGAAATGTTTCAAACAAATAAAATAAATCAAATAAATCATTTCCTGAGAATATATGAGATATGTTGAGAAAATTAAAAATTATTCAAAAAGTTTTATTAACATTTATAATAAATAATTTAAATATGAATATTTCAATGGGACGGTTCTGAGAGACTTTAGAACAACTTCGTTTTCAAAGTGCTCCCAAACGAAAGTTGTTATGAATAAGAAGCGGCAATAACGGTTTTAAAATTGAAAAAAGTGTGGGTGAAATGGTGATAAATACAATTCGGAAAAACGATATTTGAAACAGTGGTGTAAATTTTATTTAGTATCACATTTTATTCACAAATTAAAAATTTTATTGTGTTAACAATCTTTTATAAAATTAGTGGTTATAAAGATAGTTATTCAACTCGATAATATATAATTTGACAGTATTTTGCATTATCATATTAGATCTGTTTTCAAGATTTCTTTTATGACGAAAGAAAGATCTCTCAGCATCAACAGTAACTAAAGATGAAAAAGATGTCTTCAATTTATGTTCAAATCAATTTTCTCTAGAAGTGAATTTATCTAAAGAATTAAAGCTTGATTTCCACAAAATATTTGAAACTTTGGATCCATTTAGGAACGATTGATAAATTTAGGTGTAGATTTATTAGCATGTTTTTCAATCTAGATATCATCTAAAATAAAATTCATTGGAGTTTGAAAATTTCGAAATATAGTGAAAGGGTGGGTCATGTGATAAAACCCAAAAAATGGTGACAAATAGTGTTATTAAACTACGTTAACAAGGGTTCCAGTTCATAATTAGAACGCATATATTCGAATTAGAGCGATATAAATTAAACAAAAGATCTGGTGATATAGTGAATTGCCTCTTCTTAGTCATCAATTCCGAGATCGGATCTATGTTGAAAGATTCCTTAAGCACATTTGATGTTTTTTATCTGTTTTTCAAACAGTATTAGTAAAGATAGTGAATGATTTGATTATCCATTAGTGCATTAGATATAGGATTGTCATTAAAAATGACGAAATGTCGGAAAGCAGTTCATAGTCTTAGTTTGTGATGGTTTCCACATTTTTGAACCATTTTATATACGAGAGTAGTATTTCTGGAATTTTATTACAATTATCGCTCATAATAGCTTTATATATATGTGATTGTACTTCTACGAGATTAATCACTTCATCTGCTGGCATGTTACTAATAGAACTCAATAGCTTTCCGAATTCTTCTGTAACGCTTAATGCATTGACTTGAACTTCTAATAAGGACACAGATCGAGTGAATGTGTACATTTGACTTTTGATTTTTCTAATGAATACATCTAGTAATAATAGTGTAGCATTGACATGAATTTGTGAGAGATTTGATGAGCTATCATATATGTCTGGTTGTTGTGTAGAAGTTAATGCAGGAATGCCTTGACCAAACAATCCACCAATAGCCCATACAAATAAATCGTTTATGAAAGAATGCGTCTTTGAAGCACTACTTGCTATCATGTCAACATGACGGCGGGCACGAATTGTCCTAGCAACTGCAGTAGTAGAACTTGTGCTTCTTTCCTGTTCTTGCTTTAAAAATCCTATTGAAACTTTGGAATTGTAATCCTTGGCAATATCCAATGGCTTTTTACCATCATATCCTTCAGCGTTAATGTCAACTCCCTTTTCTATCAATAGTTTAATTACATCTAAATGATTATTGAAAGCAGCATAGTGCAGTGGTGTCCAATCATGATTTCCTTTAGCATGAATGTTTACACCTTTATATAAAAGAAGTTTGACTATATCAAGTTTACCATATTGTGAAGCCAAGTGTAAAGGTGTATTACCATTCTTTTGTTTGTTATTAAAGTCAGCACCTTTATCTATGAGTAGTCTGACAACATTCAAGTCCCCTCTTTCAACAGCAAAATGCAAAGGTGTTGCGCCGTACTTATCCTTAGAGTTAAGATCCGAGTTTATAAAATATTCTACTGCCTTTAATGTTCCGTATTTGATGGCAGCATGTAATGGTGTTACATTATCCAATGTAGCTAATTGATTCACAATCAGACTTATTATCTCTGAATTATCTGCCAATTCTAGAAGTGTCAGACGATTCTTATTTGTTGCCTTAACTAAGGCACCTTTATTCACAAGAAGTCTGACCACATCTAAGCTACCTCTTTGAGCAGCAAAGTGTAGAGGTGTTGAGCCATACTCATCCTTTGCATTAATATCAGTGTTGATGTAAAGTTCTACTGCTTTTAATGCTCCGTATTTGACGGCAGCATGTAAAGGTGTTATATTATCCAATGTAGCTAGTTTATTAACAAGGAGCTTCATCAACTCTGAATTATCTGTTAATGCTAGAGGTGTCAGACCATACTTGTTTTTCGCATTAACAACAGCACCTTTATCTAAAAGAAATCTAGTTAAATCCAAGTTTCCTCTTTCAGCAGTAAAGTGCAAAGGTGTCCAATCATTCTTGTCAATAGCATTAATATCAGCATGTTTTTCTATGAGAAATTTGACCACATCCAAATGCTCATTGTGGGTTGCCCAGTGTACAGGTGTTCTGCCATCCATTTGTTTAGTATTAACATCAGCCCCGTTCTCTACAAGTAATTTAACAACATCCAATTTGCCTTCTTTAGCAGCATAGTAGAGAGGAGTTGAACCAGAATAATCTTTAGAGTTAACATTAACACCTCTATCGACAAATAGTTTAACTATACTCAAATTACCATTATTTGCAGCTAAGTGTAATGGCATACTTCCGTCTCTAGCCTGAGCATTAACATCTGCACCGTTATCTATAAGAAGACTAATCACATTCAAATTTCCATCGTAAGCAGCAAAGTGTAATGGTGTCCAACCATTTCCCACTTTAGCATTAATACTAACTCCATTTTCCAACAAAATCCTAATTATTTCAACATAGCCTCTTGAAACAGCTACGTGTAGAATATGTATTCCATTAACAACATCATTTATATCTCCCAATTCTTTTAACTTCTCAATGCAGTCTCTGGTCTTCTGAATATCATGTTCTTCTACACTACTTAATAGCTCATTCTTTAAGCGTTCGAAACTTGAAATTGTAGGTATAGGTGAACTAGTTGTGCTTGAAGTAGTTACAAATATCTCGGTTGTAATAGGTTGATTCGTGTTGACGGATTTGCTGGAAACTGTAGATGTTCTGAGATAATCTGCTTGTACTTGCTCTAAAATATTTATTACATCAGAACTAATACCAGATTGAGCAGCAAAGTCTTTAGGTGTTTTGCCATTCTTATCAGCAACATTAATGTCAGCATTTTTTCCTATTAGAAATCTCACAACATCCAAATGACCATTATAAGCTGCCCAGTGTAAAGGTGTCCTACCATCCCTTTGCACAATATTCACATTAGCTCGGTTGTCTACAAGCAATTTAACAACATCCAATTTGCCTTCTTTAGCAGCATAGTATAGGGGAGTTGAACCAAAATTGTCTTTGGCCTCAACGTCAGCACCTTTATCAACAAGTAGTTTGGCTAAACCGCAATTACCACTGTGAGCAGTCCAATGTAAAGGTGTCCAACCATCATTGTCCTTAACATTAACTCTAGCTTCTTTATCTACAAGTGGCTTAACCTCATTGTAATTATTATTGTAAACAGCAAAATGTAAGGGTGTCCAATCTTTGTTAGTTTTAGCGTTAATATCAGCACCTTTATTTGTGAGAAATTCAACAATATTTAGTTGACCTTTTCCTAAAGCCACATGCAAAGGTGTCCATCCATAGTTAGTTTTAGCCTCAATATTAGCAGCATGATTTAGGAGAAACTCAATCACATCAAGGTTACCTTGTTTAACAGCAGAATGTAAAGCAGACCAATCATTGTTTCCTTTAGCATTAATGTCAGCGCCTCTAGTAAGAGAGTCTTTAATTTTACTTATATCTTCCTTTTTGACAACATCAAACAATTCTTCATTGGTTAGAATTTGCACAATATTCACATAATTCTTTTCCTTAGCAATATCAAATAAGGTTTTTCCATAATTTGTTACAACATTAAGATCAGCACCTTTACCAATTAGAAATCGAACTACATTCAAGTTACCGCTTGCAACAGCAAAGTGCAAAGGTGTCCAATTATTTTTTTCTCTTGCATTAATATCAGAACCCTTACTAACGAGTAGTACGACCACATTCAATCGACCACTTTCAGCAGCCAGGTGTAGAGGTTTACAATCAAGATTATTATTTGCATTAATGCTAGACGTTTTTTCTAAGAAAAGTCTTATGACATCCAATTTACCCTCTTTAGCGGCCCAATGTAAAGGGGTATTGCCGTCATTATCCTTAATATTAAGACCTTCATCCTTGAAAAGTTTGAGTGTTTGTAATGAACCATATCTGGTAGCAGCATGTAAAGGCATAATATTATTTAGAGCAGCTAATTTATCCAAAATTAGCATTATTATCTCTGATTTATCTGTCAAATCTAACAATGTGTGACCAGAAATAGTTTTAATGTATACATCAGCACCTCTATCGATTAGAAGTCTCACGATATCAGGTTTATCATTGTAACGAGCAGACAAATGTAGGGGTGTCCACTCATTCTTATTTTTAGCATTGATGTCAGCACCTCTATCGATTAGAAGTCTCGTGATATCAGGTTTATCATTGTAACGAGCAGACAAATGTAGAGGTGTGCACTCATCCTTAGTTTTGGCATTGACATCAGCACCTCTATCGATTAGAAGTCTTGCGATATCAGGTTTATCATTGTAACGAGCAGCCACGTGTAGAGGTGTCCCTTCATTCTTTTTCTTAGCATTGATGTCAGCACCTCTATCGAGAAGAAGTCTCACGATATCAGGTTTCTCGTTGTAACGAGCAGCCAAGTGTAGAGGTGTCCACTCATCCATTCCCTTAGCATTGATGTCAGCACCTCTATCGAGAAGAAGTCTCGTGATATCAGGTTTTTCATTTTGAACAGCCAAGTGCAGAGGTGTCCACTCATCCATTCCCTTAGCATTGGTGTCAGCACCTCTATCGATTAGAAGTCTCATGATATCAGGTTTCTCGTTGTTACGAGCAGCAAAGTGTAGAGGTGTCCACTCATCCTTTTGCCTAGCATTGATAGCAGCACCTCTCTCGAGGAGAAGTCTCACGTTAACAGACTTCTCATTAACAACAGCATAGTGTAGAGGTGTCCCCTCATCCTTAGTTTTAGCATTGATATCAGCACCTCTATCGAGAAGAAGTCTCACGATATCAGAATTCTCATTGTAAACAGCCCAGTGTAGAGGTGTCGCCTCATCCTTTTGCCTAGCATTGATGTCAGCACCTCTATCGAGAAGAAGTCTCACGATATCAGGTTTCTCATTGTAACGAGCAGCCAAATGTAGAGGTGTCCCTTCATCCTTTTCCTTAGCATTGATATCAGCGCCTCTATCGATTAGAAGTCTTGCGATATCAGGTTTCTCGTTCTTACGAGCAGCCAAGTGTAGAGGTGTCCACTCATTCTTATCCTTAGCATTGATGTCAGCACCTCTATCCAGGAGAAGTCTCACGATATCAGGTTTCTTATTAAAAACAGCAGAGGATAAAGGTGTCCCCTCATTCTTATTTTTAGCATTGATGTCAGCACCTCTATCGATTAAAAGTCTCACGATATCAGGTTTCTCATTGTAACGAGCAGCCACGTGTAGAGGTGTCCACTCATCCTTTTCCTTAGCATTGATGTCAGCACCTCTCTCGAGGAGAAGTCTCACGATATCAGGTTTGCCTTTATTAAGAGCGGCCAAGTGTAACGGTGTCAAATCTTTCATGTCAGCAACATTAACATCAGCTCCATTGATTAATAATGCTTTAACTATTTCCTCATCACCATTTTTCGCTGCCAAATGCAGAAGTGTATTTTGATTTTCATCTTTCATATTAATTATATCATTTATTACTCCGATTTCCCTTGCCTTTTCAATGTGGTTTCTAAGCGTTTGAATATTATTTACAGCTGTGAATATCTCATTTTTCAAATTCTCAATTTTTGCGTTAATAGCCTGTGCTGAAGCGGTGTTAACCGTTGTTGCTGTTTCGTTTGTGTTAATTGTAGACATATCAAACATGGGTTGCATTAGATAATCTACATAATTCAAATACAATAAATTTACTTAATATGTTGAAAATACCATACCTCTCTTAAAACTTATTTCAATTTGTGAATTAGTCAGGTCGGTGATTAGTGATTTAAACCAGGATTAAATACTATCAAATATTATGAAATCAGTTTTCAAGCTTACTTAATACGTCAAAGTTTGAACAAAGAGTCAACATTAAATATGGAAGAAAACAGGTCTTGATTTAACACTTTAAATAAGTACATTTTCCTGCTAGTAGTTCACCTTCAAATATAATTATACCTGAGGTGAGACAAAAGCTTGGAATCAAAGTTAGCAAACACTTGAAAGCAATGCTTGAATGACATGCCCTTCACATTCATTTATAGCTTATTGAACGACATAGTTTCTCATTTATCTTGTTTATTAGATTTTCTATTTGATTCTCTTCTTCTGCCTCTTCATGCTTTACTTGATTTGCTTCTCTATTTTGGTTTGGTGTACGACACGTCACTTTCATTCATTCATTCGTAAATTGATTGCTATGAACCACAACTCACTTAACACTAATTATAATCTATTATTTAACTATTACTAAATTATTCAGTATCTGAAATATTAATTTAGTATAAAATTATAAATAAAGAGCGGAAAATAAGTTTTTACTTATTTGCTTGCTTTTTTACTTAATAAGTGCGTTTTAAACTCGTGCTTGCTTATTTTAACACTTTAGAATTTTAATACTTAATCTTGAATATTTAGTGGTAATCCTAATAATATAAGCTTATTCAGTCAAATGTTTCTCTCAAAAATTGCAATTCAAACTATCCCATGGTGATTCTAAGACCTTTGAACTATTTCTTGCAGTAGTTTGTACAATGCATTCCTCGAATACCTATAGATTTAAAAGATTTCAATCACGAGTAACATCAGTTACTCCTAAATAAAATCTATAGACGTATGATTTTTAGAAGTTTCACTCTTTGTTATTAAAATATTACACTTTAGCTTGAAATCACTATTAAGGTTTAATAATATTTTTAGTTAAAAGAAAATTTGTTCAGAATAAGTTCAAGATTTTGATTTATGTGAAAATTTTAAACATTTTAAACAGCTTTATAGATATGTAAGATTTTCATTGAATACTATTTTGTGAGCTTGATTTGATTTTAAGTGCTTAGATTATGTGAATGCACTCGCATTTAATTCTAATGATTACTCAAAACAACTCTTAAAAGCTTTATTTTGTGTAATATACGAGCAAATATAAAATTACACAAAAATGCCTAAAGTATGTAGTCTAATATCGAAAACATTGGTGAGAGATTTCAATAAAATGGCAATTTTTTATTTAACTGACGAACAAATTATTAAATGTGACTCATGTGATAAACGAATTGTCGTGAATAAAAAATACGATTTGACACAACATACAAATACCTGAATTGATGAGAGAAATTTGGCTACAAATTTTTAGTAATAACTCCTTACTTTAAAAGTTGATATGAATTCCTAAATCTGAAAATTATTTTATTTTCTTCATCCGCTAAGATAGGTCTTCAAATCCAGGTTTCAAATATTCAAATTAGTAAAATTATAATAAAAAATATTTGAAAATGAAAAACATTGAAATTTATTGAATCGAGTTAAGGTTGAAATAGTCCCAAACCGGAAAATGACATAAACCCTTAATTGAGAAAAGCCAAGCATAAATGTATTGTTTCTCAAATATATATAAATAAAATATTCTTTGCTCGATTGATAAATTGACTTGTCTTTAATATAAAAGATTAAAATTAAAAGTTATTAAATTTGTTAATACAAGTACAACAATATATGTAAATAATTTTATAGTTCCTAAATAGTGACCAGATTTAACATGTTATGAAGAACATGTATGAATCCAATAAATGCCTCTATCCAAGCATTCAAACAGTGCGACACAGAAATCAATCTTATGGCTTCACTCAACCGATCATACAATCAGTTACTGCAAAACAAGGCCGATCTGCAAATAAATCGATCCAATTATTATTTGATAACTCAGACAATCTAAACTAACCTTTTCTGGTGCCAAAGGCGGACACTTCCAATTGAAGAGATAGTACTGTAAGTTTCCGTCTCCGATACCGAACTTGAGTTTCTCAAGAAACTCCTTGTTATCCATTAAGTCTAAGGCATTGAAAACATCGTATCCAGCCTATAGATGAATTATGAGATTAGTTTCATGATAGAAGACGTTATAATTGAACAAAAGTTGTAATATATCATCAGATGAGTGCTATAGAGTCCTATCTGTAGTATTATTCAGTTAGAGACAGGACTGTATCAGGACTGATCCAATGAGACATACAACTGACTAACATTTTTAGCAACAATTAAGACGTCTTGCATGATATCTTGAAGGCTGACTTGATCAGATCCTACACTATAGAAAGCATAGGCGGCTTTAATACTTTTGTAATTCGGGTGGTGCATAACAGTCGACGGCAATGTGTAGAAACTGGCGAAACCTACTATTTGCATCTCGCCCTTCTTTCCACCTTCAACTGGTCTCTAAATTAAATCAATTCATTATTCAATTACTCAAACTTGTCTTGTATTGCTGTTTCTTTTTATCTTTATGTATAAGTTTATGTCTACAGTGTTGAATAGATCGTGTCAATTATATATTTCAACTTTTAAAACCTCAATATCATCCATTAACTATGTAAATTAGAGGGTGATTCATCAAAAAAGATTTCAAATCCTTAAAATAATTTTCAAAAAAAAAATTAAAAACATTACAGAATAATAAAAAGTTACTAAAAATTCTAAATCTTTTTAAATTGCCCTCTAATTTGCATAAATATTAGGTTTAAAAATGATATACAATTGACATAATTTATGCGACACAATAGGCACACAGAGATGACTGTTTTTGGGTTTAACCTGGTAAAACCCGATGAAAATCTGCCAATTTTGGGGAAAGTCGTTCGGGTTAAACCCGAAAAACCCCGCATCTATACAAAGTTAGTTTTAATTTATTCTGCGTTCAACACATGTTTTTGTTCGTTAGAAGTTTTTTGTTACTCTTATTAAAAAGTGTAATAAAAATAGGAAGAAATGTTTCCTACAGTAGTCCAACGCTGAAAGATCATTCAGTGCCGTGATTCAATGCCATGAAAGAACAAACTCTCACAGAATAGTCTGAATTTGAACGCAATACTATATCCTAACAGTGACATTGAAGGACATTTTAAACGATATCATTTGTAAATTTAGTGACCAAAAAACCCGAAAAAACCCGCCGCTTTTAAGATAAAAATCCGAAAACGGTGATACATAAAGATAGAAAGAGACAGTAATATAAAACAACTTGCTAATTAAAACTACCTCGACAACAAAGCTATCCACAACATTATCTCTCGGTGTGAACCAATGAACCATTTCTTCGTGATCGAAATATGGTGCCAAATCGAATCTACTAAGATAGTTGGTCAGCAACTTTTGAACTTTCTTGATATCCTTAGACTGCAATTTTCTAAATCCTACAGTTTTGATGTCTTCCGGCAGTTTGTAGAGCTTAATCGTTCTCTGCATTGTCATATTACGACTCAAATGAGAGAACTTAATATCTATCAACTTCTTTGGATTTATAGATCGATGCCAATAACGACAAGTACCAACAGGTTTTGGTAGGAACACACCTGCTGTATACACTGCTTGAAATATTCCTAATAGATTCACTCTTCTTGTTATCTCTCGGATCAAAACTGGAGCCATTCTTTTGGAGCGCAACTTCTTGTGGACACAAAGGAAGTTTATTTCAACCATCTTAAGTGTTCTTTAAGAAAAATTTGAATAAATAAAATAGAAAATATTTATTTATTTATTACGTTAATGCCTACTTGTCATAGACCCTTATCTTTGCCGGGATAGCACTTATAAATCCAACCAATTTATTACTTTTGGAAACTCTGACCCCACAGTGCCAGTCCTTCTGCCAACCTGGAGGCTTAAGAGCCCAATGCAAGAACTCAGGAGAATAGTCAAATCGAAACATATTGTCATCGTCTTCGACATAGTTTTCGTTGAGCAACATATATAACTCTTTGAGCTATAAAGAGTAATACAGTGAAAAACGTCATCAAAGCTTCGTCAAAACTTAATAATCGTTAATAACAACAAGATAGTTGTCAGCCTGACTGTGATGCGCATCAATTTGTTGCTAAAATTCATTTTAAATTTGTTTTCATTACTATATCAAACATTCTATAAGTTTGTTAATATCTTCGATATTATGGTCTGATGAAAAGCATGTCATCACAACGCATCACTTCTGATCGCTATCAACGATTACTAAGTTCTCAAGTGTACAATTCAACTAAAACTACAAACAAAACGAAATCAAAATGAAATAAAATTGAAAGCATACAACAGATTCGTCATTGATATCGAGAGTGTCCCACAAGAATCCTTGAGGAAGATTAAGGGATTCCTTTTTGATCTGCTCTTTGGTCTTGTCGGGCTCTATAGGGAGATTAGCATCGGGTACTTCATGAAGCTTGGGGACAGGTTGAGTTTCCCAGAACTCATACTTTTTCTTCATAGCATCTTCAGGTGTCTTAGCAGGTCCACCCTGATAGAGATTAAGCATTTCGACCGCTTTCTTTATATCTTGCAATTTGTTATAAGTCCAAGCGTTCAACTCTTCCGACTCTGCCGCTTGACCACCTGTCGCACCATCACCTCCATGCGAATCGACACCTTCTGACAATTCCTTACCGTCAACGGCATCACTTGACTGTTGACTTGTTTGCTTATTCTTTGTTTTCTTACTCTTATTTTTCGGTTTCTTTCCCTCACTTATTAACGAATTTGTGGTAAATATAAAAAAATATAAAAAATAGAAATTGAAATAAAGCAAAAACTGATTGAAGAGAAGTGAGAATGAGATGAAGTTAATAACTAAACGTGCGATAACTTCCTCATAATGGGTTACCTGACATTGGTTATCAAATCGCTATTAGTTATTGCACTTTTGGTCTCATCTTCATTCTTATGGTGTTCGCAGTCTTTATGCGAACAATCGTTGCTGTTATTCATTGTTTGATACGATTTATTGATATAAATATCCCCTAAATTATATTCAAATTAAATCATTAATGATTTTGTTTTAATTATATACGAATTGATTCGACACTTCTCTAATGAAAAGCCACCTCTTCTTTAGCTTAATATAAATTACGTCAAACGTTAATATAAAGCATTGGAATATATTATCTGACAAATAGTCACGTTTTTGAACCGACTCAATACATTTGACTAAATAACCAAAACGTATTTTCTGTAAACTACATAAAAGCGTTTAGTTTAAAAACAAAAAATCAAAACAAATTTATTAGACATTGCGAAAAACCGATCAAATTAATAACTGATTAATAGATAGAAATATAATAAATAAAAGACAATGACGGAAATGGTATTATTGAAGTCAAAGATCAGCGAATACGGGCCAGATTCAGGCGGCAGATTGAAAGGGACGACAATAGTGAAGCCAATTGTTTACGGAAACGTCGCGCGTTATTTCGGCAAAAAAAGAGAAGACGACGGACACACACATCAGTGGACAGTCTACGTGAAAGCCTACAAGAACGAAGATCTATCAGCGTATGTGAAGAAAGTTCACTTCAAACTACATGAAAGCTATCAGAACCCGAATCGAGTAGTCACAAAACCTCCGTATGAAGTAACTGAGACCGGTTGGGGAGAGTTCGAGATTGTTATTAAGATCTACTTCATTGATCCCAACGAACGACCAGTTACTATATATCATATTTTGAAGTTGTTTCAAACTGAAAACAATGTGATTAACATAAAGAAGCATTTGGTGTCTGAATTTTATGACGAATTGATATTTCAAGACCCGTCTGTTATGATGCAACAACTCTTATCGACCACCAGACAGTTATCTTTGGCTCCTATTAGACATGAGACAGATTTTGAAGATAAAAAAGAGAGAACTTTAAATGCCGTATTGAGCGCTAAAAACAAAGTTAGACTTGAAATAGCAGACCTTAAGGAAAGATTGAAAGTGGCTAAAGAAGCTATTAATAAGTATAAGACGGAAATTGGGAAAAACGAATGACTCATCCATTTAATTTCATGTTTCATACACTCCTTTTCATTAAATGTAGGCTCATTTGGAAAAAGTTGACAATACATGAAACTTTTGACTGCATTAGAGATGAAAACGACTTGTTTTTTGTTCAAACCTTCTATACATTATATCTTACACAGAACTAATAAATGAAACGTTCATATTTTAGTTATCAAACTTTCTATCATTTCTAATAATGAACTTATTAATCAAAAGTTTATTAATCCTTATCAGGCAGTCCGTTACTTAACTCTGAAGTTGAGCTTACAACCGAATTTCTATTTTATTTCATAGCTTATCTATTTTCTCAAACTCAAACTGATTTTATCTTTATGTGAACTTTTTTCAAATTAGTCTACAAATAGATTTGTTAATAATTTTCGCTTATCAAACATTTTATTCAATAAATATTTTTAATTGAATGTATATATGAGTATAAAAACTTGTATTTGTAGTAAAGTAAATTTAAAACTAATTGAGACTAATCTACATTAATTTACACAAATTTTTATAAAATATTTGAAACAAATAACATAATCAGACAGTTGCTTTTCTGAGTTCCAAATATCCATTAATAATATCATTAGATAGCATTTTGATCTGTGCAAACTCATCAGAATTATGGTATAAGAGACCAGTAGTGGGGTCTTTATATTTAGCTGGAAGTCCACTTAAATCAGAATATCTTTTCGGAGGTTTGCTTGACTGTGGACTATCTAAAGAAGCATAAGAGACACCTTTTATCACTGTCTTATCACTCGCTAATATCTGTTTGAGATTCTTCCAAACTCTCGACTTCTTCGAACTACTTTGCGATCGACTGGCCACAAATTGGCTATTTTTGAAGGAAGCCGTTGTCGTATTTTCTATTGTCTGTTCACTACTTGCCATTTCATTTGTATCTTGAGCATTGGATGATGTGGTTGAACAATTTGGTTTCTATAGTTATAAATAAAAATTAGTTATAAATAAAAATTTTTTTTAAATAAATTAGTTTTAAATAAATGACCTCAGGAGAAACACTCTTCTTCTTCTTAACCATTTAAGTTGAGAAGTTGATCAAAAACAGACGATAAACAAACGAAACTAAATAATAGTGAAGTTGTAATGAAGGCAGAAGTGGCAAATGTCGTGATGGTGTCAATCAGTCACGCAAAAGTGAAGTTGAAACTAACATAAAGTTATAATTGAGACTAAATTGAGCGAAAGGATGAGAGAAAGTAATGCAATGGTTCACTTCAATGCAATCAGTTTGCATAGAAATAATGCATTTGTATTAAAAGCAATACATTGGTATTGAGTGCTCAGCGCATTACAACAGTTATTACTATTACGAAATATACCTAATATTTGAGTTAACATACGATAGAGAGAAGACGACTCGGAGTTATAGAGATAAAGGCAGCATAAAATCGATGCAAACATAGTTGGTTGGGCTGAACTCATAGTAGTTCCAAGGGATGACAGGGTTTGCCATCAATGTATAGCTTAGTTGAACTCTAGCTTTAATACCCAATTATGTTCAGTCTTATGAGATGCATCACAACTACATATCACGAAATGGATATCACGAATTTGATATCACGCTATACCTATTCAAAAGTATATGTTTTCACATTACAAGAAATTATATCTAAATATTTAATAGAAATAACTTTTTTATGACTATCATAACTATCGTTAACTTATAAGCTATAGAAATCAAATTGTATTTATTAGAAATTTGATCAAATCAGATGATCAAAAGTTATGTCTATACAGTTGATCCAACTTATACTACAATAATATTAGTGCTAAATTATAGTGAGTTATACTGTAGTGTAGAAGCACTAAAGCTATAGTGAGTTATACTGTAATGCAAAAGTACAAAAGTTATAGTGAGTAGACAGCGATTTCAAAACTGCCTTTCACGACCACTAGTGATTTCGCGACCCACTGGGGCCGCTAAGTCAGAAAGGGAAGATAAGCCAAAAAGAGATGAGTCCTATAAATCGGGTGCTGAACCTGAAAAGTTAGAAATAACTGCTGTGGTGCATTAGCAACTAATGAAAACTTGGGCACTATAGAGACTGAGTTCAGGGCTGACTCTCAATATTTCAATGCGTTCAATACGAGATTGAGGCTCTGTTCCGTTTCCCCCTATTCTCCCTCTGCCCACATTTGACGTTAAGTTGATATACGCTAATATAGGCTGATATAACACTAATAGATTTCAGGATTTTGATCAAATTGTTCTCTGTTGGAAGAAGGAAATGGTGGAGAAATGTTTGGCTCAGCTCATAATTGGAAAGCGGAAAGAAATTGTTACAGACTTTCTATTTTCGTTACTCATAAGTAACCTAAAAGTAACCAAAAAGCAACCTAAAAGTGACCCAAAAGTAGCTGAATAGTTGCTTAAAATGATTGAATTAAAGTCACTTATTAGCCGTGACTTTCAATTGGCAAATAGTTTGGTATCTCATTTTCCAGAATGTCTTATCATTCTTATATCTTGAGTGGACATTAAATCAAACTAACGACTTTATGACATTTTACACAACATTAAAACTCGTTTTTATAACCTCGAGATGTTTGTGACATAATTTTTTGACACTCTTTATTTGCCAAAAGACATTCGT
Organism: Archegozetes longisetosus; assembly: GCA_018873245.2. Taxonomy (NCBI): domain Eukaryota; kingdom Metazoa; phylum Arthropoda; class Arachnida; order Sarcoptiformes; family Trhypochthoniidae; genus Archegozetes; species Archegozetes longisetosus. Next base: position 12,811,489 of record JAEMBT020000009.1, on the reverse strand, counting down.
TGTTGTGGATGAAGGAAAGGTCTTTCCATCGATTAAAAATTTTATTGCTTAAAATGCGAATGATTCATAAGATTTGTTCCCAGAAATGAAGCACAAACATTGAATTGAAAAACAATTTTCAAATTAATCATTTTCTCAATGCTTTAATCCCTGATCTGATGTCTTAAAACTTATCTCAATGATAGTTTTCTATATTTTGTAACTTTATTAAACATTTGGTTAATACTTGCCACCAGAAAGTATATATTAAAACAACAAAGACTATTAACTTAATGTTAATCTTGAGTTTATTGATCTGACTAACAAATATAACTAAAAAAAAACAGAGCATTAAATTTTAAGAAAATTGTGAAGCTCTAATAGATTTAGTTGACTTTATGACTTTATGAAACAAGTTTTCAAACATACCTAATCATAGAGCTTTAAATGATTAGTATAAAGCTTTTAAACCATATACTAATACTAATATAGAGTCATATATTGCTATTAGCCTAACTTGAACTTCTCTAATTGAAAAACTAATATAATGACCAAATATTTCATTAGAAAAATCTTTATCTCAATTGTGAAGTTAGTTAGATGAAGAAAGATAGCAGAAAAAAGCTAATATTAATGTGAAATGAATTGAAAAACATAATTAACATATATGAAAATGAATAGCTTTTCCAAGAAACAGTTCTGCTGATTGGCAAATAGAAATGTTTGCCAGTTTCATTTCAATCACAATACAATTAGGGAATCATTTAAAAGATAGTAATTAATTTAGGAAAAGTCTGGCATCAAAGCAAAAGCCAAGAGGTATTTGAAAAGTTAATGAGGTAGTTTGAAGCCAGATGATTTACATAAACTGATAATTAATGCTGGAATTATGCCAGCTTTAGTATGAAATATCTTTCCGCTTTCTATTTATATAATTGTCGCAATGAAACTCACTTTTATTTAACAATTATTTGATAATTGTTTGCGTTAATACCCAAATCCCACTTTCATTTAACAAAATTTGTTTAGACCAAAGTGACTAATTATAGTAGAACTTGAATAGTATGAGAAAGTTTGGATTGAATAGCTGCAAATCTAGATTGAATAGCTGCAGATCCAGAATGAATAGATTCAGAATTGAATGTAATAGTTGAAGATTGTCTTCTGTAAAACCATAGCTGTAATTTAAATGCTAATTATTGGACATCTTAATCTGTAGCGGAATGTTAATCTAGAGAATAGGATAGCTAGAAGTAGAAAAGCATTATTTCTGTTATCAAATTAGTGGATTGAAAACATAACGTGATTGGTCGGATCGGCACCTGGTCTTAAGCTGTACAATAAACAGCGTATTGTAATTGTTTATAAGAGAATGATTTATAATCATAGACTATTATTACTATCTGTAACAAGGCGAGTGGTTTTAGATTGCGGTCGCTATTACTCAATTTGATTTTCTGCGAACATCAAGCTTTGGAATTGGGGTACATCTCAAGCCCTAGAGTTGAGGCACAACTCAAGCTCCAAAACTGACGCACAACTCAAGCTCCAAAACTGACGCACATCTCAAGCTCTAAAGCTGACGCACATCTCAAGCTCTAAAGCTGACGCACATCTCAAACTCTAGAGTTGAAGTACATCTCAAGCTTTAGAATTGAAGTACATCTCAGGCTTTAGAATTGAGGCACATCTCAAGCTCTCATATCTGGGAATTTTATCCCTTAGGGTCACATTTGGCGAGCTTATCAATGTTCGCAAGCTCTCTAAAAGTTTTAACTTCTGAAACAAACAGTTGATATAAAGCACAATAAGAGTGTTTTATTATTCAAATTACCGCTATATAATTGACAGATAATGTCTTAATAGTCTTGCGCTGAGCGACATAAGGACGTGATTAAGTTTTACAAAACGATAACATTAAATCAATCAATTAATTAGTCATCGACGGAAAGCTTAAAGGAAGCGATAATAAGAGAAATGAATCTAATTAGCGTGGAGCGAATCATTGACTGAAAGACGGCATTTAAATAGAAAGTGGTTCTTATATTACTTTGAAGTAACAGGTATTTCAAGGGCAAACCAATTAAACTAACAAAAAAGCACTTCACTTCATACCCTACACTCTTAACAATGAATGGCAAACTTTTTTGGCGTGAACAACTGCCAATCATTGTTTGGATAAAAAACATGAAAATCTAAACTATACATTACTATTTATCAAAATTATATTAATTAAGTATCAGGTCGGGTTAGGTTAGGTTAGGTCAGGCGTCAAACTATTCGGGAAGATTAGTTTGACGCTTAGATTGTATTAACTAGCCTATAATGTATTAGTTAATTTGCGCTAGCTCCATACTTTGAATATCTTTCAAACTCGAGATTTCTATAAAATCTCTTTGTATCAATTCATTACATTATAATCGCATCGTATAGTCTTCTGTTCACTCAAAGAATTTCGAGGCTATTTTCTGAATGCTCAATTTTTGTAAACTTGAAATACAACCATAACTATAACAACGACTATAATCTGAAATATGACTATAACTTGATTTGATTGATCGAATGCGGTGATTCTTATAAGTTGATCTTATTATCTATAAAAAGTTAGTCTTAAAACGTATGCATTGTCAAGAATCTGTGTCAAGAATCTTTGTAGTGGTACGAGAAGCTTTTATTTTAGCTTGGATAAAAGCATGAAATCAGAAATCAATAAACAAATTGAGCAACTTATGCTTGAGTTACATGATAAAATATCGCCCTTTTCTAATACAAATGGCAGTTTATTAAATAAAGTATGTAGTTATTGGGTCGAATATTCTAATGTATGCAAACAATTAATGAATAGAAGCAGTTTTATAGATAAGATAGAAAGGCGTAGAATTATTGCGCTGAGAATTGAACATTTACAGTCTTATTGATTTGCATATTTAAATCTGCACGTTTGAATTATTCAACTTTTTCATATCAACTCATTTTAATTTGAATCGCTTCCAATTCAAGTAATGCTTTAAGTGGTTGCGTCAATGAATTGGTATCTATAGCTTTTCATAGTCTAGTAAGACTTTCATTATCTAAACTTTGATTGACGATATTATAGGTAAAAATGAAGCGGCTCTTGAGAAACGTGAGGGCTTATTGAAAAACTAACACAGTCGCCTCTCGTTGTAATGAACACTCCAATGCACTAGAAATCCGTTATTTATAACGGGAGTTCACTATATTGAATATAGTGTACGTTGTCTGAGAACCAAATCATTTTTTTAAAAGTATGCATTATAGCTACTAGTCGACCATACCCAACTTCATTATAGAGAGAATCGACTGTAACTAACTAAGGGCTACATCGATATAGAATTCAAGATAAAATGACCAATTCAGTGAAAAGGAGTGCCATTTAATTTGGCGTCCGCTAATATGGTTACTTATTCTAAAATGATTGTAAAGGAGTCAGTTGGAATCGGAACGTACGATTGAAATAGACCCAAAAGCTTTTAAGAACTATTCATTTAAATGTTAAATAATGGCGTCTGGTTTCAAATTAGTGCACTATATGAAAAATTAGACTAAGATGAAGTAATGTGAAATTAATTTTCAGGAAAATGACAGCTACGAAACAAGCATATTTTCAACTCATTAAGATGCCTCTATAGAGTTTAGTTAATTTTGTTAGTATAAAATCTGCATATATTATATAAATCATACAAAATATAACCTGGAAAAACTTGAATTGAGCTGAGCAGTTTGCAAGTTATGACGAAAACGCATTTTCATCTAATAAATAAGTAGAGAAAATAGACTCAATTCATATAATGATTGAAATGGAGAAGAGCAAATGGGGAATATAGTGCATATAAAAACATAAGTCAAAGCTGTTAATTGGAAAGTATGAAAGCTAAAATTCTATAAATATTTATCTGACACATCGTAAAGACATTATTTATTTGTTATTATTCACTTTGATCAAATCGATCAATGCTGGCTAAAGCTTAACGCGCAACACATGTTAAAGCATGTCATGTGAATAGCACCGCTTCAGTTTAGTTTGCCACCAATTTTTCCAGCTTCTTTTAAGTTTCAAATTATGTTCAGCTTTCTGTTATGTTATCCATCCATTCTTTTATATAACATTGTTTATGAAATTGAAGATTGAAATCTTAGTGTATAAGCTCTTTCAAGTGCAATTCAAGCATATAATCGAAACTCATTTTCACCTATAGGCTAAAACTGAAACCTTCTTATAGTCCGACAGAGGTTTTAAAAGAATTTAACTTCTGTTTAGCTCAATCATTAACTTTCAGTGACTAGAGCCGAAAATCACCGTAAAATGTGTTTGATTATAACAATTATAGAGTCGTATAATTTCTAAACTAGAAAATTTCCAATCATTTTATTTAGTTTTGCATATCTAAAACTGATGAATGAACCTAGAATTGCAATTTCTGGGTTTCTTTTTGGTTTTTTTTTTCAAGAAAAGAAAGGACTGCAACAGTAGTTTTGTTGTTAGATCTATACATTAAGACAAATGGGCATCTTGAAATTCTTGGTTCTGAATCAATGATTCTGAGTTTCTGATTCCGAAATTCCTAATCCTATGCTTCTGCAACTTGAACTTTTCAACGAACTCAACAGACTGGAAGATTACTATATAGTTTACTTAGATTTTAGAAATTACACCTATTTAGATATAGAACACCGTCGTTTCATATGTCGAATGAACTCCTTAGAAAGTCCATTGCTCTTTACAGTTATTGTCGCATATCTTCAGGTTAGGTTAGGTTAGGTCTTGAGACTGTCCATCACTCTCTATTGAGCTGAAGATAATCTATTATTGAGTGTGACAAGTACTGATCTTAAAACAATGTTTATCTTTCAACTTATTCTCGGAAAGATCACCTTATTTTTGAATTATATATAAATAATTGTTATACAATAGAATAGGGCTAAATCTTTTATCAACTGATTTGTTAAAGTATACTTTTTCAAACTTAATAAGCAAAACAACTTCAGACTTTTCTTTATTTCTTAGACAAAAGCTTTGAATCGGGAATTTCATCTAATTTAATAAAAGCTTTAATTCATATTATTAGTTGTAAAGAATGTACTATATAGCAAATCTCCATCAAAAGTATGAATAACTTGAATGATTTGATTAGCTTCAAAGTACTTAAATAAGATCTACTATTAAAGTTTCAAGATTGAAAGCTTTAAATTTGTCAATAGCAAAATGATCAGATAGTAAGGAATAATCAAAGGTTTCTATTGAAAATGCTTTTATGCATATGATTGTAAAGAAGCAGATACTTAAGAACCTGTAAAGAAGCAGACATTTAAGAACCTGTATAACCACAAGTGTTCGTATCAAGAACTTTTAAAACTATTTTTGTGCCGCATTACTGCATTTTTATGTGTTTACGGGTTTGGACTTTTACATTGAAACCGGTCGATAAGAATCTAACCATAACCTACATAGCAGTACAGTAGTAGAAGCAATGTTTAGCTTTTGCTTTTTAAAGATAACTCTCAATCACTTATTTCTACTAATCTTTACTCATTTAGTCCATCATTCCGTTTAATCTACTTTTTTCATTATTTAAACCATTAATGCTTTTGCGTAAGATTCTAAAACTTTCGTAAATTTGGCGTAAAGATGACGTTGTCTGAGCTCATAAAAGAATTTTTGCAACTCATGCTCAACACAAAGCATTCAACTCTGGTATTTTTCCACTAAATCCTTTGGCTCAATATCAATTTAATTGTATTGAAAACTAAGAATATTTAATAGACAAGAAGACAGAAGTCAACAAACAAAGTGGCAATAGACATATATCAAAGTAATAGCTAAATAGATTGAAAAACGGTGGACGTATAAGTAGTGAATTTTTGAGCAGTACGTTAGAAGTTAGAGCTTTAGAAGTTAAGGCTTAGAAGTTAAAGCTTAAAAGTTAAAGCATTACAAGCCATACATTGCAAGTCATACACTGCAAATCACACATTGCAAGTCAGACCATTACAAGTCATAACATTATAAGCTAGAGCATAATCACAAGAGTAGAATTTGAAAGTGCAAGAACAGCCTTTTGTGGTGCCGTTTTCGGTCTGTTGATCAAGCATTCATAAAAACATATAAGGCATCGATATATACATGCATACGCTGTGCACCACATTTGCTCACATGTTTTTTGTCAACGTTATGCACGAAAAGTTAGTTATTATTGAGATTGAGACCCGATGTCCGACAGCACCTCGTTTACAATGATTTTTAAATTTCTGTCTCTTATTCTTTGCTTTCGAATCCGTGTTTCGATTCGTGTTTCAGTCCCTGTTTCAATTCGCCCATCAAAATAACTAATGCATGTCTTTATATTTCATGAGTCAAGAACAATAGCTTAAGAATTATTGCCTTTAGCTCACTTTTTAGCTCGCATTCTACTTTCCATTCACTGTATTTTTGTGTTATCTATGAATTGGTGAATAGTTATAACTATTACTCTATATTTGTGTTCAAAATGTTTGATATGTATCAGTGAATTGGTATTCAGGCTTCTGGGGATGCTTTACAAAGACTCAGTTCAAAAATTTATTGGGCTATGAAAGTAAAAAATTGATATATAATAATATGATAAAATTCGTTAAACTAAAATTATAGAAACTGAAGCCAAAGGATAGAGATAATTAGTCAAATTACCCTCACAATCAATGGTTAGAAGTTCGGAGAGATAGGATATGGTTAGAAGTTTGGAGAGATAGGATATGGAAGAGCGATTTCAAATTGACCAGTTTTTATATTGATCATCATAATAATAGTGTTTGGTTTGATCAATTTCTAAAGGTTATGCAACTTTTATGTTGAAACTTCATGTGAAAATTTACTCCAAACCCGACTCATCCTTTGCATTGTCTGCTCTCCCAATAACCCGTTCCCAACAAAACCTGGACTGAAAATCACTTCAACCATATAAATTTTGACTGTTCTTTTGTACAACCAATTGTCATTAAAACTATATTGGCATACATATAAAACATTTAGTTATTTATCTCTATAAAATATTAGTTATCTAAGCGAAAGCTTACGTCAACCATTGAGGGTAATCACAATTGAATTTAAGACTAGATCTAAAGAAATAGATTAAAACACTGAAATATTTAAGACCTTTTGATCGAATGCAAGTTATTTGAATCCTTTGAGTTACAAGAGACTTGAGCAAAATGGTTTAAATGAGTATTTAGAGATTGAATCTTAAACGCTATGTCCATGCATGACTTACAATTTGATCTTTCAAAAACTCTTCTCGCTTTGAAAAGACTTCTCAAACCTCTCTAAAGAAGAAAACTATTCTTTTCAACTTTTTTTTATTTAGCTTTAAGTACAACTAATAATTATGAGGAAATTTTGATAACAAGTTTTTGGTGTTTTAAATTCAAATTTGATAACAGAAATGTTCAGAGTTTCATGTTAAGAAAGATTAAAACTATGGAAACTTAGAGTTAAGTTCAATTAAAATATCATTAGATCTGAGATTTACACAACTATGTTTTTCAATTACTATTGTCACGCAAATCATCTAGATTGAAAGCTTAGTAAATACTTTTCTCTCTTTTATGCTCTTATCAATGAACCTTGAGCTCTCCTCTTTGTTATCTCTATCTCTTAGATATGAATTCATTCAATTAGTCCCTTTTATGAGAAATCAGTCAATATTTAGATCACAATTCATTAAAACTCAATTATAGGCAACGACTGGCAAAGTGAGCTTTAAACTACAACCAGGTCTCATTTGACTTTAACTAGTTTTAAATCAGTAATTACTAGCTAATAAAGTTAACAATGATGTGAAAATAGAAAGTATAGTAGTTATACAAAAGCACATAAATCTTCAATTATGCACATAGGTTTGAATTGATGATGCTAATTTTACGGGTAAATCCACCCACTCTTGTAATTCTCAATCTTATGCATTTTTGAGGAATTTGTTCCAAACTCTAATTGAAGCTAAACACTGAAAGCATTGAAAAGCATTGAAAAGCATTGAAAAGCATTGAAAAGCATTATAGCTTTGAGACATGTCTCCTATAAGAAAAGTAATTACTATAGAATTTCTTATCGAAGAACAAATACTTTATGGCGTTTAGAAAGAAATGATTTATACAGTAATACTGACAGTATTTCATACCTTTGACAACACCTATATTTTTAGAAAATATTTATCAAACAAGCATATAGTATGTCAAGAAATGATAAATTAGCCTCACATTTAGACTTCAAGGACAGACACATTTGAGAATTTAGAAAACTACTCAAACTTCCTCTTCTCAAACTTCCTTCACCTAAGATATATAGTCATTTAAATTTAGTTTTTCCTCTAAATTTCTATCAATAATTTCAGAAAAACTAATTTGTAACAAAACAAACTCAGCCGAATAACTGAACAACTTGTCTAATAAAGAGAACAAGAATCGAAGAATTGTCGAACAAGAATCTAACAAAAGAATTAGAAGCTAAGAATGGATGAATTATAAGGTAACAGAGATAAGAAATTAGTAAAAAGAGAATTAAGTTCACTGTCCTGCGTGTTGAATTCACGCATGAAGAACTTTCAAATAAGCTCAATATGGCATAGCAGAAGTGAAAGTCATTCAGACAACTTGTTAATAATTATATCCTATCTTCCATTGATGTTGATCTGAGTTATCTCTTGATTTGATCAGTTCCCATGAGTTGCCGCCCGAATTTAAATACAAGTTATATAAAGTCGGCGCAAAACCTGATTTTCTGACAAGGAGTCTCTTTCAACCTATAAAATCACTTCTCATTGAATTTCAATTAGTTATAAGACCGTAGTACTCAAACTTATTTTGTTCGACCACCGAGTCTTAAGGATTAATAATAGTGTTGATTAAATGCTTAATCTTTTATATTCTGATTGGATTCCATCACAACAAATTTGATGGAATCCATATTTAAATAATCAATTAATCTGAAGATAACCATAGTGAAAACCTGTAGAGATTTGAAATTCAAAATTGGCGTGATCTAAAACTAATTGGGCTCAGTTTCATCGACAAGATGGAAATTTCCTATCGATCTATGGAGCTGTTGAATAGATCCCTTGTCTATTGGAGTGCCACTGAATAAATGTTTAGAATGCGTAAAGCGAGATAGCTGTGCCTTTTGATTGGGTCACTAGTAGGCATTTTTAGCTAACATAGACTGTTGGGAGTATTCGGTCGTCGTTCTCTTTAACTTATAGCGCATATTTGACTCAAATTTTAAAAATCTATGTTCGAAATTATTGATTTCTCCATTCTTGCTATTTATCAACTGTAGGCTTAATCTGTAAAGTTTCTTCTTTTGGATGAAAGCATATCGAAATTTTGGATTAGATCTTAAGAAGTGGATTAAAACGTCCGCAAATTTAGGACCTTTTGATCGAGTGCATGTTATTTGAATTGTTTGTATCATATGGGACTTGAGCTAAAATGATTCATATCGAAGTTTCGAAATGTAATAATAAATTATTTAAATAATTTAAATAATTCATCGGTTTCATGCATAACAACGAGACATTAGCTTATAAATAATTTATAGCTTCTATTTAATAGACGCTTTTGAATACTAGAAACATTTGAATACTAGAGACTTTTGAATAGATAAAGATATCCTTTAGTTTGAATGCTAAAACTCTATGAACAATAATTAGATTGCGCAACAAAACCAAGTCGTGACTTTTAAGAGGATACATCAAAAGAAAGATGGAATCATCTCCACATTCGTTTATGGATTGAGAGGCATTTCAAGTTAGAATTTGTCATTTGGAACTAAATATTTAAAAAATTGGAGACCATTAGCAACGCGATTGTGTGAGAGGCAACGGCCTGGAAAATCAATGTATAGCTGAAAGTGTAGCGCACTTTCCTATAGGATAAGAGTGCAGTTGAAGAGTAGTTAACGCAGTTTTGCATTACTTGTTCAATGATTTATTGACTACTGACATAAGGCTCGTTTCCGTCCTTTACCATACAGTACAGAAATGTGTGTCCCATTATAACTATAGATAAGGCAACTTCTCATAAAAGTACCTCAAACTCAGCCTAATAAAGGGCTGCAAAACGGGATTTACACTCTATTCTCATAACAACACACAATTCATGCATTCCTACGTCTAAACCGTAATAAGAAAAAATTTACATAATCTACCAGTTGTCAGACCAGTGCTATAAAGTACTATTTGTAATTGAAATAACATTACAGATACAACTGTATGGCACTCAGTCCATCATACGTAATACACATGGTTGGGCAAGTGCTATAAAGTGCTATCTGTAACTAAAACAACAATACAGATACGACGTTATAGCACTGACAGGAAGTGAGTGCTATAAAATGCATTTCTAACAAAAATGACAAATATAACTTTATAGCATTAATTGAACTTGGTGTTTGATGTTTAAATTAGTGCTAGGATAAATAAAGAGTTAATTCTATTTACATAATTCATAATTAGCACATCAATTTTGTGTAATTACATACTTTTACGTAATTAAGAAATTATTGACACTAACACTACAATTATATCAATTATGATCATTCATGACAGAAACTTGTATTTTATATGTTAGAACTACATATTTAAATAAAAAATTCATTATATTTTTTTGTGGTTTGAATAAAAGATTTTTTTAAATAAGGAGAATACAAATCATAATTTTTTTTATATATTTTTTTGTACACATAAGATACCACTTTATGACAAATGAATTTGTCATAGTTAAGTTTAGCGTAAATTAAAAGAACACACCAAAAACACGCACTATCAGATTTTGTACTCTACGATTCAACTTATAATCATATAAATTTAATATATTTCATATATATATATATATATTTATTATACTGTATATAACTTATGCATGTATAAACTCCAAGCTAATAACAGGTGAAATAAAGTTATCCAAATATCATAAAGTGGATCGTAAATTCCGATTCATAGACTTCGACTCGTAGACCTCGGCCCGTAGACTCCGGCTCGTAGACCTCGGCTCGTAGACCCCTACTTGCAGATCCCGATTCGTAGACCTCGATTCACGAACCCCGATTCTCAGACTTCGGTTCCCAGACTTAATGATGTGCCGGATAATTAAAGTGAGAAGTGATGGAAGGCGGAGAACTTATATTTCTAATTACGAGCTTTGGAGTGTAACGATGCGGATCAGGAGTTATCACCGAATAATTCTTCTGATTCTGGTGATGATGATGGTGATGGTGATGATGTGATGGCGACCGGTTTCGAGAGTTAGCCGATTGATTACTGCCTGATGTGGGATTGGTTGAAATGAGGGAAGAATTAATGGATCGATCCTTTTTGGAAGGGTTGAAATTAGTGGAAGTTTGGGGTTGCGTAAGATTGGATTGCCTGGAGGTGGGGATGATCTTGAATGATGGGTGCTGTTTGTTGGGTGCAGTGGATGGCGGAAACAGACCGCGATGTTTATCGAGAACAGCTGGATTCACACAGTGCTTCGGTTTGGGCGGAGGGATGTCATAAATCGCTCTCATCGACAATGATGGACTCATCTTCTCGTTGCTTTCCTTCTTGTTCGTCGACATCGACAGATCCAACGGCCCGTTTGGTGAACCAGATGAAGAACTCGACTTCGAATCGATCGAAACGCACGGATCAGATTCAGACTTAGGACTAGGAGTGGGAGTAGGCGGTGGAGAAGCCAGAACTGCAGAAGTGGCGGAAAGTGTGGTGGAGGTGATGTTGAGGGCCAATTTGGAGGAAATATCGGAAGAAGCAGAGATAGACTCTGGTGTTTTGATAGATAACGTAGTAGATTGCGGAGATCCAATTTCGATGTCATCACAACTCAATCTAATAATATCACTTCCCCGCCCACTGTCAATATCATCTATTTCAAAAGTCACTTTACTAGTTCCCACTTCATTTTCACAACTATCCTCATTCGGCACATCCACCACTAACTTCCTTCCATCTATTGAATTGTCGTCGTCGTCATCGTCGTCATCATCATTATCACGATTATGATTGTTGGTTGACTTGGGAGAAGTTTTGTCGTTCTTGGGATCAGAAGCAGAGAGGGTAGAACTGAGTTTATGTGTATCCCTTTTGATCTCAAACTTATTTCTATCCTTAGCTGAGACACAATTCTCAACACTGTTAGACTTGGTTGATATGCGTATAACTAAATTACCCGTATTAGTGGTAACAGCTTTGATTGCACTTTCCTCCTGGTTCTTATGTATGGATGAACTGACGCCACTTTCATTTGTAGTAGTGCTCACTTTATCATCGTTCACCTCATTAGCAGTAACCTTAGATGAACCTGGAGTTGTCTTGAGAGCAAGAGCTCCACTGATATTAGTGTTGAGAGCAAGAGCTCTACTGGTATTAACGTTGAGAGCGAGAGCTGCAGTCGCACTACTGCTTAGTCCATTCGTGCTACTGCTTAGTCCACTCGCACTACTGCTCAATCCATTGGCACTACTGCTCAATCCATTGGCACTACTGCTCATTCCACTCTTACTACTACTCAGTCCATTCACATTTCTGTTGATTCCACTCGTGTTACTCTTACCTAATTCGAGCGTTGGTGTAGTACTTGTCACATTTACACTAGCTGTCTTTGCCGTAACGCCAGATGCTATCTTACTCACTATTTGATTAATTGATGCGCCTTTCGTTTTGGTCACTGATGTTTGACTTGTCGATGACTTAGATTGCGATATATGTACTGATTTCTGCTGTGTTACTGCTATCTTAGACTCTGATAACTGCTTCTTAGGCTCTGACGACTCCTTTGTATCAGACACTAAGCTATCCCTTTGTGATTCATTCAAACCCTCCTGTCTTGACGACTGTGTTTGCTCTTTGATATTAGTTTTGTTATCATTCTTGTTATCATTTTTGCTGTTATTATGTGTCGAAACTGATGGCGAGCCTAAGGAAGTCGTTGTCTTATTTGTCACCGAACCTGACTTTGTAGGACTTTTGGTGGTCGGCGGCGGTGGAAGTTTAATTCGAATAGATGGTGGAGATAATGGATTAGATTGTTTTTGCGGCTTACTTGCAATGATCTGTGGTTCAGACCTTGAAGCAGTAATTGGTTTATCAAAGCTATCAGTCGTCACGTCTCTGGTTGCGCCACAATTTTTAACTGACACATCACTTTGCGATGTTTTCAATGACTTCACATTCAGTTGTTTTGGAGACACAAATGTTCCACTTTTTGTAATTTTCAATGGAACAAAAGGACGAGTAGATGCAACAGTTGCAAGCTTAGTATTAGGTGATACACTCCTATTAGTAGGTGGTCTCGATATTGCAACGGATGATGGGTTCGATAGCGGTTTTTTATTACAACCTGTTCTTATTGACGACACACTCAATGCCATTGAACACGTCGATGACACTGAATTACGACTCACCTCACGCACACTTGAGTTACTTCTCTTTCCATCACTACTCTTATGACTTATTTCATCCTTGCTCTCATTTCCACTATTGCCTGACTCTTGGTTCTGTCCTACCGCTCCTGCTTTCGTCCCGATCAGGGTCTGCACGTCGAATGATGATGACTTACGGCTTGAACTCTTTTTGTTGCATGTATTTCTCACACTTTCATCTTTCACTGTCTTCCAAGCACTTAATCCTACATTACAGCTCGAATTGATAGTAGAAGACAAAGACTTGTTTTTATCCGAATTGGTTGCACAACTCAAAGACTTATTTTTATCCAAATTGTTAACAGAAGTGAAAGACTTATTCTTATCCGAATTGATTCTGCACTGACGCAAAGAATTGACTGTAGAGGTGTTGGTAGATGGTGGAGTTGCAGCACAATTAATAGTCAAAAGATGCGGCAGAGGTTTGGGCGTGGAAGCACTTGAGTTATTTGCCGGCAAAATCTTTCTCAACTTCTTCGGCGGCTCATCGGTTTGTACAGCACTAGCACTAGTCATGTATATCCCTTGAGGTGTAGCTGCTGTTGAAGACGAAGTAAGACGATATGCATTGAGCGAAGCACTTGTATCCGCATTTTTGGGCGTAGCAGTAGATCCCTTGCTTGATGTCACGCCAGCTGATCCCAATACTGAATCTGTTGCCGCACCTGTCATTATCGTGCTGAATGTGCTTGTGTTTGATGTAGATGCAGACTGAGTCACACTGTTATTATTTGTGTTATTACTATTGGTATTGTTAACATTGCTTACACTCCCACTCTTTGATTCTATACTTTGTCGATGTGTTGTCTTTGATTCTATACTTTGTGGATGTGTTGTCTTTAATCGCTTTATCGGTCGTTCACATATGCGATAAAAGAGACGCATCGGATCGCTCTGTTTGTGACCATTTAGGGATACATTGGATAGAAGATAAAAAAGAGAAATAAATGGAAAGATCAATACATAAATAGTAATAGACAGAAGACGCACGCATTAAACTTTTATGGATAGTGTATTTCATATATAATTGTGCTGCACGCTAAGTGTGCGACAGCTTGCTATGCATCTCTACATAACTTAACTTTAGCGGAATAATAAATAGTATTTATATTGATATGCATGAAGAGGAGAGCGAGAGAGAGAGAGAGAGAGAGAGAGAGAGAGAGAGAGCCAGCGAACGAAAGTCATACACAGAGATATATTCAGAAACAGATATATAGACAGAGAGAGACGGAGAGGGACAAAAGAGAGTAAAAGAGAAAGGAGAGAGAGAGACAAAAAGGGAGTCTAATGCATCTAACATAACACATACCCTTCTCCAGGCATATATATACGCCACATCCATCAACGTGTAATCCTCGCTCAGGATATCTTCCAAATACATGACGTCCACCTACATCACAATGAAACCATAGAAAACCGGATTTAGTTTTTTTCTTTCTCTAATACCTAATGCGAGTCATTTAGAGTTTGGCTAAATTGGCCGCGTTTTTACATCAATCAAAAGCTGCAGCCGCATAAATGTAATCATAATAATAAGATGTTTAAATCGTGCATAATTTTCGTGTTTATTTATGCCGTCTGAATAAAATTATTTTTCAATCAGATTTTGTTTTATTTTCGTAAAAACACAGACTTATCCTCATAAAAGCTCACATCTATTCTCATGAAAACTCAGATCTACTCCTGTTTATACCAAATAATAAGTCTAGTGTTTATCGATTTTTTCAGTCGGCTCCGAGTCAATCAAATCCTTTTTATGCTTTCTTTACTGTAGAAATGATCGATAATTGGTATTGACTTTAAGAAAGACTAATAAATCAATTTTTGGAAAACTCATTGTTATCCTAGACCTAAAGTGCTTATTATTTAGTTGAAAAGAATGCGAACTGACACCGAGCAAGATAGTAGTCTATAATAAAACATATACGCGGATGAGATCGAGTAACTTCACCACAGATTCATGTTAATAGACTTGATGGCCTTTTCCAATCTTACATTCTACTAGATATCGGTTACGAGGTTGAGGAGGGGTGGGTCTACTTTGCTTCAGGTTTCAAGTTTGTTGCGGTTCGCGTCGTGACTGAACGCTCTCTTCCTCAATGAAAGAGTACGTCACAAGACTGTGTAAAGTCTGCCTTTAATACTGTAATGCCTTCTTTGCCTTCAATGCAGAAATACCTCGATATAGTCAACCTTTTGATAGTGGATTTTAGATGTAGTCAATCGTCGATATACCGAACGCACTTATGGGGCCAAACACAAACTATCGAACTAATAATTAGTTGATTAAAGAGAGAGAAAGCTGGCAATAGTAAATGTGAAGTGTCGGTAACTCAGGATTGACTATATGGAGGTATTACTGTAATGCCTTTTCTGCCTGTTCACTTTAAATTACATGTGCCATTCTGCCAGAAGGTATTCTCTACTTTACACGCACTCTGAGACAAGCCCTTAGAGGATTAATAATGCATTCCTTGTCCCAGTGTTTGGCATGGATTAAATCCAATACCAAACTCGTGTTTTGGCTCAGTGTATGAATCCATCCTCTCTGTTTTAGATGTTTGCCTAACACTATTGCTTATCTGCATTTAGAAACCCATTTCTATTTATTTGAGAAAGTGAGAAAGCTTTTGATAAGCACTAACTACACATTATGTCATTATTATTTATTGTAAATTTTCTAACAAGTTAATTTGAGAAAGTTTTCTCATTTAAATTCATCATTTGAATTAATGAGCTCATTTAACTAAGTTATGAACATAGGAGAAATGGTTAGCAAGCTAAAACGTAGTTAGCAAGCTAAAAAATAGTCCGTAAGATAAAACATAGCAAGATAAAAAATAGTCGGCAGGCCAAAACATAGCAGGATGAAAAATAGTCAGCACGCTAAAACATAACCAGCAATCTCCTAAAATTTGCTGCAAGAGTTTCAATTGAAACTTTGCAAGCTAGGCAAAATGAGTGATAGACTAGTAATCCCACACAAAAACTAATAATCGAATAGATAGGGCCGTACAAGTCAATCAATGATGATTTGATATTTAGGAGAACTCTATTTCCAGATTATGGTATCTCACCGCTAGATAGAAATTGCGATAAAACTAATAATCAATGCTAGTTATTATTGGTTCTAACAGAAAACGTGATAAATATTATGCAAGCAATCAATTGATTAAGAGAGAAGTTAG
The DNA here is from genome assembly GCA_018873245.2 of Archegozetes longisetosus. NCBI lineage: Eukaryota > Metazoa > Arthropoda > Arachnida > Sarcoptiformes > Trhypochthoniidae > Archegozetes > Archegozetes longisetosus. The sequence goes on along the minus strand of JAEMBT020000009.1, from coordinate 12,794,854 downwards.
AAGTTATGTAACATTTCAATCTAAAGGCTCTGAATGAAACGGGATTCGATTGTAATATCAGTTGAGTAGAGGCACAGCTTTATCCTTAAGGCGTTTTTCAGCTTGATTTCGGTCGACTGCAGATTCTATTGGAGTGCATTATCATAAATGAGGAGAGTTTTATCTCTCAGACTCTTCATTTAATGAGCTTATTTGTAAGGGGCGACTATACCAAGTAATTCATTTGGAAGACTGGCCTCCATAGTACTCATATACTTAATTATCTCAAAGACGGCTGGTTTTAAAATATTACATATCTCTCTTTCTGTTTTCTCTGTTTCATTCCGCGTCAGATCTCTTATCTTATAGTACTTTGATATGAAGGACAAGTTCTGGTTTACATGTCATGCATTACAGTTAAGTATTTATTAATCGTTCATAGCAACTAAATTCAAACCTGCGTTTGGATGTGTTCAACGGGTTGTTCATAGATTCATAAAATATATTAATATATTAATAAGAAAATGTACGTCATGTACATGTATTAGTAGCTAACAGTATCTGTCATATGATACGCACCCTAAAAGCGTATCTCTATCAGAAGCTATTCGTATCTACCGGCGATTATTAAACTCTAAAGTGTACAGCATAAGAGAACACTATCTAACATGAATTTATATATACCTTATACGTGTTTGGCAATCCATACTTGGTTGCTATGAATTTCTTCAGGTGCAATATTGATAGTCCTGCTGGGCATAACAGATAACGCCTCATCGTTTCCTGTAATTTATTCATATTAGTTTTTCTATTCACCCTAATAAGTCTCATTATGAAAATCAATATTAATATACATATATATACACCTCATTTTATAGCGCTATACAGTCCTATCTCTAATCCAAATAACATCGCAGACAACACTTTATAGCACTGACTCAACCACATCTAACGTTATGTATCATTGGGTCAGTGCTACAAAGCCTTATCTCTAATCGAAACAACTTTACAGATAATACTTTATAGCACTCACTCGGCGGTATGCAATATTATATATTGTTTTTAGAGTGCTATATAGCCTTATTTCAAATTTAAACAACATCATAGATAGGGCTGTATAGCACCGACCCTTTGACGATATGTAATATTACATATACTGGTTTTAGAGTGCAATAAAGTCTTATTTCAAATTAAAACAACATTACAAATAGAACTGTATAGCAGAGACTGGAGACTGGAGAATATAAATTTTAGAAAGCTTATTTTGGACACATTTAATTTGAAAACAACTCTTACCGTTTCACTGGTTTTTTCGGTCTGTTGATTGGCAGGAGTGGTGTTATATCCATTCTCTGGAATCTGGTTGTCTCTATTGGGAACAAATAATTGAGAGAAAACATTTGTTAATCACACTGTTAGTTAAATGCGAGGAAATCCTGTCATATACAGAAGGAGAGCAACAGAAGAACCTTAATGTCAAACCAAGCACATGCTTAAAGAAACTTTGAACGATTCTCTTCTAACATTTGCCATGTTTAAACTGAAAGTTTAAATTTTCCTAATTCTATATTTAGATCTTCATTCGTTATTATGTCAACCTCTCAATGACTGGGATCCAGTACAACGCTAGTCCAACACTGACTCAACACAACACTAGTCTAATACAACACTATCCCAATACTGATCCAATACAACACTGGTCCAATACTGATCTAATCCAATACTGACCTAACCCTACACTAATCTAATACAACACTAGTCTAACACTAATCCAATACAACACTAGTCCAGCACTGATCTAATACAACACTAGTCCAACATTAATCTAAGAACTATCTGTTCTAAAATTTTGATTTTTTATTCATATATGTCTATAACATCAATACGTTATTAATCTTAAACTTCATGGTTAAATCAGTTCTAAGTTGAATGCTTGCCAAGATTTCCAAATCCGATTTTTATCTCACAGAATTTGGACTTAAATGCAGCGAAGGAAAACTTTTTAGCTTTCAATGCAAACTTTTTATAACTCTTAAAATTAGAAATCTTTTCGCGTAGACTATCTTATGCTCAAGAACGAGAATACCAATCATCAATTAAGATTGTATCTAAAGAAATAGCTTAGAATATGCCGCAACTCAGAGCCTTTTGATTATTTCAATCCTTCCTTCCTAATATAAGCTAAGCTAAGCTAAGCTAACCTAACATGGCTTTTCGATATGCAAAATCTGATCGATTTTAGAGATCGATATACGAATAGATTATTAAGTAAACCTTTTGTTACAACAACGAAAATATTATATAATGATTGATAGTGGAGGACGAATGTTCGGTTTGCCTTAAATAGCACCGATGAGTGCAGTGTCAATATTGATATTGAGGCGTAAACTTTCCTCATATTCTAGCAATACTGACATCTAATATGATTGTCATTCTCCCCTTATTCCTGTTCAGTCTCTCCCTTATTATCTATGATAACTGTATTGAATGTTTCCTAATATTATAGCATTCCAGCTACTATTCAAATTATATGTGCGCTATAGTAAAGCACAGTTGACGGTACAATAAGGCGCTGACTCCCATGAGAAGAGGACTCTTATCCATAGTGGCAATAGTGGTATCTTTAGATTCTTTTGCATCAGTCTATTCATCGCATCACATGACACATAGGGGAGAAGCGAGAGTCGAGTTGATTAGACTATTCGCTCGGACTATTTGAGGGACTACTAGCGTCTAAATATAAGGCTACGATCGTGCGGACTACAACAGAGTAAATGTAAGGCTGCGATCATGTGGACTACAAGAGTCTAAATGTAAAGCTGCGATCATGTGCTCAAGTTTGGGCTATCAGTGAAACCCAATGCATATGACAGACAATGGCCGATCGATTCTTTTGTCAATCCCGTCTAGTTTGGGTGCCTTTTGAGAAAGTGATAATGTTTTATATTGAATCTGTTGGTAAAATGAATTTAGAGAAAGGCAAAACTCCTCCTCAATGGCCATAAGCAACGAATGGGGGCCTGTTTGGAAAGATACCCTCCATCGATGGGAAGCGATACAAGGACTCTCCCACAAGCAGACCAGTCTTTAGTCTCCCCTCTCGCACGTCTTCAACATTACAAAAGCTTTCGTTGGCATCCGGGAGCCAAAAGTTTCTAAACTTTAATACCTATCTATCTTTGGCTTTGGCTCCACTCTTACTCCCCTTTGCGAAACTCTCGCATTCGTTTGCATCAAAGTTAAAAAATAAACATTATCTTCGATGTGAACAGAACCGAAAGATAGGGAGAGACTCAGTATAAGGGGATTCAGGCATGAAATGAGAGAGTGGGAGAGAATAGCTGAGAGTGCGAGAGAATGGCTCAGTGCGAGAGAATGGCTGAGAATAGCACAATCCGAAAGAGTGCGAGAGAATGAGAGAGCATAACAAAATTAGAAAACATGACAGAGAGCACACTGAAAGCCTGTTTGCGAGAGAGAAAGTGCTTCAATGCACGCAATGCACTCTAATGTTACTCTAGGTTTTTGTGGCAGCAGTTGCTTTGGCTTTAGTTTAATTCAAATAAAAGTGAGTCGAGTGTAGGGATGAAAGAATGAAAGAGAGGACAAAAATGAAGAGAGAAAGGGAGAGAGAGAGAGAGAGAGAAAGGCAGAGACACTACATAAGTGTGTCAATGAAAGCGCTTTCTCGCAAAACAGGCCGAAACACTGATGGCATGTTAGCTGCTATTTAGAAATGTTGTTGTCATTGAAGAATGAAAACATGATTGCGGAAAAAAGGGAACCGATACGTGTCGCTCAGAAGGCATAAGTCGATTCACACAAATATGATTACGACTAAAACTGTATTGCATTGCTTTGATATACATTTCACGCCACGACACGTGCACACCATTAATATACTATATACTTGGTATGCATCAAATTTAATGTTACTATCAGCTAGTCTTATAAGTTGTATACTATTGTATGACAAATCATTATTATGTATTCAACATTTCAATTATTTTTTTAAAGCCTCTCTCTCTCTCTCTCTCTCTCTCTCTCTCTCTCTCTCTCTCTCTCTCCATCTCTTATAACTATCTTTCATTTAACTCACAACTCCCCTATTATTGTTTTTTAATATCTCATTGGTAATGAAATAACAATTCTTATAAGCGCTTTTAAACGTTATCTGGCATTACGTTTTCCCATCACATTACAAAAGAGTCTTATTATTAAACAGGATGTTTGAATCTCTATTATTATTATTATTATTATTATTATCAGAGAGAGAGAGAGAGAGAGAGAGAGAGAGAGAGAGAGAGAGAGAGACAAACAAAATCGGAATATACGGAGAGTTAGGCAATACATGAAAAGTTAGGCAATTTGAGAATAGGGTAGAGAAAAGAGAAATTAAGTGAGAAAATCAGATAAATACGTACCCATATCCGTATTCAAGGGATAGACTAATTTTATCCTCTGGCATATAAAACATTCTATGCTCTGCAACTTCCCCCCGATCTTCAGCTGTTGTCGGCGCTGTTCATTACAATAAACGATTAAGGAATTAACATTGAAAGATAAGATATTTGATAAATAGCTAATGATTTAAGGCTTTGGATATGAGGCTTCGTTGGCTAATATAGTTGATAGACTTGTTTTTTAATAAAGCTATTTCTATGTAACTCTATGTCATGCTTTGGATGTATAGTATATTCAATTAAAATATCGATAAATTAGACAATTTAAAATGCATAACACACCTGCTTCTGAATGTTTCGCGTAGAAGTCTCTTCTTCTCTGCATTTCGTCTGCAATGATAGCAAAGTTAGAGTCAAATTAGAGCTATAGTCAAATTAATCTGGCTTCAAGTCCAGAGCAGTAGTATTATTAGATTTCGGCTTGAGGTCTCAGCACAAATAATGAATAAATAAAATTAATACAAACCCAACCAACCACTCATTGATGAGCTTTGATTATGACCTATTCTATACTCTACTGATTCAATGAGAATGACAAACTACTATCATATTAGTCTGACTCTGTCTAAGGCTTATACCGACTATCCATTTAATGGATCAAATAAATCAATTTTACAAATGGACTGGACTCGCATTTTTGGCTCTGCTTTTATATAACGTTTTTTCATTAATTGTTTTTCGAAAACTTACTTTTGAAAACATCAGGTATTAGTTTGTAGACGATGTCTTGCAATATTTTATCAGATCTATTAAATCAAATTTTTTTAAATAAGATATTTTGTTTAAAAATTATTTCTTCTATATATCAATTCGTTCATTGGTTTTACCTTATATTCAAAAGTGGTTTTGTTTTGTGAACCTGTGCCTCACATATCGGACAGCATTTGTTGGTTTCAAGATATTTAACAATACATGACTTGCAAACTAAATACGAAGGAAATGATGAAAAGAAAATTATAGCCGAGCTTAGTTTAAGAGTTTTAATCTTTAGACGATTAAAAGAAAAGCTCTTACAGGAGTGAAGGCATTCACTTATGGTAGTAGCATCAATGAAATAGCCGTTGCAGAGGATGCATGTTAACTCTGCATTAATATCTATAAGTCGTGTTCTCTTCCGAGATGATTGCGTCTGTGTCCCTAATGATGATGACGATGCTATGCCTAATGGAGTTGATGCTGATGTCTCTGATCTGCTCCCTGTCTCTGATGTCTGTGCATCTACTTTTTGAGACATTTTTGCGTTGTTTTTTTCTTGTAATTAGTCAACTTTGTTGAATTGAAATTCGCTCTGAAAGATTTCAAACTTTTAATGATACTTTCCTTGGGAGAAATTGCTTAATGAATTGTCTACTTTTTTTGCTTTTCACAGTTTAGCATAACTAATATATCGTTTTTGAAGTGTTATAAAGTGCTATAAAGTGCTACTTATAATTGAAGCAAAATTAGAGATAGAACTGACTCAACGATATAATATAACATAATCGCGCAATTATCTCAATGTTTAGGGGCAAGTTTAATAAATGTTATAAGTGGACATTAATCCAATTATTTTTGAAACGTTTCTTTAATTTGGATAGGATTTGGGGATTTGGTTTTGGGATTTGGTTTTAGGATTTGGTTTTAGTATTTCTTTTTTAATAGTCCTTACGAAAAGTCAGTAACACAACACTTCCGCAAATATGAAACGCCTTATGCCTTATTGCTATCATATATTTGAATTTGTATAAATTTATGGCATATATGATAAATAATATAGAAATTAGTGCAGCAAATGTTGTTTCGTCTATGAATGGCACAATATTGCAGCTGTTAATACATTTTAGCTGTTAATACAGTTAAGGCAAAAATACAACAGAAGTGCAAATTTTATGCTATACTCAATTACAGACAGCAATGAGTATAGAACTTTATATACAACCAAATCCATCTCAACACGTTTTCACGTAATTTACCAGCAAACAACGTACAACACAACTGCACCGCTCTTCTAGAACTCTCTGTACATTTTCTAATACTCTCTGCTCTACTACTGGTATATTAGTTTCAGCTTAAGGAGAGAAACCAAGTGTATAGTAATAGTAATAGCATTGACTGAACTACGTTTCTATGACAACAATATTGAGTTATGCAGCATCAGCGCATTGCACTCGCATTGCATTGGTATTGCACTCGCATTGCACTCACATTGCACTCGCATTGCACTACACGCTCCATACACTAACTCATCCAGAATGAGTATTACGAGACTACCATCACAGCCATTCTATGCTTTACATCATACATATCTTACTATACTATGCATCAACTTATTAGACTTTACGGATTATGAGCACGTTTCTGGCTTTCATTCCCTATCTGTCCATCTCTACTCGCAAATCAACGATTAAGTTTAATAAAGGCGCTTCTCATACATTCACTCGCAATAGTTTGCTATTATTTTGAGTGTGAAAAAATCTGTTTACTTCAACATTATTGACTGATAAAAAATATTTATGCGGTTTGGCCATAAAAGTGGGTTATGTCGTGACTTCAATTCCGAGCTCAATTCTCTTTCAGTGTTGGTTCAGTTCAGCGTTGGTTCAGTTAAGCGTTGGCTCAGTTCAGTTTTGAGTGTCTATCTGAAGTGAGAATTGATATTCTGCGTAAAGTTGATTTAGTAGTACTTGTATTACTTCCTCCTTGTTCGAGAAATGGAAATACACGTTAATGCCTTGAGCATAACAAACTATTTCCATTATAAAGAGATGCCATAAAAATTAAGCCCAACTAAACCTTAGCAATACTTCATTCAAACTATCTCTGAATTATCATTCTAACTATCTCTAAATATGAGATAGATACTATCTCTAATTTATTTAACACCACTCATTTGCCTCTAAACTCTTACAAATCAGTTTTTTAATAGGCATTTACAAGACTTAATTAGAAGCTACGGAGTATTCAAATATTTCAATCTAGTTATTATTTCGAAAGTATTTTTATCATCAATTTTGTTGAATCCAGTTTTATATTCAATTCAATTCAATCTAATGCTATTAAAGCCATAAATATGAAACGCATGCGCACTATGACTGGTGAAGTTGAGAAAAAGTTGATGCGTTAGCTTTAGTGTTAGTCTTAGTATGTATTGTTGTGGACCTCCTGGGATGTAATACCATCTCAGAAATGATACCACCAAAGTTGACTTCACGATACTTTGCATTGAGCACAGCTTTCTATGTTTGCCCTTTGCAAACGCTTCCGCTAACATATTTTTGTCTTCACTTCACTTCTGAAATCTTTTATTCTTCCGAATGATTTCAGCAAAAACTCATTTTCCGATTGATTCAAACAAAAACTTATTTTCCCGATTGATTCAAATTAGCAGAAAAGCTATCCGTATAAAGGGAGAAGTTGGCACCAAATAGTAGCTCAAACACTATAATTATGGTTACAGTTGACCACAACTATCACAGATGTACGTATGCAAATGACAGATACAAATATAGGCATTCATTTACCAATTGAGTGGTTCAGAAGAGACTATTTGTGCCTATGCTCCACGCAATTGGAGACGACGTTCGCCACAAGTTTTGGGGGAAACAAAAGTTCTGGCTTTTTAGTTATAGTTGCCGAGAGAGCCAGCGAGAGAGTGAGAGAGAGGGAGAACGAGTGAGAGAGCGAGAGAGAGAGAGAGAGAGAGAGACAGACACCTGCCTTTATTCTCACTCATGCTAAATATGCGCTTGAGGGTCAGAACATTATACATAAGTTATTATATCCACTACAATAATATAAGGCATAAATACGTTTATGCATTTATACAGACACGTGATTGTAGTCCATCTATTATTACTATATATAGGAGATATTCTGATGGTTCTAATGGCACGCATCCAAACTTCACCCAACTAAACCTCTGCTCTCCTACTAGTCAATGCAAACCTCAATACCAGCTTTGCTGCCGTCTCAACAATCAAAATCATGATTATATTTGGTGTCGAATGAAGAATGCCTGCGAGCCAACACTGTTTGCCACATAAGCACAACTAAACTTAATTTTGTTTTGAGGCACATCTACGAGTAACTACTTTACATCCCTTTACTGTAAGAAATTTATTTCAAGATTTGCTAAGAAAAACAGCAGTTGTGTACTTGAGTAGTGCACCCCTTATGCCCCCCACCGAAACTCTCCTTAACTGCTTATCTGAAACTCCCATTTTCGCTGGAATTGATGTCAACGTAGTGTGTATTTGAAATGACAAACAACGCAAAGGACCACAACTCCGCCATTGCTAACATATTTGAAATGTGAAATTAAAGCAATAGTTTTATGCGATCGCACACACTCTTAAAAACAGATATGCTTTTGAAAAAGTGCACTTTTGCCTCAGCCAAAGATGACATAACTAACAAAAACGCCTAAAAATTGGGTCTAATAGCAGTGGCATCAGTGCAAAAATGCTTGCATAACACAATCGCAGACACTCTGAAGAATAATCGATTTTTCTTTGACAGTATGTGTCGTTTTACCATTTATGGCGAAACAAACAATTTTCTGATAATTCACTCTCACTTAATGCCATTCTATGCTTCTTTATTGATATTTTCTAATCCATCAACTTTAATGTGATTGAAACTCATAACACTTGTGATAAGTTTTGCAGAATTTTTAAGTCATTAGTTTGAATACTTTAATGATAGTTTTGATGTGAAAGGATATTATATTTTCCCAAATAATTACCACAAATATGAAACGAATGTATTAGATTACAAAATATAACTTATGAATCAGTGCGGATATCATTTTTTAGGTATTCAATAAACTAAAATAAATTTTTGCATTAGTTCGACAACAAAATGCCATTGAATCGAGTGACATATCTTTTCTATTTGTTAGTTTAAAACTTTCTACTCTAGAGCTAACCCACAAAATTATAGAATGAGACCAAAAATGCGCTCATATACTACTATACCTAACAATTTCAGTTCACTTCTGCTAATTAAACACATCCGTTGAGAGGGAGTACTGTTACAGTATTTCACTTCAATAACGGCAAATATGAGGTTCAATCAACTCTGATACTCAAGTTAACATATTTTCAGATAAAGCTTCAACATATTTTTTCGAACATTTTCGGAAATTTTCGGAGATTTTCGCAAATTCTCTTAAAATACATATTGAATAGTCTTTAAGTTGAGGTTTCATAAAAATAAGATAGTTTGACGGAAAGTCGCAGCACTTAAACAACCGATACTATGACGAAATCACTTAAAGTACCCGTAATTATAAGCATTAAACATCTTGAAAAATGTCGTCTATCGAATAAAGTATCTAATGACAATTGAGAATAGGAAATAAACAAGAAAAGTGTAGCGCATAGTAACTAAAAAATGGTGCATAATCGAAATACGAGAGCGCAACGAAGTGAGAATCAATGTATGAATGAGTGTTAGGTATGAAGAGACCGAGAGTGTAGTGAAGGCATATCACGGCGCTGGCACTCACTCACTGCCGTCTCACTGTTTGGCTGACTCTAGCTCTAGTCATTTGACAAGTTAGAAAAGAGTTCACAAATCTTTATTATTCAATCAATAGTCAATCAAATCGCTTAATAATGTCTACTAGTATGCTATTAAGCTATTTACATAAGTATGATGACCATAACTTATTCGAGTTGTGCGCATTTAAATAAAGTTTAGTCTATTCTCGATCAGGCAATTACTCCATAGCATCGAAGCACTGAAGGCTCTTGTATTTCACAGATATTTTATCGACGAGTAAACATATGTTAGATATGTTATTACTGTTACAATGTTCTGAACTGAATTAAAAGCTGATAAAGTCTTGATTGTAATTGAATTAAAGATTACATAACTATAAACGTAAAACATACGGTCTTCATTAGACTACTGTACGGGAATCGTATCAGATCACATGCACTAAAATATGAACAAATATCACATAGTCATAGTTTGCTCAGTGAATCCCTATTCATGATAGTTCTCATTCTAATATAACTTTGGTCATATAACAGTCAAATATCTGCTAATAATAGCCAAATGAATTAGTTAACTGAAAGCGGAGATCGTAGTTTAAGGATAGTTGAGTTGAGTTCTATAATTTGATCTTTAATTACTTTCTTTCATTTCTTAGCTAACTATAAAGTAGTGACTCTCTAGGAGAGCTAAAACTTTAAGAGGATTTGATAAAGTCTCAGCTAAAAGTAGTCAAATAATCGTAATAATATCGACAGTTGAAAGAATGATTCGGAAACTTAAAGCGAATATTCATCGAATGGTAAAATCGGAAATTAGTCAAGAGAATAGTCGAGAGAAAAATATGAGATATAACAGGAGAAGAGATTGAGGAGCACTATGTTTATGACGGAATGATCGAGTCGAGTTGAATAGAAAGATGATAATTAAGGTAAAAAAGCAGAGGGCTAAGCAGTGAGACGAAGATTAGGAGAGAGAGACACGCATAGAATTGATACATTGAAAACATAGCATTGAATGGATACATAGCAAACATAGCATAGACTGGATCGCATTGGCATCGCTCACAACACACGGCAACGCATTCGCAAAAAGGTTCGCCCATTTGCAGCCATTTTATAGCAAACAGCCGTCGCTTTGCTTTCAGGTTTGTCTTCCAGTAGGTCTCCAAAAATTGCAATTATCTGACCACTGGTTAACGCCAGCGCCAAAGTAGACATACTATCATTTAAAGCAGATATAGCACTAAATGTTCATACCTTATGAGCGACCAGTTATCAAATTTAATCGACCAAATACTTGATTAAACGTAAGGAAAGATTGAGGGAAAACGTAATGTTTCACATAGTCTTATACAGTACTGCATTGACTGTAAGCCAAGCGCTGAGTTCGACGGCAGCTGTTCCTAACAGTAAGCCATACGAGACCAGTGCATACATACAACTAAGCGCTTGAAAACTTGATCGAACAGTACAACTCAACACAACTGCATAGACTGCAACCCACCAGCACTTCTGAACTGCAGTGTCTTCCCTGCTGTAAGACTGCATCAGACTCTCCTATTGGCTGGTGGTATTCACGTGAACTTTTTTCAGAGCCACTTTTGTTCGTTGCTTTACTGGCAAATAAACGGTATATGTCGGTCGCTATACTAGAAGTGTTTGTTGCCTTCATTGCAGACATTGCTTCTCATTCTCTCTCTCTCTCTCTCTCTCTCTCTCTCTCTCCTCTGCTATTCTCTTCATTGCTGCACTTTTTGTTCGCCAGCATTGCTTTGCGAGTGCACTGACACTCGAAAAACTAATTCAACCTTTGCTGCGAGCATTGCACGCGTTAGGTTTTCTACCAGAGTTCACATTTTGTTGTATTGTTGTATCTATTATGTTATGTTATGTCAACTTTTTTGTTATTGTTTCTTCTCTTCTTTCAATCACCACTTTGCATATGATTAGATTGAAAATACAGCCGAAAACTATCACTTGAAAAGTTGTTCTCGGCAGACTTTCTCAACAATTAGTACTCGTATTAAACTCATATCTAAGATATTTTAAACAGTAGTCTAACAGAAAGTCTGAGTGAAAGAGTCGACAAATCTTATCCGACATGAGCTGAGTTTCATTTAATTACTGATTTAGTTGCGACAATCCCTTATTTTTCAAGGACTAAATGGCAATCATAAACTTATCGTAGTTTGTAACTACAAAATGCTAATAATTATTTTCATTATCAAGACGTAGTCTAAAGCTATATATTACTGAATTAACATTTAAGTAATCAGAGAACGTTTAATTCGTAAGATATATATCTATAATAGATATATACGGCCAACGAGTGACCATTTTGTAAGTCAATTTTGAGACAGAGCAGGTTTGAAAGTAATATTGAGGAAACTTTCTGAATAGATAGTAGTGTTTTAGCTCTATATGCAATAAAGTAGATAATTGCGATGTTAAATATGATAATAATAAGCTTTCTATATAAGGAAAGTAAGCATTTTTCCTCTTATAACTACTTCTACTGTTATTCGTATTAACTCTTAACTTCTATACTTACTTCGTATCAATTGTTCACTTCTATATTTAATCATATGGTTTAGACTAATTGTCTTTGAAGCTTACTTAACATCACAATGATTGCTTATTAACATGTAGTAACCATTTTAAGTAAGCATTTTATAGATTTGTCTACAGTCTAGACTTGAGTTAATTCTCGCCGTATTTGTTGGTCCCGCTGGGAATGACTACACAAAACTAACATTGTTATACTCAAATGCTTACTATCAATCATCCAATCATATTATCAATGGACAGTCGCTACTCTTCAAAGTGAACGCTTTCATTTGCCGCTATATGAATGAAATTTTGTTTATAGTAGCTGTTAAGTGTGATTAATATAACGTTTTAGTTGTCGAGTAAGATGTCTTAGCAGAGTTAACTCATCAATATGTGTATTTTTAGTCTTATATATAAGCTCTTTATTTTATTAGATTATAAGAAAGTATTACAACGTTTAGATCTCAATGTTTAGATGCTATTTCGCTATCTTGTTATAGTTGTATCTTGTTAAACTTCTATCTTGCTTAACGTTAATACCAACCGTATTTCTCCTATTGTAATATTACTCGATTCACATCTATAGAATAGAGTTTTAAAATTAACGCTATAAACATTATTGAGGCCGATATTAACTTATAGTATGAGATCCTTTATTCTGTAATGTTCACTACAAGTGGATAGTCTTTAAGATTATAAGACATAAAATAACATAAAATGACATAAATTGAAGAATAAAACAATTGACTGTTAAGGAAAGATTCTCTTTGTTTGTCTGCACAATTTCAAATAACGCTAAATAAGGAAAGATTTAGTCGAAACGATAATAGACTAAATACTGTCAGTTATGTATGAAGATAATTCGTTTATTTTATTGCTTAACGTTTACAACTTATGGTTCATTATCGTAAACCTTAATCATTGCTAACTGATACACAAGGTTTATAAAAGAGAATTAGTAGAAATAGAGATAATTTGCGCGTTCAACCAAACCATACACACCGAAAAATAGATAACTCTTAACATATATAAGTTATCCTCAAACTTAATAAATGATATTTTGATCGCAACTTTGAATCGTTCGTTCACTAAGCGTATTTTCGCTCTACTGTTTGTTATAGAGATAAGATAAGATATTTTAGATCATATGACCGACATTGATTTAAATTAAATGCTGTTTAACATAAGAGTGAGGTTGAGCTTGCTAAATTATATTGATTAAGATTGAGCTTACTAAATTACATTGATTAACACCATATCTAATTCTATTAAAGGATAGCCTTGTGCTTTTAATATAACTATAAAGTGATTTTAATTATAACTCTAACTAAGCTACTATTGGTCTAGCGCTCAGTCTCGAAAGATTCAGCCAGAAATCTTTGTTTCGATCGTGTTTTTTGTCTATAAAGCATATTCGCATGTTGGTAAAATTGTACATATTTACAAAGTAATCGTTGACAAATAAATATTTAAATAGCTTTGGCTATAATAGATGCATAAAGGAGAGGAAAATGTGTTCAAATATTCGGAAGAATGAGTCTCCGGCAAAGCGAAAATGTTTTAGCTGTGAAACGGTACTCCACGTGAATGCTATGCCGCGCACTCGCATCTCATCCCATTCGTATGTCAGCGCCTAACCAAAGCCACTTTTTACGCGTTATAGCCTATTATCTTTAACTTATTCTATCTTCATTATTAATTGACTGTCATGTTCAAACCCTATCGATTGGTTATTCTGTTGATATAGTTCGTTTTGATTAGATTCATAAATTCAGAAATTTTTCAACTATGTAACAGTCTTGACGTTTTGAAACTCTCGGGTTGGGTGGAAAGTTTCATATGATTGAACTGAAATTAGAAATTGATTACGTTATAAAAGGAAAGAAATGTTGATTTATGAAAAAACAGGAAATATGTTCTATTAAAAGATCCGAAAGAAGTTCTCGGTTTTAGGTTTACAAACAAACTTTTAGCGCCGATAACTAACCATTGGGTCAAATATCAGTTCAATCCTTTGAAGCTCTTTAAATTATGAGTTAAGATTTGAAAGTAGTCTAGTATATTTAAGAATCTACATAAATATTAGTATACGATAAAGTTTGTTGAAGCAAAAAAGTTGCAAAGTTTTGATTTTTAATACATTTCACGCAACTTATGCTTGAGTATAAATCTGGTGAAAAGCTGACAGTTTTCAACTGACAACTTTCACAAAGTTGACTGCCCTTTCACCAAATGATAAATAGAGGACTTAAACTAATTTTGCAGTTTAGCTATTCGTCAAGACTATCACAAGAGTTATTAAGTCTGTAAGATTACTAGTTTATAATTTGATATAAATGCTGAGTCAAACTTATAATACTTATAAAGTTAATGTTTTAGTTGAATTTTCTCTTACTAATACTAACTAATCATTTTCTATATTTTCTCTTTCTAAAGATGATAGCCTGACAAAGACTAACGTTTGACTGGAATCCGATGTTTTATCAGCTATCAAATACATAGAAACAATTGATAGAGTTGTTGAACAGACATAATGGTTCCTAAGTTATATCGTTAATCAAATACGATATAATTAGAAATATATTTTGTGGATCAAATCTAGATCGAATAGAACTACTAAAGGTATTCATGTGTGATATATAAAATAAACAATAGTTCACAATACTTTTAGCATATGTTAATTTTCTCACAGCGATAACTATGAACTGGTATTTAATTTATTATTTGCTTTTATAGTAAGGTACATAATACATAATCAATTATTCGCTTCCAATCATTATTCTGTTGCACGCATTTTCAACAATCAATTCTGAAAGTAATGGTCTTTTTAAATCTAAAATACCTCATTCAAAAGTTAACTATAACTTCTTGAATCATTGGTTGAAGTTTGCCTATCTTTACCATCTGTACTATCGTCATCAATGCTAATTACTGTTCTAATTTTCTGAACCATCGGAAGGTTTAAAAATCTTGAACCTCTTTTAATCGAGTTGAAATCTAAGTTATTTATATTTGTTCCGGGGAATTCAGTACTATTTGATTGATTTCAGTAAAGATAATTTAATTTAGTTTTAGTTATATCAAAGACTTCAAACTTGTAAAGGAACAAATCAAAGCTAACGTAATGGTAGATGTTGTAGTAAGCTGAACATTTCGCAGCCGATTCAATTTCGTTATGTAGTAATCAGCGGCACGTCTACAATATGCCACAACTTTAAATTGGTGAAAGAATGTGAATGTGCGCTACAATGCACTGGCAGAGAAAGACGGAGAGCGTACAGAGAGTTACGGAGAGCGTAGAGAGCGTAGGCAGTGTGTAGAGAGTGTAGAGAGAGTATAGTGAGAGTATAGTGAGTGGGAGAGGCAGTAGACACGAGACGAGTCGGAGAGGGCAGAAAGAAAAAGAGAGAATAAATGGCATAGAGAGCAATAGTGAGTGCGATAGAGCAATACAGCATTAATGTGAGTAGACATGAGTGAGCGAACGGCAATAGAAGAGAGAGTATAATAAAATATAAAAGTGGGAGTGAATATGAATCCCTTTTGGAAATGTTGTTGCTTGGCAACTCAAGATGATCAGTTTAGTTAGCTTTGCCGACTCCAACTCAAGTCAATCCATTCTGTGGGCATCGTAAGGCTCGCGGGGCTCATGGGGGGCTTCAGGGCCCTGAGACCACTTGAATTCTGTACTAGACTTGAAGTACGACAATGGCTTAAAGGAGAAAATGCCCAAAGGGGGTATATATTTGTATACAGCTTGAAGTATATACAGTTATGTCTCGATATAATCAACCTCTTTCTAGTCAAACCAATAGTCTTTTCCTAACACATCAAATAACCTCTTTATGGTTAAACCTTAATTATTGGTCCCCAACCATTCGTTATATTGAGGTATTGCTGCATATATAAGACTATTTGTGTCATAGATTTTGAACACTAATAACGTGTGAGTGACGTAATACTATTGGCCTTCAGGCGAATTGTAGTGCTTTTAGGCTATTATTATAGTATGCTATAAGAGTTATGCCATAGGAGTTATGTCATAGGAGTTATACCATAGGAGTGATACCATAGGAATTATGCCATAAGAGTTATGCCATAATAGTATATGTAAATAATATATACTTCTCTGCGTGTGTAGTAATAACTGAAAACTGCCACTATTTAACTCAATACCAAAAAGGAAGTCAATGGGAGTTAACTTCATAACACGAGATCCACTTTGTATTCCTTCTCTTCACTCCATCCTATGCCTTTTATATTCATTAGTCCTACTCAATAGTCTGCTCAAGTTTTGCTAAACTTATCATAAATTTTACATTTCTATTCAATCAATTAAATACTATTTCTCTGTTTCTGCTTAGCTTTTAATAGATTGCACTAGGATTTCTACCAAACAGTTATCGGTTCTAACCCGAAATTGTTCACTCGTTTTAGTCCAGTTAAAACTTCATTTTTTAAGTTGAACCAAACTTCGAGAATTTGGTCTATTTTTATAACAAAATACCGTTTTTCCACTTATACTCGCTTCTCAGCGCATGTGAACATCACTTGTATGTGCTGTATCTCAGTCTTCACTCTTCTGACATCTCTCTCTCTCTCTCTCTCTCTCTCTCTCTCTCTCTCTCTCTCTCTCTCTCTCTCTCTCTCTCTCTCTCCACTGCTTTCAGAGTACACTTCTTGGTGTAACACACTTTCAGCTCACTTCCGCTCTTCCGTTCAGTCCATATGCTATGCGCTATGTATTCAATGAGGGCTGAATTGACTGTTTGCGCTTTAATACGTTTGTTTACTTATTATTGTAGGTCAATATGATATGCATTTGCTTGACATGAATTTTAATCACTTTAGAGATAGTACTCAGAAAAATAAAAATAAGACGTAAAAATAAGATAATTTATTTAGTGCTTTCGTCAAGCTTTGCCATGAATCAAATGAAAAGATTAACATTTTAAATGATCTAGCTTGAATTTACCTAGCTTCAATTCTTCCTATCATTAGACATAATTTGATGATAATTTCTATCTAGATGTATAAATTAGAATCTATAAACATATATTGATGATATAACTATTGTTTTTATGCTAGGAGTTAACTGCAAAGCTAGAATCCGTATCCAGACTCAAAAGTCACTCTAGCTTGAATAATATTCCGTGATTCGTTGATTGTTCTACCTATTCCTTAATTTTTGAGTAATTTCAACTGCAATTTCTTCTAAAAAACAAAATTCAAAGGTATTTTAGTTTCAAAGTGGTTTCAAATGATCGAGAATTGCATAAGATTTATGGATAAGTTTAACTAAATCTTAAGTTACTTACAGTTTTCGATTGAGAAAAGTTTTCAGCATTTAGTTTCTGAGGAAGAAAAGAAGCAGAAAAGAAATAGAAACCAAAATATGATCATAGATTATAATTGAATTGAAGGAAGTCATTTGACATTTAAATTGACTAAACAAATGTTTTTGACTATCCACTCAGATATGATTAAAGCAACGCATGAATTTGTGTTAGCAAATTATCGAAAGGTTTGATTCGTGAGCAATCTATCCTTCAATAAAAATAGCGATAATAATGAAGAAGCAGGTGAGACATAATGAATTTATAATTTACATGCAACTTTGTTTTGCCACTTCTTTGCCTTGTCTTACTTTCATTCATACAAAACTCTATAATTAATCTTCAATTCAGTCAATATATAGTATCGGACGCACTAAGAAGTGATTTAAGTTGAGTTGAAATAGCATTAAGTTTGCAAAGATAGGCTATTATAGTGGAATAAATGGGAGGTACTAACGAACCCCATAAAACTTTGGGGATAGACCGAAAGAGGACCACCAACTTTGCCATCACTATTATTGTCCATGTCTTTTCCCTCTTTTGCCAATACTTTTCACTTTGAATACTAAATCATTCTCTACGCCCCCTAAACAGTAGCCATAAATTAATCTCAATTCACTCTAGATTCCATTGCTTATTTATCACTTATTTCTAATCATTCAACTCTCACTAATGGGTTACTAATCATTGATGATATTCTATCCAAATCAGTGCTATGTCTAATGATTCAACAGTTAAGTAATGCTTTGAGCACAAATTCATTGTTTCACTTTACATCTGCTACTTGCCGGCCAAACTTTCATTGAAACCTGTTCTTCACTATAAGATATGTCTAAAAATAAGAAATAATAATAATAATAATAAGTAATAATAATAGTAATAAATAATAGTTATATTGTTTGCGTGTTTGAGAAAACGTGTTCAAAATATTAATAGTAATTAATATTTCATTATAGTCATTATTTATTCCTTAAACTATTATTACTGTTTGAAAATTTAAATACGACTTAAGGAAATTTTGAATAAAACTTTTAACAAAAAACAGTCTTATTTAGAGATATATAGGTTGAGAATAAGTGCTTTACTCGTATAACTAGTTTTTCAACATTTGCACTAATTATTACATATCGCAGATTCATATTCCTATCTCTAGCACTTATCATCTCCGCTCCTTTAATTCTTATAGTCTTATTTAGTCCAAAGCTGTCAAAAACTACTAAAGTTGCCAAAAGTTACCTAAAGTTACCAAAGTTACTAAAGTTACCAAAGTTATCAAAAGCCACTCTCAGCTTCCTAACTATAGTTCAATTTTTCTCAATAAAACTCAGTTTATATCACACGAGAAAATCGTGTGCATCAAAGCGAAACTCTATGTCAGCTTAGAATCTGTTGAAAAGAAGATGAATCTTCTGGTCAATCAATAATAGTTGAAGAATTAGAACGCTATCAAAGCTGGCAATCGTGTTGACCAAGTTTACAAATCTGCTAAAAGGCTTGTATTGTACAACCAATCAAAGGACAACATTTCGTTGTCATAGCAATCATTCGCTAAATAATCAATAATACGATTAGCAATACTTATCTATAATCGGTTAGTATTTTCTCGATTGTCGATTAATTGACTTTAAAATTACAGTAAAGTTAAGTTATAATAAATATTAATTATTTCAGTAATTTACTTTTGGATTTTATTTTAAATTGTTGGAATTGATTACTAAAAATTGAATCAAATTTATTGAATGAAATATTTGAATAAAGTTTTAGGTATTTTATTGAGAAAACGATAAAATTTGTTAGACATAAGCGAAGTGTAGTTTAGAGGGAAAGCACATGAACATTGTTTATAAATAAATACATGTTTCAATGGATTCAATGTTAGCTTGGCTTTCAACAAATCTCTTTTAAATTTCTCTTTCATTTAAGTCTTCAAAAGTGTTTCAACAAATGAGAAACCAATGAATATCTCAATAAAGCAGAAATTGAATAAATTATTGAAAATTAGAAACAGTTTGACAACAAGAAGATGTAAAACAACTAGTAATAAACTATCGCTTCAGACTAATGCACACAAACTCAGCTCAAAGATGGTTCGTCAGTCGTTTATCGACTTCTTCGTCAGAGATCACGACCACTTATTCGTCAGATCGAGTCCTGTTTTGCCACAAAATGACAACTCATTGTTGTTTGTTAGCGCAGGTATGAATCAATTTCTACTTTACCACTAAATTAACTCATTCTTATTGTAGGTATGAATCAATTCAAACCAATATTTCTGAATAAGTTATCACCAAATGATGAAAGGAATGCGTTGAAACGTTGTGTTAATTCACAAAAATGTGTTCGTGTTGGAGGAAAACATTGCGATTTTGAAAATGTTGGTAGAGATATAACACACCACACATTCTTTGAAATGTTAGGCAATTGGTCTTTCGGTGACTATTATAAGGTATTGATTCACTTGTTTTGATGGATAAATAATAATTGAATTCAGAATATATTCAGAAAGAGTCCTGTTCTATGGCCTGGAGTTTATTGACTGATGTCTTCAAACTTGATCCAAACCGATTGATTGTTACGTATTTTGGTGGAGACAAGCAGTTGGGTTTAGAGCCAGACTATGAAACTAAAGATATTTGGCTTAAAATTGGGTAAAGTATTAATTTGTATGAACTGAAAGATTTATTGAGATTGTAATTGAATTAAATTTGATTGAATAGTTTGCCTGAATCTCGAGTCATACCTTTGGGAGCAAAAGACAATTTTTGGGAAATGGGCGAAACGGGTCCATGTGGTATTTGCACTGAAATCCATTACTTATTAAATCCTATCAGTTCCTTCTCAACTCATACTCAATTATTAAGTAATTGTATTGAAATCTGGAATATTGTTTTTATGCAATTTGATAAGTGAGTCAATATTATAACTATTTTCTCTTATATTTAATATTGTCTAATATTTTACTTTAATTTAGGAAACCAAATGGTGAATTAAGTTCATTGCATAAACATTTTGTTGATACTGGAATGGGTTTGGAAAGAATTTTATCGATTGTTCAAAATGTCGACTCAAACTATGGAACGGATCTATTTGTGCCTTATTTCGAGTCAATCCAAAAGGTATTAATCAAATTGAAATGTTTCAATAGACTAATTGAATGCAAACATGTTTAGATGAGCAAATGCAAGCCATATTCTCATAGCATAACTGATAGTTTGGATGTATCGTATCGTATATTATCGGATCACTCAAGAATGCTTACAATAGCAATAAGTGATGGTCTTGTTCCTGATGACCGAGGTGCTGGCTATATACTGCGAAAAGTCATTCGTAGGGCGATTGGCATCGCTTCTAATGATTTCAATATATCGTCTCCGCGTCCATTGATGTCTGAATTAGCGTTGATTACAGCAGAAATATTAGGTGACGCTTTTCCTGAAGTGCAGCAAAATCTTATACGTGTCACAAATGTTGTCGATGAAGAAATTGATAAATACGAGACAGCGATTACACGGAACAAAACTATTATTAGAGCTCTGTCCGGACTCGACACCAAATATTCAGATAGTTTGGGAGAGGAACTTGTCAGTAAACTAAACAAAATTAAAGAAAGTCTTCAACAAAACTCCATAAATAAGACAATAGAAAGAGAATCATTGAACTCATATAAAAAAGACTTACTTAATATAAGGGATGTATTAAGTGATCACACAATTGCAGTCAGACACCGTTTGCCCTTTCATCTCAACGATGAAATAGACCAACTAATGGACGAACTGAAGAATTTAGAGGAAACTCTTGATTTGGAAGAACAAAATCTAAAAGATTTACTTTCTAAAGAGTTTGCAGAAGTAGTAGCAAAAAACCGATCAGAATATTTCGTACACAAAATTGTGGGAAAAGGTGATATGAAATTAGTATTGAAGATAGCTTTAGATTATTTTGGAAGTAAACCTACAGCTCTATTTTATATATCAGCAAATAATAATGAATTTTACAGTCAATACACTGTACCTAATGACTATCAGAAGTATTTAAAAGCTAATCAATGGATGACTCAAGTGATGAACAAACTTTCAAATACTGAAGTTTTGTCTAATAAAAGAGTGCATAAACTTTCATCTTTCAAGTGTGGTTCTATTGAATTAATTGATGAAGCTATTAATACTGCATTAGAGATAGGAACCAATCATTTTACTAAAAATTAATTATATTTTATATTATGATTTAGTTTTAATTTATGTTATCTATCATACCAATTGTTATAGAATTTATTAGAATTGTTTGTTGATTCATTGATAAAGTAATAAATGTTCCATAATGTTCAATATTTTTATTAAGTAATTCAAATGAATTATTGATGTTGCTATCATTGCAATAATTATTAACTAGCAGTTCATATAAATTTTCAATCATTTAGTCAATTAGAGCAAAGAAAGGACAGCAATATGTTGAAGTTAGCGCCAAAACTGTCTTTTAAAATAAGACGAGCACTTTAAGATTGGATCTGAAAAGTGTGATATAAACCATTTTAGTCTAAGTTCTACATGATACAAGAGATTCAAACAGTATCTAAAGGTCCCAACATGCGTATGCTCCAATGTTAGTACTTATATTGGCTTGATTGATAAGTTTCTAGACTGACTAGTTTTTAGTAATTTTTCAGTGATTTTTCAACAAATCATTCAAATATGAACTGAATGATGATGATTGACCTGACTCATCTGTTCCCACCACTTGCCAAAGATTTTATGCATTCCATTTTGTCAATTCTCAAAAATTACCAAAATAGTGACACTCGACACAAACCTCCACACGTAAAAATTATTGCGCACAATTTGATGCGCTCTTCCAGTTGATACTCTAAAATGTTCAGCTAAATGCCTGTCCCAGTAATTCGAGTCCCGCATTCAGAGGACTTCAACCGTAGGCTTGGATCTATTCGTATCCATCACCGATAACCTCTTAAGTGAAAATCTGATCAATCGAGTCAGGCAGTAAGCAGAGTTAGTGGATTGTTTAAAGGAAAAAAAGCATCAAGTTATGAGCAGTATTCTTCAAATGGCGATGGTTTATGTCAAAAAAGTCCCTTTCACCGATCATTTCTTTCATTTTTCAATGGCGATAGAGAACATTTCTTTGGTAAGTGGCAGGAACAGACTGGTCAGGTCAATCATCATCATTTAGGTCATAATTGAATTATTTGCTGAGAAATCTCTGAAAAAATTACTGAAAACTAGTCAGTCTAGAAACTTATCAATCAAGCCAATAATACCTAATCAAATGACTGGATGTGAATAACAAACTTTTCGTGTGAACCTTATCAAAAAAGTTACGAAATTATCCACAAGTTGTCTAAAGTCAACTACAGTAGCTATTGGTTTCCTTATCCTGAACTGATCCCTTAAGCATAGGATGGCAGGTCCATCGCTTGCTCGAATACTCGTAACCTATGTTATTATCGTTACATGTTCAGGATGTACAACAAGCAAACCCATTGCCCCTTACTATAAGTTATATCCCCATAGCGTCACACAATAAAATAAAGTGTGTTCCGAGTCATTGGCTCTTTTACTGATATTGAGAGGGGTATAACTAATGCTAAGGGATAGTGGGTGTTGCCAATTGTACATCCTGAACATGTAACGATAATATACACTATTATACTTGATTTAAAGCTAGTATGAAAATTTCTTGTTGAATGATCGCATTGCAATAGACATGAGATAGGTAATAAAAGTTAACCTATAAGTATTATCTGTCATATTTTTCAATGTTGATTGTAGAATTTAATATAACGCAACACTAATGCAAAACAAGTTACTATTCTATTCTGGTTTTACTTTAAATGTTTTTATAATTCAATTATTTTTATAATTCTATTATTTCTAATTTTTATCTATCCAAATGTCGACAATTTATATGAGTTGTAACCATAATAAAATTGGTGATAAAACTAAAAAAATGAGGACAAAAAATACAACACTTGATGAAGATGATCGCATAAAAGCCGAACAATTAACCGGAGATGTGATACAAAAAGAAGACAACCGTTTAATAGCAGAAAAGTTTGATATAGAAATTGACTCATTAGATGACTATTTTTTGTTTAAGTTGTTTTCGTATTTAAATTTAAAAGAAAAGCTCTCAATTGAAAGAGTTTGTAAACGATGGCAAGCTATCATACATCAAATTCTATCAAAACAGTCCGGTTTAGGAACCACTTGGAGTCAAGACGAAGAATGGAGTTGCTCACTATCAGATCATGATCATTGCGTCAAAGGTGGAGATATTAGAGAAGCGATTGTTATGTCCAACGGCTGGTTCTATGACTTGACTTGTTTGCAATCTACTCAAAATTTAGATTTCATTTCTCAAAAGTGTCTCAATGTTAAATGTCTTCATATCAGTCATTGTATTATTGACTCGGATTGTTTCAAACAATTGCTGCATTTCTTTCCATCTCTCCAATGTCTTCATTTGAAAAGTAATTGAATTTGTATTTTGTATACTTTTCTAACTTTAATTTGTTAGCTTTTTCTCAGAGTTTTGTTTAGTTGACTTTGAATTTTGTGAATTAGTTAACATTAATATAAATCTAATTTATTGAAAAACAGGTAACGTACTGAAAGGCTATGTAGATGATAGTGATTACAAAGGATCAGATCAAGAGTGGAATGAAATCGGGAAAGTGTTGGGACCTTTTGTCCAACATTTATCACTAGATCCTCATTATGAGCATAGAATGAATGAAAAAGACTTGGAAAAACTCATTCGACACTTTAAAATAATTAAAGAGTTTCGTGTCGGAACGCATTTTGATCGTGATGTTGTCGGAAAATTTGTGTCTCATTTGTCAAACACTTGTAAACTATTCTATAGTTTAGGTGAATATAAAATTTAATCTAAGCTGAATTCAGATAAATTTATGCCTCGTTTATAAAATAAAACGAAAGCAATTGCAGAATATTAGAAATACCTAAGAACTTATTTAACATGATTTACTGATCGAACAGGTCGTGAATTTTCAATGGAGGCATTGAATTCGTTGGAGGACAATCAAAGAGAAAGTTTGACTCATTTGGCTTACTTTTCAAATACATTGTCAACGACCGATGTGTTAAAAAAGATTGGCGAGACATTTATTAATTTGGTTCGACTAAAAGTCAATTTATCTTATAATGAGATAATACTGATGTCTTCGTCACCTATTTCAAAATTACCAAATCTTCAAGAATTTTCACTCGACTTAAATACATTCAGTGACACTAATGTTGACGACGGACTGATTTGGTGCATAAAAGACGGATTGCCGTCAGTTAAAGTCTTAGAGATATCTCGAGCATGTCTTTCGAATCGTGCATTCAGTTCTATTGAGCATTGTTTACCTCAATTGAATAAATTGAGTTTGAAGACAATTGAAATTCAATGCTGTTGTGAGCCGGCGGAAATTCGCGACAAATCTGAACGCTATAGTTGTTCCGTTTGCAAAAACAAGTGTTGGCTTTCAGTCTCTAATTTAAAACATTTGAAAGAGTTATCGATTTTAGGTTTTTATTTTAGAAATGATAGACCGAAACCTTTTCACAATGAATTATGTCAATTATTGCCTAATTTTAAAAGTTTGAGATATTTAACTATTTTTCGATATGATATAAGTTCGACTTCTCTTTTTGAATCATTAGATCAATTAATGAAAAAAAGTGATCTCAACGATCTTTTTATATTAAAATTGAAGTCAATTCCATTGGATTCATTTAAACGAAATTCACCTAGAATATATATAATTCATGAACCTTTTATGTTGTAATTGATCTAAATCTTATATTTCTATTTAAAATGAGTTTGAATCTGTGGACCGACAATCATAAGGCCGATAGTCAAAAAACTGATAGTCAAAAGAGCGACATTCGAAAATATTACTGACCTCAATAAATATTCAACTTCAAATGAAGATTCGAGTTTGATCATTTTTACTGTGTCTTTAATTCTCAATGATTTAGAATAAAGATTAAGAAAATTTCGATCGAATTTAGAAGAAAATTGCGAATAAACTTCGATTTGAAATTGTATTGAATGTGAAAGTTGACTTTGAATATAAAAGACCTAATCAGATTTTGCCTAATTGGCCACGAAGCCAATTCAAATTTAAGCTTATTTGGAGAAAAATTGAAAGCAGAAAGAATTTTTCAAGATACGATGGTTGAGAAGAAATATGAATATTTGATATGAGTATTTAATACTAAGGATTATTAATTACATTCAGGAAGTTCATTAGCATTACCCAGGGAACAACACGTGGAGGTGAGCTTGTTGTCCTCCATCTCAGATTTTTAAAGTGACTCTTTTCAATTTTAGTGTGGTTTGTTTCACCCATCTTTGATTATTAAGCAAGTTAGAGTGGTACTCTGACAGAATGAGTACTGGCCACTGAATCTGCCAGAGGGGTTTTTCTCTTCTGCTTTAAAGAACCGTTGCATCCAGTACAACTGTTCTTTAAAAGATTGCAGCTAGCTGTGCTTCCTTGGAGCTCAGCGGGAACCTCAGCTATGGGCGTTAACCAGGAGAGAGACTGCAGCTCACTTGATACTGGAGACCCTCTGCTTAAGTCCCAGCGCGGGCTTTATTAAAGAGGGAACGCCCGAGATCCGCCTCAATGATGACGCAACCATTACAGAAAAAAAATTTTCAGTGGCTTCTATATACATTTTTCAAAAACGATTAAAACATTTGATAGCACCTATCAATAAGGTTTTAGCTTAAATATTTCTTTAAAAAACATAATCAAAAAGTTGAATTTTTAATCTCTTAAATGTCAATCTATAAAAATTCATATCTCCTCTTAGCCATCGTATTTTTTAAAATCTGCTTTCGATTCCACTCTTCATAAACATTAATTTGAAACCCATATTGGCTTGGTGGGCGATTAGGCGAGATGCTTATATGGTCCTAATTAAGGCCTTTGATTGATTTTCAATTTTACTTTGAGCTGAATTTAAAGTGAGTTCTAAAATTTGAAAATGACTCGAATTTGAATTATTTTAGGGTACGCTTTACTATATGGCCCACCGCCGGGAGGGTAGCAACCCATATGGAAGGGTACTACTCAGTGTATGAAATATACATATTAAGTATTGAGTGCCTCGTGCCAGGAGGAGCCGAGTTATAACAATTCAAATTCAAAAATTTGAAAAATGTTTTCATGAATTATTAAGCATCCATAGCACTAGTAGTCGTGGTCTGCACATGAATGTATCCTATTATCGATGAAGTTTGTTTATACCAAGTTTGAAGTATATGAGACTAAAAGAGGCGGAGTTATGAATAAACATTGAATATCCCTAATGTTAATTAGTGGTACAGATAAAAGAGCGAAAAATACTCTCACTCACTGGAAGATATTGAGATGCATATGTGCGAGTACCAGTGGAGAAAGGATGTTTGCGAAAGAGGGGATAATATATTCGAAGCTCTGTTAACAGATATAAAATATGTATACCCAATAACTGAATTTAATCTGTAAATAATGTAAAATTAAAATGTAATTCAAGTCCAAAAAACAAAATTGCAAAAAAGAAAACTAATAAAGAAAACATCTTTTATTTTCCTCTCAAATTATATGTAAAAGAATGCTTCTAAATAAATTATTTAAGTTTACTCATGATATTGACCAAGTCCGACATAACCTAACCTAAGTAAGGATAGGTCAGGTTGCTACGCGACCTGACCTATAATTACCTTAGGTTTGGTCAATATTTTCGGGTGGATTAGGTCCATAATTAGCACCTACTGGCTATATTTTCCAGTACGTAATTAGATTTAGTACAATTATACATTTATCCATAACTCTGCCCCCTGGCGCGAGGCAGTCCATACTTGATATGTATATTCTCTACACTGAGTAGTATCCTCCCACATGGGTAGCCACGCCCCGGAGG
>JAEMBT020000009.1:11415111-11565111 GCA_018873245.2 Archegozetes longisetosus | reverse complement strand
AGCAGTTCAATGAAACACTGTTTTGTAAGTCTATATCTTCTTATGAATGATATGTCATCACAACTATCAAATGGATTGAATCTGTCTTTTAATACTCTTTGACGTTGAAAACTTTTATTCGTCAATATTTCATAATTATCTAATTCTTCAATTTGAAAAAATTGGTTCATTTTTATAATTTTTTGTAAAATTTTGTTTATATTTACTTATTTTGTTGATCACTAAAACCGATTTAAAACTAGTAAAAGTGGTTTTAGTTTAAAACGGTTCTAAATTTTTACTGTGCATGAGTTTTAAAATGAGTTTTGGGTTTTAAGCCCGGTTTTAGCCTTAAAACCGTTTTAAAACACACTGTGCATACGGGCCTAAGACTCGAACTTAAGTTCAAACAAGGAATAGAACCTGTGACCAAAATAACAGGTTGGAAAAACTCAGAAGATATCTTGAGTTTGACTATTATCTTACTTTTGGTTTTTATAATCCTACTTGTTAAAAAGCTAAGAAGCGTAATAAGGCAAAGGGAGTGGGCATTCAAGCACGTATTCGTTAGTGCCAGATCCCCAATGCCCTTAAGCGAAGGGGAACTTTTAGCCCCACCACCCTACCTTCAGTAGACCCAGTCTAACTATGTAAATACAATGCTTATCTCATGCTTTACTATCTATTCTCACTCTTATAACTATTACAAAAAAACAAGGATAAAAAATCTAAGTAATTCAATTACGTAATCACTATTATCACAATTATTACCGTAACTTTAAATTATCATCATATAATATAATCTACCGTATATACTATAATATTCCATAACAGAGTGCGATCAAAATTTAAAGGAGAGCCCCTCGAACTGACTTTCACATGAATTGTTAGTGAATTGTCAAAAACGTTGAGCCTTATACAGGAGAACGTCTCTTTTGTTGGGCGAGATATGGACAAATGTCCCATAACTCCGTGTTTCACACATTCAGCCCAAAAAAGAGTTTGTTAGGGGGAATGCTCAATAAATCACCTCTGCTTTCAAGTGAATGTGACAAATATATTTGGCGAGGTATTAAAATCGCAACTCCAAATAGTCCATTGAAAAATAAACAAAACAAAAAATTTTAAAAAAACTTTAATCTTTAACATGCTATAACTTTTAAATTACTCATCAGAGGTAATTGTAACTTGTATATTATGAATCTTTATTTTTTTCTCTATCAAAACGATATAAAACACTCTTAGTTTTTTCCTTACCCAAGATACTTAAATTGAGATAATGATAGGCCCACAACAGGAAATCTTTAAAAATTCAAGACTTTAAACTGCTATAAAACTTAAACTACATGTCGGAAGAGGTTGCAACTCACCTAATCTGATTCCTCATTTTTTTCTCTGTCGGAATTATATAAAATATTCATAGGTTGTCCCCTACCCAAGGAACTTAAACTAAGAAAATGATAGGTCTATAATAGGGAATGTATGAAAATTCGAATCTTGGAAATACTATAACTTTTAGATTACTCAGCGGAGGTTAATGTAACTCATATATCCAAATTCTTCATTCTTTTCTCTATCAAAATAATATAAAATACTCATAGTTGTCCTCTACCCAAGATATTTAATTTTTGGAAGATGATGAGTCTTCCTCGTAATTAGAACTCCTCGTAAACACAAAATTTTTGAACTACCATAACTTTAAAACTACTTTCTGGTGATTGATGAACCATACAAATACTCAATCCTCATTAAATGTTCCATCAGTAAAAGGCCCTATATGTATAGGTTTGCTCCTACCCAGACCCCCAAAATGACCTTTCAAAGTGCTTGATATTGAATTCAATACTCCTCCCGTTGTCCAAACTCTTATACTGAAACTTCCTTAAAAATCACACACTTAATCTCTCTTTTCGAAATATTAATAAGAAGGCAAGTAACTTGTATATAAAAAACTTAATATAAAAAAACTCAATTTTATTAAATCTCTTTGATGTGTCATACATACTCAGAAATTAATAATTTAACATAAAATTATAAAAAGATTATTTAGACTATTTTAGCTATACTCCCCCCCATTGGGTCGTGCTTTGTATAGAGGCTCCATCTAATGATTGATGAATCTATAGCCTCAATTGACAAACCATCTAATAGACAAACCATGAAGCGAACTGCATTCTCCACACATGTCTTTTCCTCTTTTCGTTGCCATCCGAATGCCCGAAATATTGTAGTCCCAAAGAAATCCTTATTTAGAAGATAGACCGGCGGATGTTTGTTGGCTGCTGACTCCTCCATCACATCAAAACAATACACTATAAAATAGAAGATAAAAATCAATTTTTAAAATCAAGTTTTCAATTATATGTCGATACTTACGTTTTCACCCCCCAATTCCATTATTACTCACTAAGTACACTACTGCATGTGCGTACTTAGGTGTCCTAGAGTTTATCAAAGTTTGAGGTGACATCACCAATGATACCAACATCTCACTTACAGCCAGAAATTTCAGCATCTCAGTTTTTGCTCTTTTCGGATCGGGAAGAAACGTCCTGCCGAACTCTCGGTTATCCTTTTCCCACTTCATGGCATCGGACTTCCTAGAGTGAAGGCGACCCAGAATTTTATCGAAGGCAACGATCTGATTTGCGCCTAAACCACACCAGCGACCATAAATTTTTCGCCAAAATAGGGTTAAAATTTCTCAATAATCCATGTTGACTTCTAAGGGGCTTATAAAATTTTCTTAAAATTATCAAATCAAAAAAATATATATCTCATACCTTTTAAAACCTTCGTCATACGAGTAATATACACCCTCTACCAACTCTTCCAATACTTCATCAACGGCCTTCATGTGATCGCCTCCTTCAACTCCTAAGCATCGCTTCCAGCCAATATTGGTCGTTCCTTCGAATACCTTACCATCGGCCAATTCGTCAACACTAACGTAACTGTTACCGGCGGGTGGAATAATTTCTGTTTTATTAACCCACGTGTTGCGAACCACGACGTCCACCTGCTCAGCTGGCACCCACTGGTCTTCATCTTCACCAAAACCTCCATAACGGACCCTGTATTCAACTCGATGATTCATCACGCGTTCTTCTACAATCTTCTCGATGTGCCACCATTCCTGGCCTGCAATGACTTCGGGATAGAATTCTGGTTCCTGCGCGTCCGGAACGAAAACTCCCTCTCACCCAACTTGATCTTCTTCCAATAAGATAGTTTACCATCATTACTCTTGATATTGTTTCTTGATTTTGTCCTTTTTCACTCATCCTCTTTGTTTGACCCTCCTGTTAGCAGACCTATAAAAATAGAAAATCAGTTTGTTAAAAAAATTACAAACTACGAAAGTTACAAAAAAACAACTGATAAAACACCTTAGCTTACTATTAAAAAAACATTTATATTTTTATTAATAGTACAAACTTATTCACAATAAATACCTTTTAAAAATATTTATTTTTAATGTTATTGTATGACAAAAACCAAGTTAACCTACAAAAAGCTAATTCAATCGTAAATACATTAAAATCAACAAAAAAATTGACAAAAACATACAAAAGATTAAGAAAAATTTTTTTTACTCACCCAAATAAGTTCAAAATAGTATAAAATCCGAAATAACCAAAACTATTTAAACCAACATAAAATATATAAACATGAATCTATAAGAAAATTAAATGAAAACACAAAAAAATATTTACTTACTCTGGAAAATGTCCTCAAAACCACTTACAACACGCGAACAAAACAATAGACCAAAATCAAAAATAGCGCACAGCTTCCTTGAAACCAATCTGCTATGAACATACTATGATCATAAAAACCCCACCGGAACACGTGGAATCGAGGTCTCACACAAACTACGCTCCATACGCCACAAATGTTATTATATTAATCTTAAAACCATTTATACTCCTCTCAGAACTACTATTTTATTTACCCTATTCCTAAAACTATTTTTACTTAATTTTTTGTAAAATAAACTAAATAATATAAATAATCAAACAATGTTTTCAGGGGCGAAAACGCTTCCGGCGAGGGTAATTTGCAAAAAATTTCAAAAACCTCCTTATAGTTATGCTAACTCAAACGCACGACCTTCCCCCTAAAGTCCACCCAACATAGTGAAACTTTTAAAATGCAAAGCCCTCCAAGGAAAAAGTCAGTCCTTACCCATATGTATATTAAATAACTTAACTAATAAAGTACTTAGAACTTATACTCTGTGAGGAGACATTCATTTTATATTGCAATATTCTCTGATCAATACAATGATACTTCTATGGTTTTCAGCATAAAGATTATAGTCAAAGACGTAATCTATAAATAGTAAAAATAGTCCTAAAATCCATATTATATTATAGATCAGCTCTTACTTCATATCCACGAAAGTAGTTTATAACATATAGTTTGCAACAATGGAATCCAATTTTATTTTTGCTCAATCTCTCAATGAACGACGACAACTAGAAAGTTATTAAAATCATCATTTATTTAATGATTAATTGTTTGATTTTTGTAAGTTTTACAAACCTTGAAGTGTATGGTATTAGTTAAGGACAACTTGTTAGGTGTGAACTCGATTCCCAATAATAAATCATACATTTTACTAGTTTGATAATAGACAGAAGAGGCACAACTTATGATTAATATCAAAAGTAATATGAAAATAAGAGAACCATAAATGTAAAGCAATTTCAATATTAAACCAGTTTTCAAGAATATAACAATGAATACTAGTAAGTCAATTACATAAGTGTATGTAAACCAAGCCCAGAATAAGTATTTCGACCAAAAGGCTTCGTTAAACGAATCGATTTTCAAATATTTTGCATCCAAGATCTTCATTATAGCCATAGCTCTTCTGTTCGTTAGTTTTGATTTGTTTTTGGCAAAAATCTTAATTTTGTCATTCAATTCTTTAGCTTTAATTGACAGATAATAGCAAATGAGGTAAAAGTAGACGATATGGTACATAAGATTCATGTAGGCATGATAACCGGATAAAACGAAGATCAAATTCAGAGGAAATACATAGAAAATAAATTGAATTAGAGAGCAGTTATAAAAGATCGGTAAATTTAAACCAGTCAGTAAAAATGTTAAGACCATTGGTTTCGACAAATTATCGCAAATATAGAACATTCGTTTCGCTGTCTTCACGAATTTGTGTATTCGGACTTTATTTGAAAGTCCAATACTCAGCGGTGAAATGAGTCCTGATATCATCTCAAATGGCTTCAAATAAGTGGGCAATTCGTTATTCTTGTAATTTCTATAATAAACCCATTGCGTAATCAGTGTTAAGAAAAGTATTATTATAAATAAGATATTTGAGTGAGTTCTCGTGTTTATGAAGTATGAGAAGTCGATAATTACTATGAAATATTCGGGATTTTCTTCTGGTAGTAGTAGAGAAATGATACATTTGATCACAAACATCGAATTCGCTATAGTAACCAACAATGGATTATGAAACCTGCTCCTTTTATTCGGTCCGTTTTGGAAAAGAGATGAACTGATTCGATAAAAATGCGATCCGGCAGAAGTGACCAACAATTCTGACGGTAGTATTGTTATATTAAAACAAAAAGTATTTTAATTTGTTTTGTAAACTTTCTATTTGTTATGAGAATGAAAGTAAAACTCTTATTTCGTTATGACTATAAAAGGTTTTGTTTAGTTCGCTCTAATTGTAAAAGCAAATTCTTATTCTAATTTAATTACAATAGGAAATTAATTGTTATGGGAATCTAATACTGGAATGCTTGAACATCCCTTTTTAGGAATAACTTTTCTTAAAATTATAACTCTAAAAGGGTGAATCCGGGCTAATGGGTCTAAGGTACATAGCAGTCTCCCGTCCCCGAGTGTGATACATCACTGGATTCAGCTCTATGAACTGAATCCAGTGATGTATCACACTCGTCGACTTACGAAACGAACCACTTCCGATGGAAGTGGCACGCCGCGTTGTAGAACGTCAAGTATTTTGGCGCCTATATTTCGAGTAGTTCTCGAGAACTACCAATGCACCAATTGGCTAATAGAGGCGTCTGAAAACGAGTGGGCTCGACGATCAAGTGAGGCATATTTTTCAATGAACACAATAATTAGCGCAATAATTTATCCCAATCGTCGACTACCAATTCTAGTGGTGCCTTATTACGATCAGGACCTACATAAACTCTTACTATGTCGCTAACTAATTTTTAAAATCTTTTCCCATAACTAAACTTTTCTTTCAAGGGGTAAAAACTTTCAAATTCATACAAATGTTGAGCAATGCACGCTTCGACAAAGTTCGTGTTCTTGTATGATTTTACTTTTTGTTTGACTGCGGCCCAACGAGATTCTATCATGTTCGTATTGATATACCTGTTCGTAGGGCTAACAAAATTCACGCTATGGTTCACTGATTCATGTTCGATTCCTAGTCTAGTGTGTATATTTTCATAAACACGAGCCGCGTCCGTCACTAAAATACTCCCTAACGCTATCCTTGAATCTACTAAATAATCAATCACGTTCGTTCTTCTGTTCGGAACTCTAACCATAAAAGCCTGGCGAGTAAGCCTGCACACTCCGCCCACTACACAGAGTCGTTGTGTCTCAGTATTGTAAAGTCTTCCTCTGTTATACTTGCGGTTACAAATCTGAGTCTCGTCGACTTCTACAAAGTGCGCCACAATTTCGCCGTTTTCGTTCTCGTATACTCCCCCTATTTGTCTACGCTGAGACATTATAATTTCCTGAACCTCGCGTAAATAGCCGTACCAATTGGTAATTGTTTCCTTATCGAGTTTAACCTCTACGACTGCCTGTTTATGCTTAAGCCCTGCTACAAAACATACGATAATATGGAGACCGTCTCGAAGACTAATGAGCGCGTCATAAAACCATGTATTTTTCGTGGGCTCTGTTTTTATATTGCATGCAGGCTTCAAACTACAAACATATCTGAAACCCAATTTATTCCTTTTTTGTTCATTTACAATTTTCATAACGACGTCAGGATGTTTGGGACAATACGGAGGAGGAGTCGCTCTGGTAGGTAAAATGCCTGATAATTGACAATATCTAAGCGCGTCTGACTCTGTTTTGATTTTATCTTTAAAATTGGAAACTGTTAGCTCATTA
Organism: Archegozetes longisetosus; assembly: GCA_018873245.2. Lineage (NCBI taxonomy): Eukaryota > Metazoa > Arthropoda > Arachnida > Sarcoptiformes > Trhypochthoniidae > Archegozetes > Archegozetes longisetosus. The sequence continues at coordinate 11,557,977 of JAEMBT020000009.1, read as the reverse complement.
TAGAAGGAATTAAGAAACTCCTCGTCTGAAAGGGCGCCCTGTCGCCGCTCCTGACTCCTGAGTCTCATCATTTTCGTTACTACAGAGTTTCGACTCTCTTATTACAACAATGAAATAAACACGTCGCTCTCGGAATGTTAGACATGAAATATTGAGCACAAAATCCGAGGCAATAACTCATTCTTTTTATGTACGACAATCACGACAAACTGAAATTAAAAAATCCACAGTAAAAATGTTAAAATCATAAGTTGTGCACGTATTGAAAGTGCACTACGTAGTAATAGGACTGAGAAATATTATTTTCTAACGCATATAGCTAATAAACGTGCAGAAAGTTTTAGACTAAAAATGAAATCACTAAAAGCCAATTTTGCAAAACAGTGTGCGATATAATGCGGCTTGTAACATAAGGCGCGATATTACTCATATCAAAAGTACTTGGCAAATTTTCGCAAGGCAAAGTTAACACAGATTTTTCCCGCTATGAAAGGAGCTTTTATAATCTTTGGAGATCTTTAAATAGTTAATCTTAAGCACACGTAATAATAAATTTGTGATTATATCTAAGACTATTTCTATTAATTTAAAATTGTTTATACAGTTATAGCTGTTTCTGAAACACCAAGCCATAAAACTGATCACGATTTTAATACTAGTCATATAATAGAAACACTAACCAGGATCATTGATTCAAGTTATAATGAAATTATAAAATAAGGAACTTATTATGCAGACTGATACAATATATATTTACAATTGTCGGCACGTTCGATAGTATATCATGGAGTAGGAAGGCAAAATTGATTTCAAGCTAGAAAATAATTATTTTTTTCGTCTATGTGAAAATTGTCGCATTGAACACCGACTGGATTAAATGAATTCTGGTTTTCTTCGCTCGAATTTAAAACTTGTAGACTCCATGCGGAAGCGAATGAAAACATAATTGGCTTCCATGATTTCAGTGTACGATATATTATATATAATATATATTATACCATACACACTATATCTCTTAACTCCGCGTCAGTCGTCTGCTAAGGTAGAACTCCTTCTACCTTCTCCTTCTATGGACAAGGAGTGAAAGAGTCGCGCGCGAAGATATAACTGCTAATATAGGCAGTTTGACGATATTAACGTATACGACGATATTAACGTATACGACGATATTAACGTATACCACGATATTAACGTACACGACGATATTAGCGTAAACGACGATATTAACGTACACAAATGAACGATACTAACGTGCAAGAATTAACGATATTTAGGCTAAAAAATTAAGGGTAATATCGATCCGTCTCTATTCTCTACAGAAGAAAATAAACCAATCACAAAGCAGAGACTTGTTCTATAACGATAAAAATGTTCACATGGTCACGTTAATATCGTCAAACTGCCTATATAAGTAGGTATAGCTTCGCGCGCGACTCTTTCACTCCTTGTCCATAGAAGGAGAAGGTAGAAGGAGTTCTACCTTATCAGAAGGCCGACGCGGAGTGAAGAGTTATATATATGGTGTAATAAATCATGTGTAATATATATAACATATATATATAATAACCGGGATCATAGAAACCAATTTTATCTCGTACCTATTCACGTCTTTATGTAGTTTGCAAGTTTTGAAACAAATTCGATCAAGGGAAATATTTTTTTCGAGTTAAACTTTATGAGTTTGAAAAGATAACACTGAGGAAAGTCACTGTTTATACTGCTGTCAGTTCATTGTAGGAGAGAGAAATGGCGACGCGGAGTGTAGAGATTTATGCACTCATGTGTAATGCATATTGTACAATACTTATATGATATATTATGTAATATATATACATATATTTATAATTTCATGATCCAGGATTGTAGAGATCATATTTATTTTAAACTTATTTACCTCTTTATGTGTTTTGCGAGTTTTGAAACGAATGTGATCGAAGGAAATATTTTTTCAAGTCTGAAATTTCATGAGTTTGTAGAACATAACTCTGCGCTAAGTAACTGCCTATACAATCGTAAGATCATAGTCGTAGAGAGAGAGAGAGAGAGAGAGAGAGAGAGAGAGAGAGAGAGAGAGAGAGAGAGAGAGAGAGAGAGAGAAACAGATTAAGGTCGACGCTAATTTTAGAGATGTATGAATTATATATAATTTCACGGTCCAGGATTGTAGAAAACAAGTAGTTTGTCTAAACCTATTCGCATCTGTCTGTAATTTATAATTTGTGAAACGAATTGGATTTAAGGGAAATCTTTTATGCTCCTCTAAAGCAGGTTGTCGAGTGCAGATTGACTCGACGCTTCGTGTAGTTCACAAAATTAATAGGAGATAGTTCTTCAAAACAATATTTTAGATAAGCAGACAAACAGAACAATGTTTGTTGCTGCAAAATTTTACAGATAGAGCAGAGAGAAAATTCTTTTTCTAGTTAGAAATATATTTTTAATTTCTATATATATATTGAAATTTTAATATATTTTAAGACTAGTCCTATAACAGAAACACTAACCAGGATCATTGAATCAAGTTATAATGAAATTATAAAATAAGGAACTTATTATACGGACTGATACAATATATATTTACAATTGTCAGCAAGTTCGATAGTATAGCATGAAGTAGGGAGGTAAAATTGATTTCAAGCTAGGAAATAATTCTTTTTTTCGACAATGTGAAAGTTGTCGCATTGAACACCGACTGGATTGTCTGTGAACGAATTCTGGTTTCCTTCGATCGAATTTAGAACTTGTAGACTACATGAAGAAGCGAATGAAAACATAATTGGCTTCCATGATTTCAGTGTACGATATATTATGTTATATATTATAAAATATATATTATGCACATTATATTGTCATAAGGTAGAACTCTCTACTCCCTATGGACGTGAAGAGTCGCGCGCGAAGCTGTACCTGTTTATATATGCAGTTTGACGATATTAACGTACACGAAGATATTAACGTTTATAAGTTAACGATAACTTTGTGCACAAGTTAACGATAATATCGATCTATCTCGATTCTCGAATGACGTCGAACCAATCACAAAGCAGAGAATCGTTTTATTACCAAATTATCGACGTCACGTTAATATCGTCAAACTGCCTATATAAGCAGGTATAGCTTCGCGCGCGACTCTTTCACTCCTTGTCCATAGAAGGAGAAGGTAGAAGGAGTTCTACCTTAGCAGACGACTGACGCGGAGTGAAGAGAGATATATATATTGTGTAATAAATCATGTATACTATATATAATACATATATAATAAAGGGGATCATAGAAGCCAATTTTATCTCGTACCTATTCGCATCTTTATGTAGCCCAAAATTTTTGAAATAAATTCGCTCGAAGGAAATATTTTTTTCGAGTCTGAAATTTCATGAGTTTGAAGAGATAACTCTTGGCTAGCTGACTGTTTATACTGCTGGCAGTTCATTGTAGGAGAGAGAAGGGCGACGCGGATTACAGAGATTTATGTATTCATGTGTAATGCATATTGTAAAATATTTTTATAATATACAATATATATACATAATTATATTTATATAATTATGCATATATTATTTTATATATATACATATATATAATTTCATGTCCTAGGATTGTAGAATTGATGTTTATCTTAAACTCATTTACCTCTTTGTGTTTTGCAAGTTTTGAAACACATTCGATCGAAGGAAATATTTTTTTCGAGTCTGAAATTTCATGAGTTTGTAGAACATAACTCTGCGCTAACAATGGACAGTCAGCAGCGAACGGAACAAACTTGAAAATTTTTTTTTATAAAATCAATCTTAGGCACACTCTAAAACATATATCAAGATTAGCCGCCAACGTTACGTAACATATATTTTTGCAATTTAATTTTTTCAAGTTTTATAGATTATTGTTTGAATGCAATGTTAACTAAAAAGTCTTCGTGGCGCTGAGGTAAAGTGCTTGATATTAAACTTCTAGGTCTCGGGTTCGATACTTTGGTTTTCAAATTTTCTTTACCTCTGAAACTTTAGAAACTTTAATTTTTTGACATATTTTATATGCAAAACTTTAATAAATCGTTTGAATACTATTCAATTGTGAAGTTTGTTAATTCACTAACAATATTTGAAAATATTAAATGAACTCATCTTCACAATTGAATAGTATTCAAACGATTTATTTACAAATAGAAACACGTTTTGCATATAAAATATGTCAAAAAATTAAAGTTTCTAAAGTTTCAGAGGTAAAGAAAATTTGAAAACCAAAGTATCGAACCCGAGACCTAGAAGTTTAATATCAAGCACTTTACCTCAGCGCCACGAAGACTTTTTAGTTAACATTGCATTCAAACAATAATCTATAAAACTTGAAAAAATTAAATTGCAAAAATATATGTTACGTAACGCGTTGGCGGCTAATTCTTTGATATATGTTTTAGAGTGTGCCTAAGATTGATTTTATAAAAAAAAATTTTCAAGTTTGTTCCGTTCGCTGCTGACTGTCCATTGTAAGTGACTGCCTATACTATCGTTAGATCATAGTTGTAGAGAGAGAAACAGATAAAGGCCGACGCAAATTTTTGAGATGTATGTATTCGTCTATATTGCATATTGTACAATACAATTACATACACGGTTTTACAAATTAAACCTATTTGCCTCTGTGTGTAATTTATAATTTGTGAAACGAATTGGAATTTAGGGAAATCTTTTATGCCCCTCTAGAGCAGGTTGTTTGGTGTAGATCGACTCGACGCTTCATGTAGTTTACAAAATTTGATATAAAATTAATAGGAGAAAGTTCTTCAAGACAATATTTTACATAAGCAGACAAAAAAGAACAGTCCTTGTAGCTGCAAAATTTTACAGATAGAGCAGAGAGAATTTTCTTTTCAAGTTAGAAATATATTTTTAATTATTGTGGCACTAACGATATTATCGTAAAATATACTCTTGCAGTCTAGAGTGAAAGAGTCGCGCACGACCTACTTAATATCTACGGCCTATACCTATATTAATAGACAAACTAACAGCACTAACGTGCACGAATTAACGATACTCACTTGCATAAGTTAACGCTAATATCGATTCATCTCTATTCTCGACTGACATCTAACCAATCACAAAGCAGAGAATCTTTCTATTACCAAATTATCGTCTTAACATTAATATCGTCAAATTGCCTATATAAGCAGGTATAGCTTCGCGCGCGACTCTTTCACTCCTTGTCCATAGAAGGAGAAGGTAGAAGGAGTTCTACCTTAGCAGAAGGCCGACGCGGAGTGAAGAGATATAATATATATTGGGTAATATATAATATATATATAATGAATGGGTTTATAGAATCCATTTTATCTTGAACCTATTCGTCTCTTTATGTAGTTTGCAAGTTTTGAAACAAATTCGATCGAGGGAAATATTTTTTTCGAGTGAAACTTTGAGTTTGAAAAAGATAACTCTGAGCAAAGTGAATATCTATACTGCCGTCAGTTCATTGTAGAAGAGAGAAAGGGCGACGCGGAGCGTAGAGATATATTCATGTTTAATGCATATTGTACAATATATATATGTGTGTGTATGTATAATTTCATGAACCAGGATTGTAAGAACCAAGATTATTTTTAACTTATTTTCCTCTTTATTTAGTTTCCTCTTTATTTAGTTTACAAGTTTTGAAACAAATTCGATCGAGGGAAATCTATATTTTACGAGATTGAAAAATGTAAATCTGAGCTAGGCGACTATCTATACTATCGTCAGTACATAGTAGTAGAGAGAGATTGGGAAACGCCGACGCAGAGTGCAGGGATTCATACGTGAGCGTATAATGCATATTCTATAATGTTTATATGATATATATATAATTTCATTAATCGAGATTGTAGGAACCAAATGTTTTAAATTTATTCGTCTTTATACGGTTTATAAATTGGGAAAAGTCGAAGGGAAACATTTTTTCTCTAGGGATTTGCCTAGCCAAAATTCTTAGATAATTCAGTCGGCATCTGGAGAATTCATTTTATTTTTAACTTATGTCTCAATGCGGTCTACAAATTTTTACTTCAAACGAATCAAGTAAATTATTTTCCAGTCGACGTTTAAAACAAATTTTAATTATTCCTGCACAAACCGATATCGACAGTAGTATTTCTCATGTTTCAGTTATCACAATAAGTTACCAATTTCAGAAAATATCCTGAACATTGCACAATATTCAAATACGTTCGATATTTTTGGTACTATCGCTTGTGAATCTTTGGACAAAATTTAGTTCAGTCTTCGAATCGAAATTATTCTTTCGATTCGTTACAAAATTTGTATGTCTCACTTATGCATGAATAGTTTTAAAATAAATTTAATCGATTCCAAGTTAAAGGAAATCTATGGACCTTCGTTTTTAGATATGCTACTTGTCTAAAAGAGCACAAAACATTTTGTTTCAGTTTATTCTAAAATTTGTATGTTTTACATATAGAGATTTGGTCGAAATTTAATTAAGCGAACTTAAAGAATGCCTATGAATTTCAATTTCTAGACATTCTATTTGTCTAAAAGAGCGTAAAACATATGGATTCAGTTTGTTTCATACTTGTAAGTTTCATTTGGAGACGAACTGAAAATTAAGTTGGATTCAATGATCTCTATCATTATATAATATATATTTTGCAATATACATTTGCAAGGAGTAAAAGAGTCGCGCGCGAAGCTATACCTACTTATATAGGCAAATTGACGATATTAACGATAATAAAACGATTCTCTGCTTTGTGATTGGTTCTACACCAATCGAGAATAGAGACGGATCGATAATGTCGTTAATTTCTGCATGTTAATGTCGTCAAATTGCTTATTTAAGCGGGTATAGCGCTCTACTTCTTGTTCATAGAAGGAAAAAATAGATTTCGTTTTGCATTACATTAATTTCGACAGTATTTAGAGTTTGATGAAAACTTGAAAAGTTGGCAAAACGACATGGGAACTCCTCCTGTGGGTGTAGACTTGAAAGATTTGGGTGTTCGAGCTGTAGTAGTGAAGGAGGGCGAACGATATCGTTCGGTTCGGATATATCTCGGGAACCACTTGACATAATTAGCCATCTGAGGTATCAATATGTTCAGCTCAAAGAACTGAATCCAATGATGTATCACATTCGGGGGTGGGAGGTCAAAAACCCCCTTAGACCCATTAGCCCGGATTCACCCCTCGAAAATATTCTTAAACATCCTTTTATTAATTAGTCAGAAGAGTATAAAAAGAGAGAGTAATAGAGTAGAAATTAAGTGAGTTAGTACGAGAGTGCAAGAGAGCTTAGACTCTGTGCGATACGTTTAAATCTTTATGTATTATCATTCAATTTATATTTTAATAAAGATTGTTAATTGTTAAAGTCTGAGTTGTTATTTCGCTATATAAAAATCCACTCTCACAGTATTTTATTAAGGATCGAAATCACTTTCTATATTCAATGCCATTCAGTTTTCAATTTTAATAAGCTTTATCGAATTTGAAAAATATATAAATATTGTTATCGAAGAGCTCTGAAAGATATCAAATAGAATTGAAAATATTCATTTTATTAATTCAATAATTTCACGATAAGAGCTAATCAATTTTACAAGAGTAGGTAACTGTAGAAGTCTTCATTTTAATTAAGCTTTTTTATGAAATAAGTATTATATGCTTAAAAATGATAAGGTAGTCATTTTTGCTTAAAGTAACTTTATTATGGTTAGAAGCTTCAAACTGTTAATAGTCATACAAAACTAGATGCTTTCCATTACTACAAATGAATTGCAAATTGAGCACAATCATGAAATAATAAAGTCTCACTAGACAAAGTGCATTTTAGGGTTTAAATTTCAATTCAAAACAGCTAAAAAACTAAATTAAACACAACTTTTTCTCTTATCAAGCATAATTTTTATTTCAATGAAATTTCTCTTTAATCTATCTATTAATCAACTTTAATGTTAAACGTCGATTATTCAATTATTATTAATATTTGGTCCATTGACCATCAATAATATCTTGTCTTCCTCTGTAGTTGTTTTTCTATTTTTAAGGCCTGTTCCCACTTTACGAGAAACTGTTCCTTCTTTTTCCCATCTTTCTACTCAATTATTAACAGTCTTCGGCTGCAGTTTAATCTTTGAACGGTATAACTTTTATTACGATACTTACTATAGAGGTCTAGAATTAAAAATTTTGATTCGCTGTTAAATGTGGGGCCATTTGAAGACTCGTTCGCATATATTTTCTACTTTTAATGAATTTTCACTCAAAGTATTAATATATTTAAGATTGCGATAAAGTACTACATTTTGAGTCATTCTTTAAATATTAGTCATTTTTGAATTCTTTTCAACTAAAACATCATTTCTCTTATAAAAATTTTATAACTGATTTTTGTCAGTCACTGTTTTCTGCATTAGGATAGGATTAAAGACTAATACTCAGTGAAAACATATGCGACTTTCTTATTATTTCATGATTGTAAATTATAACAAAAAATTACTGTGAGAAAACTTTGTAGATGAAAAGTTTCTACACACCTTTTGGATCTCATAGTATTGATGCGCTGCCTGCAAAATAGTATATTACAGTGTCTATCATCTAAGGGCTGTGACTCCAAAACTTTTTCCATAAAGAAGTAATATTTATTAATATACAGAAAAAGTCATTTAAGGTATCAGTTTCACCATTTCCATTGTTTGATCCTCTAATGGGAAAAATTTGGGATCACACAGTTTTTAGATAATACATACTGTATATATGGACACATGAATACTATATGGTCTAAAAGATGTATAAAAGCTAATGATCCAAAAATTTTCTGATAATGAATATGGATGTGTAATTGAGTTGTAGTGACAAAACGCATTCGTTTATGTATGACTTCTAAAATTCTGAGTGCCCGAATATTTACAAAACTACTTTACGCAGAAATGAACACCATGTCATTTTTAAACATATAATACTTATTTTATTATAAAAGCAACTTCATTAAAGTCTAGACTTCTGCAGTTGCTTACTCTGCTTTGTTAGATAAAAAGTTATCTCAATAAAACTCACGAAAAGTTCACTATTCACCTCATTCAACAAAGTCCAAAATTTAAACTTATATACAATTCGAACCTGAATACGAGTGTATTTATATCTAAATATTATTTATAAAGCGGCAGATCTATATCATTGAACGCCAGGTCTTTATCATTATTTTCAAATCCATTGTCCGTTTCTTCTGAGATTACATCCATTTCGAGTGTTTCTAATAATGAACTATTGAACAAAAAATTTTCTACTTTTACAAAATTCAATTATTTTTAAGATTACGGTTACTTGATTTTTCACTTCATGTAATGTCTGATGAAACAGAACAATACTAATATACTGAATGCATGACACATACATAGATCAATACAAGTTATATAAATACTAATATTGTTTTTGCATAAGAATAGCATACCCACCATTTTTTGTTCTTTATTGAATTTGTTGCAAATTCAAACTTTTCTCATGGAAATAACTATTAAGTTGCTCAGAAATAGAATTATAATTTCATAAAATGTTTAATGATCATGATATTATGACTTATAACATTGTTTTTCAATTTAAAGATAAAATTAAAAGTTCTATTTTTATAACTTTTTAGCAATTAGGTATTATTTTAGTTCAAATGTTTAATTATATTTTCTAGAAACCTCAATTCAATTAATGATCGGTATTTTATTCTATTTTTTAATACTTAAGGCGTTTATGAAATAGATTCGATTCTCTATAGTTTAGTCATGGAAGTCGAAATGTATACAATTAATAGAATTAGAAACTGAGAGTTGAAGGTAATGCAGCCTTTCTTGCAAAACACGTCTCACTAGTCGATTGTACCGTCGACAGATAAAAGTTATGCATTTGTCATCACTAAAAAGATGCAGAAGAGTTTATAAACCTAAGTGCTCAACAACTCGTTCAGATCTGTATTACATTTAGTGATATTAATCGATAAACGAATACTTAAAAGATTAGTTTAGAACTTTGATAAAATGGAATTTGACTCATCTTTGTATTAAGTTAGTTGAGTCAATGCCACTTCGGTTACAAGAAGTGATAGCTCGAGAGGACAGTCCAACTCATCATTAAAATTATTTAAATTGAATCACAGTTGACTGCTGAACTATTTTGATTGAAATAGTTTGATATATTTTATCAGTAGCTTCCATTCTATGACTTATTGTTTTTCTTATGAATATCAAATAAGCTGACTTCAGCTACGAATAACATTATTACTCATATTTTGCTTTTTAACTACTGATTAATGCCATAATTTGACGCTATAAACTTATAGTTTCAATTTCTGTCTCGTCCCTCTTATCTTATCCAAACGCATCATAGATTAATCCGGAATCTACGCATAACTTTTTTCGACCGACTGTACGGCCACAACATCACTATTAAGAACAAGAGTCTCAGCTTAAACATAAAAAATCCAGAGCGAAAATTGCGTAGATTTTTATTTGCAAAAACTTTAGCCAAAATGAAAGCAAATTCTTTGTTTTCTGTTGAATATTTAATCATTAAATGAGTCAAAACTGATCTACGAAGAACTGAGTCTTGAAGAGTAGTGATATTGCTTTGAATCTTATTTTGATTAACGAGTGAAATGGCCGGCACATATAGAAAGTTTAAATAATTCAATTCTTCTTAGTAGTGAACTGACTGAGAAGGTCTCGATTTTCTTCTAATTGAAATACTCAGCTTATTTTGAAATACTCAGTATTTTGAACCAACTTGAACATCGGTTTATATTGTCGTGCAGTCTATAATAAAGCTTTGTTCTGATATGCGATCTATTTTGAGCGACAAGAAAATACATAGTCTATTATGATTCAAAATGAAGCCTTGAGCCCCTCTAGGTGTGAGAATGTTAGCAACAGAATTGTACAGAACTACTGCCACTAGGGTTCGAGATGGTATTTTACTTTGAGGTAAAATACTATTGATACCAGATATAATGTTAAATAATATCTAATAGAAAAATACCGTACCTCTGGTATTTTCTAAATTTTAGCGAACACTTAAAAAATAAATAGTGAATTCAACCAGAAATTCAATCTAAAGAAATTGTCTTTTTAATTTAAAAATTGAAAAGTTGTTGGTTATACAGAATAATTTACCCTTGATCTACCCTTTAAAAGGTCTCGAACTTAGATTTGTAGAGAATACCGAACTTGACACCAAATTAGTTTATATCTATCAATTAAATAACGTGGATGAACCATTAGATGATTATGGGCGAGAATTTATTGTATCGGACTCATTTAATGATGATTACAAATAATAGTTAATTTTTATCATAAAATCAAAATATTGTGCTATTCTTGGACTCCTTTAATAAATAGTTGAACGAATTAAAAAATTTATGCATTAAAGTGATTATACCTTTCATACCGGTATAATATGGTACAATTCCAGGTATAATACCTCAATCATCATTATACCAAAAACCTCGAATCCTACGTGTACCTCTTAATTTTAAAATATCTGTCAGTTTTAAGATATAAAAATGCATCGAATTTTCATTTAAAAAAATCATTATTAAGACTGCTAAGCTGTTCAGGTTCCAGAGATTCGTGGATGAACCTCAAACCTGAACCCCGACCTAAATAAAATCTTAGTCTTAATCATTCAAACATCGCATATTTGAGAAATCTTTATTTCGAACCTTTTTCAATATACCGGATATCTTGAAAACTCGCTATTTTAAACAAAATTCTTTGGCAGAAGCGGGTTCAAAACAATGAGGTTCTACTGTACAACTAAAGTAAATCAAGTTTTTTTCTCATACCACTCATTGAATATCGCTTAAGAGGTCAAGTCAAATCTCTTAAAAATTTCGATATTTGCAAAGATAATGGATATTTTGATTCAACAAACCATAATCACTGTTCTTCCTATTTAACTGATTGTTTAAAGGTCGCAAAGTATTGCAGGACTTATTAGCAATTGTCAATAGCGAACAGTTTCTCAAAAGAAGCGCTTATTATGATTCAGATCTGGATCTGTTTTACCTTTTCGTGCAATGTAACACTGCCTCTAACAAGGAAGGACCTCAACTGTCAGTCACCAATTTCAACCGAAATTTGACAGTTCCTAGTACTATTTGCGTACCAAAATACTCTCAAATAAAAAAATTCACCAAAAAATATTTATTCTAAGACGCCTTTGACAGCCAAAAACTGAGCAAACCATTTATGAGAAAGACAGTACATTCAATAGTTAAAAATTTTTTAATGTTGCTGAACAGGTTCGAGTTGCAGAGGTTTGTGGACGAACTTCCAAGCTGAAACCTCAGTCCCGAAACCAAACCGTAAGGTTCTGAACCTTACGAACCCGTAAACTTTTTGTATATAAAACAAAAAACACTCATCGTTTGCAAAATTATTAAATTAATTTGGTATAAATTAACTCCATTCTTAGAAAATCTTAAATTAAATCAAATGTTGGTTTGGTTATATACATATATTATGCAATTTTAAATTATTCGAAAAGTTTTCAATTACCTGAGAATAGCATTCTATAAGTATTTTGTGTTCTTACAAGTTTTTGAAGGTTTATTCTTACGCATAAATCTTAAGAATGGAATGATGTGCAAACGCTTTCTTGCATTTCAAGTAAATTAGCTCTAATTTAGTTAGATTTTTGACAAAAATGAAATCAATTTTGTGTTTTAGAAATGGCAAGTTTTAAAAAAATTCCATAAGTAGATGGCAACATATTTGAGCCATAACGCCGCAACTGAGACCGATTCATTCGCTAAAAGATCAGAAGACGGACAGTAATACAATCATTTGCCCATTGAATTAAAACTTATATTCATATTGTTTGAAGTCTCGCCAAAACTTTGAAATAACAGAGAGAACTAAGTAGTGATACCGACGTTCTGAAAGCTCCTAGAAAAGAAAAACTAGACTTCGACTCATACAAAATGAGCTGAACATCAAAATAGATGTTATAAGTTGTCACCAGTATTTTTATCCAACTTATACTGCAGAACCAATTGAATGGAACTCATGTTTGCTTTAAGATCATGTCTGTCCCGAATTTTAGCAATAATTGATTTGACTTCACATTAAAAGTATCGAATTTGCTGCTCGAGCTATGTCGCAGCCATTATTGAGTATAATAATAAATTGAAGACTATATTCTGCCATAACTGCCATAAGTACAGTTAGTTCATAGTCAAATAATTAATTTTTTCTCAAATTATCTCAATTAAACTATTTGATCAAATTATATCAAGTAATATCAAATGACTGAAAATTTTCTCGAATAATTCTGGAAACTTTCTCAAGAAATTATACATTTGACTAGAAAGCAGTCATAAATTGATAAGAATGAGTGCTTTCATTTCAAATTTACTGGAATTTATTTGCATTTATAGAACTTGTAATAAAAATAGTCCTAATAGTAATACAATTATCAAATAATAGTCAGATAATTTTAAAATTTTTGTCGAATAAATGCTCGAATAATTTAATAGCATTTTATATACGTTTTGCCTACGGTGATATTAAACAATATTCGCTGAACGTCATTATTAATGTCACTACGAAGGTAAGTAGCCACCGGACAAATAAATATGTTTAAAAACAAAATTACTATTTAATCGACAATACCAACAGTGCTTTAAACAAATAAATAACTGTGTAAAGAAATGGAATAAATTTAAAAGCATTCTAAGGAATAAAACACAGAGGTTTTGCTTAACTCTTATTGTGAGTATGTTTAAAAATTGAATCAATAATTAACTTTCAAGTGGTAAATTATCCAACCTTTGTCGGATGAGTATATAATTTTTTAAAAGTTTTCAAATTAAAATGTTAAACACACTTCTAACCGAGTTATATTTTTACTCCACACTTTTACTCATGTTTATTAGAATAATCATTTCTAGAAATAATTCAATTATAATAGGTTTTATGAGAAGAACATCACATTTATATAACTAATCTAAATGAACCATGAAATCATAAAAGATTTTAATTACATTTCTAACGACATTGATGAATTATCCGAGACATATTATTAGTTTACGTAAAATTACCTATTATTATGGCTAATGTTCTCAACAGCATTATTTTCTCTTGTTTTCTCGCCTTCATGCGACATTTTATTGGTACTTTCAAAGTTCATAGGGCCAAGCTATCTGTCTTTTATGACGTTGAGCTTATATTAAATTTGTTAGAAACTGATTTTACTCGATTCAAATGCTTTAAATATCGCTAGTAACATCAGAATCTTCCACTAACATGGCTAACATATTTCCTTCCCTGCATACTTTATAGTTGAACAACATTTTTAAAACTAGTTTTCAAGGTTGCATTGATATACGAGATATATACAAGTACTAACAGTGTAAAAATTCGTCATTAAGACTGACTATATGGAGTTCAAATTGTTGATAGTTCCTAACAGAACTGATATTTGAAGGTGAACTACTTATAGGTAAATGCAATTATTTTCAAGCGTTGATTAAATTATTGAATCAAAACCTGTTTTTCTTTCATATTTGATATTAGCGTTTTATTCAAATTAATTAAAGTTCTAAGTAAACTTTACCATTTCTTATACAGTATCTAACATTAGTTTAAATCGCACTAACTTCCAACTGATTAACCTTGTATTTCGACCAACAAAAGTATATTAAATGAGGTACTGTATTATAATCAAATGTTTTAATGAAATTAATATATTTTAATTGTATTAAGGAGTAAATGCAAACTATGATATCTAATATATCTAGTATTAACACAACCAAAATAACAATGGTTAACACTAGACCAACCGATGCTACTAACACAAGCATTGAGAATTTAGCGCATGAGATATTAAGTGCCGTCAATAATACTCAAGAGCTTAGACACGACACTGAAACGACTAAGAGTATAAGAACAATATGTGATATTGTTAATAATAATGATACTCAAAGTACACCTCTAAACTTGGCTATTGTGAATGGTGACGAAGAAATTGTTGAGACCTTATTAAACAATGGAGCTGATATTTATAATATTGGTAAAAACGGCAAGACACCACTGGATTTAGCTGTTGAAAAAGGACACTTAAATATAGTAAAACAAATAATAGGGAGAGGAGCTGATGTTAATGTTACTGACAAAGATGGTTGTACTTCTTTACATAAAGCTGCAAAAGAAGGCAAATTAGATGTGATTAAATATATTATAGAAGAGAAAGAAGCTAATTATGAAGTTGCTAATATAAATGGCACCACTCCACTTGAGTTGGCTGCTGAAAATGGATATTTGGATATAGTGAAATACCTGATAGACGAGAAAAATGTTAATTTTAATGCTACTAATACTTATGGTGACACTCCATTGCATAGAGCAGCTTATAGTGGTAAATTGGATGTAGTAAAATTACTTATTGAGAGAGGTGTTGACATTAATGTCAAAAATAATGAGTACTTAACACCTCTACACTACGCTGCTCGATATAATGACAAACCTGATGTAGTGAGACTTCTTCTCGACAGAGGTGCTGACATAAACGCTAAACAAAAAATGAGTGGACACCTCTACACTTAGCTGCTCATTATTACAAACCTGATGTAGTGAGATTACTTCTCGACAGAGGTGCTGACGTTAACGCTAAAGATAATGAAGATTGGACGCCTCTACACCACGCTACTCGTTATAATGACAAACCTGATGTAGTGAGACTTCTTATCGACAGAAATGGTAAGATTAATATTAAAGATTATGAAGAGAGGACACCTCTATACTTGGCTGTAGAGAATGACAAACCAGATGTAGTAAGGCTTCTTCTTGATAGAGGTGCTGACATTAATGTTAAAAAAATAATAATGCGACGCCTTTACACTACGCTGCTCGTTATAATGTCAAGCCTGATTTAGTGAGACTTCTTATCGATAAAGGTGCTGAGATTAATGCTAAAGATAAAGAAGATTGGACGCCTCTACACTACGCAGCTCGTTATAATGACAAACCTGATATAGTGAGACTTCTTATCGATAAAGGTGCTGGTATTAATATTAAAACAAATTCAGGCTTAACATCGTTAGATTTGGCAAATAAATCAGAGATAGTAGCAATGACTATTTTAGATAAATTAGCTGTTTTGAATAATATGATGCACATACATGCTGCTGCCAGATACGGAACGCCAAGAATCGTAAACCTCTTTATACATGATGATATTAATGTTAAAGATGGTGACGGTAATACTCCTTTACACTGGGCCGCTAAAGAGGGTAAACTGGATGTGATAAGACAACTCATAGAAAAAGGTGCTATAATTAATGCAAAAAATAATCTTGATCGTATGCCCTTACATCTGGCTGCTGAAAATGGTCGATTGAATGTGGTTGCACTACTCCTTAATAAAGGTTCTGATATTAATGCTAGAGAAAAGAATAATTGGACTCCTTTACACTTCGCCGTTGAAAATGGTAACTTGAATGTCGTTCAAATGCTAATTGATAAAGGTGCTGATCTTGATGCTATAACGAATATTGGCGAAACGTCATTAGATATTGCTAAGGGAAAGCACCATTCGAAAGTTGTTGAAATTCTAATCAATGAACAATTATTTAATGCTATGAAAAACGAAGATATTATTAAAATTAAAGATTTCCTTCCTAAAGGCACCGGTGTCAATGTTAAAGGAAAAGACGATTGGTCACCTTTACACCTTGCTGTCAAACAAGGCAACATTAATGTGATTGAGCTTCTCCTAAATCATGGTGCTACCATTGAGGCAAAAACTAAATTTGGTTGGACACCATTGCACGTAGCTTTAGGCAAAGACCAACTGAATATTATCGAATTTCTCACGAATAAAGGTGTCGATATTAACGCTAAAACTAACGATGATTGGACACCTTTACATTTCGCCGTTCATAAAAATAATTACAATGAGGTTAAACTACTCTTAGATAAAGGAGCTAATGTTAATGTTAAGAAAAATTATGGTTGGACACCTCTGCATTGGACTGCTTACAGTGGCAATTTTGGTTTAGTTAAACTACTTTTAGATAAAGGTGCTGACATTGAGGCTAAAGATAATTTTGGTTCAACTCCTCTATACTATGCTACTAAAGAAGGAAAATTGAATGTAGTAAAATTACTTGTAGAAAAAGGAGCTGATGTTAATGCCAAACAGTTTGATGGTAGAACGTCTTTACATTGGGCAGCTTACAATGCTCACTCGGAAGCTGTTGAATTTCTCGTAGGAAAACACGCTAACATTAAAGCTGCTGACAAGAGTGGTAAAATCCCAAAGGACTTTGCTGCTCAATTAGGCAATCATACAGGGATAGTCAAATTTTTAGAGCAAGCAGAAGCTGATTATCTCACTACATCTACAGTTAGAAGTGCAACGATCAAAACTACTCTGAATAATACAGTCGACATAACCATGACGAGTTCAAGCGTAACTAGTCCGACTACAATTAATAGTTCAAGTTTTAATAAAACTGTTGAACTCTTAAAGAATGAGCTATTGACTGCTGTAAATGAAAATAATGTTCAGAAGATTAGATACTACATAGAAAGGGCAAGCTGGATTGGATATGTAAAAAATATTATTAATGAAACGAATCTTCTACACCTAGCTGTATCAAGCGGTTACGTCGAAATAATAAAGATTTTATTAGAAAATGGAGCTGATATTAATGCTAAAATAGGATACGGTTGGACACCATTACACTTTGCTGCTCGTGATGGTAACTTGGATGCGATCAAGCTCCTCATAGCTAAAGGTTCCGAAGTTAATGCTGAGACTAATGATGGAAGTACACCATTACACATAGCTGCTAATAATGGTAAATTGAACGTTGTAGCACTTCTTATAAATGAAGGTGCTAATGTTGACACTAAGGATAACTTTGGTTCAACACCTTTATACTATGCTGCTAAAGAAGGCAAGATGAACGTCTTTGAATATCTTGTATCGAAAGGAGCTGATATTAATGCTAAACAAAGGGATAGTAGGACATCTTTACACTGGGCAGCTTACAATGGTCACTCAGATATGGTCAAATTTCTCATAGAAAAAAATACCGATGTTAATCATAAAGATACAAATGAATGGACACCTTTGCACTTCGCAGCTGAAAGAGGAAACTTAGATGTTGTCCGGCTTCTATTAGATAAAAGTGCTATTGTTTATGAGAAAAACAAGAATGGTCTGACACCTCTACAATTAGCACATAACTCAGAGGTTATAAAGTTACTTGTAAATAAATTAGCTACATTGGACAATGTAACGCCTTTACATGCTGCCATTAAATACGGAACATTAAATGCAGTGAAATATTTTATTAACAATGATATTAATGCTAAAGATAAGTATGGTTCTACACCTTTGCACCTTGCTGCTGAAAGAGGTAACTTAAATATGGTCAAACTTCTTATAGATAAAGGTGCTGTTGTTTTTGAGAAAAACAAGTATGGCCTGACACCTCTACAATTAGCACATAACTCAGAGGTAAAAAAGTTATTGGTGAATAAATTAGCTATGTCGGACAATGTAACACCCTTACATGCTGCCATTAAATACGGAACATTAAAGGAAGTAGAACTTTTTATAAACAATGATATTAATGCTAAAGATAAGTACGGCTCAACACCTTTGCACTTTGCTGCTGAAAAAGGTAACTTAAATATGGTCAGACTTCTTATAGATAAAGGTAGTGTCGTCAATGCCAGACAAAATAATCGTGATACACCTTTACACATGGCTGCAAGATATAATAAGTTTAGTGTAGTCGAGTATCTCCTTGGTAAGAGTGCCAAAGTTGATGCTAAAGGATTTAATAATTGGACACCCTTGCACTATGCTGCTTTCAGCAATGACATTGATGTAATCAAGCTTCTCATAGAAAAGGGAGCTGATATTAACGCTGAAGCAAATGCTGGTAAGAAGCCACTGGATATTGCTATGGAATACAAAAATAAAGATGCAATAGAGTTGATAAAGCAACAACAGGAGAGAAGCAATAGTTCTACTACTGTAATTGCTAAACCAATTCGTAATCGTCGTGATATTAGGATGGTAGCAAGTTGTGCACAGAAGACACCTTCCTTCATAAACGATTTGCTTGTATGGGCTATTAGGGGAATTTTTAGTCAAGATACTCCTGCTGTACCTTATATGCAACAAAGAGATACACATGAAAACTTATCAGTTCTTCCACAAATTCCCATCAACGGTACAATACTACTACTAGATGTATTTATTAGGAAAATCACAAGTCAAAAGCACATATTGGCTCAATCTGTGTCTTCATTAGAAGTTCAAGCCTATGCATTAAGCATTACAGAAGAATTTGAAAAACTACTGAATTCTATTAGTGGCATACCAGCAGATGAACTGATCGATTTTGTGGAAGTACAATCATATATATATAAAGCTATTGTGAGTGGCAGTGGTAATAAAATTTCAGAAATATTACTCTCGTATTTAAAAAAGATTCAATAATGTTGAAACTATCATAAACTAAGAGACTCTGAATTGCTTTCCGACATACCACAATTTTTAAGATAACAATGCTACATCTAATGCATCAATGGTTAAACAAATCATTCAACAAACAAAAGTGTCTGAAAAATAGATAATAAACATCGAAAGTGTTTAAGCGTAGATGCAAATTCACTTAACTTTGCTAAACAATAATAGTCTTACTGTTATACAATAATTATATGGGATATATCTAAATATCAAATCTTAATGTTAGCAGATGTATTTCAACTTTAAAAATATAATACTTAATCATGTCAACTCATATATCGAAAAATGTTATTCTTTCATTTTTTATTTTTTTGTGATTCAGTCGCTGTAAACGATATTATAATAAGACTTCACCAAAACATATAATATATCATAATTTTGTTTTATTACATATTTTATTTCACTCATACTAAAACTTATACTAAAAGATTTGAATCAGTTTAAATGTCGAGTTATGCCAAGTAGTGTGCGAGCGAAAGCGTTCCATTTAGTAAACGCCCTCAAAGTATCGCTTAACTCAAGTTTACAAATTTTTTACTGCAAGTCATTATAACTTATTAATTATAAAATCTAAATCCAAGAAGTTTACTTTCTAACAAAAGTGCTGGAATTCAACTTAATAGTAAATTTGATAAGACATCAATTTTCTTATCGTTTGACATCACATTTTTGGATATTCAAAAAATTGATTACGAACAGTCACATTCATTCAAATTACATATCAATATAAGGCAGTCGTTGTTTTATTTAAACGAATCATAGATTCAAATAAATGTTATACAAAGCATAACTTATTTGATTATTCGAACATTTGTTTGGATCTAAAAAAGGTCTATTTTAAGTGAAACAATGCCTGCCTTATATTTATTTATATCTATTCCAAGTGACTGAATATTATATCAGTTCTGATTAGTGCTGAATGTTTCATAAAAGACCTTTAATTATTTAAACCGAAAGCCTAAATGATTGATTTCAAATTAGATTATGCTTATTACTCACCAGCTTTTTGATACAATTTAAACGCATTTATGCAAACTATATGTCATTTAAGTAAAGCGATCGAAAGTAGTCAAGTCAAAAGTAAAGTGATCAAAAAGTAGTAATTGAACGAAATGATTGATTTGAACAACTAGTTTATTAATTGAGTAGTTATTTTGGCGTGACTTCAAAACAATACTGACTAGAACTTCAATTGCAAATTAGATTAAGTTAAATTCAGTTTGAATTTAATTCAATCTGATTTTATTCGAATTAAATCATCTTAAAGAAAACTGGTAGCGGTGGCAAACAATTGGAATGTATCAAAACATGTAAAGTGATTAACACTAAACTAAATATTTTATATTATATAAAATTAGTCGAATTGCAAATATCACAAGTTGTTCAGTAGAAATACAATCAGTTGACTGAATCATAAAACTGATTAATTTGACCAAAAGCCACACTTTATTGAGATATGGTTAGAAGTCATTAGGTATAATACTGTACTCAAAATTATGTGATTAGCCAATCGATCGTTTTATTTTTTTACCAGCATCAAAGTTAGTGATTGTGTCTTCGTGAGTGAAATGAGTGTTTATGCCATATGGACGCAAATGATATAATAAGTACTCCAATACATACATCATGTTTGGGTTGACGTAATGAAATGAAATGGCTGTGTCACTATAACGGCCCATTCCCTTAAAATCAATTCAAATCAATTAGATTAAATGTCCAATTCAGACTTCGATTCTGATTCAAAATTCAATTCAGATTCGGATTTAGATCTAGATCCAGATCCAAATTTTGATTCAGGTTCAACTCGAATTCAGATTCGGATTCGAACTATAAATCAAATTCTAAATCAAATCAAAACCACATCATAAATCCCTATTAGTCAATAAGACGAGATCTTCAATTAGATCTCGTAAAACTTCAAGATATCTGATCTCATATAATGAGTAATGGCAATGACTCACTTCAGACAGATAGTAGATATACTTCCAATACCAGAAATCTTTATCAACATTACCAGGAATGATATGACGTTCGAGCAGAAATGGAAAGAACCTTCCTCTACCCAAACTATCTCTAGAATCACCAGCGGCGACACCGAGTGCTTCTAGACACTGACCCATATCGACATCTTCTGCACCACCATCTTTAGCTTCTTTACATTTGGGTGTGTGACCAACACTTAATCCTTTTTCGACAAATAGTCTCAGAGCTTCTCTACTCAATACATAACCGGCTCCACCAGACATATAACTGAAATTAATCAACAATCAGTCAAACACAACTGTGGACAGGTTGGCTCAGGTTAGTTGACATACCCCTGATGAACATAAGGTTTGAATCTGCACCCGAAATAAATAGGTTTGGAAGAGTTTTGGCTGGAGAGGAAGTATCTTAAATTTTCTACAACAACATAAGTATCATCATCAGCTTTCATGAACCAGTCAGCCTCATTTAGATAATGATGATATGAGTAATTAAACGCAGCCCTTGTTTTCGCCCATAATTGATCTCTCCCTTCGTGTACCTCTAGTTTGACTGTTGGCAGACTTTTTTCATAGGTTGAGCTCATAAATAGTAGCACATTACACCTTCGGCCCCATGTCGCCTTCACGTGTTTGGCTTTTTTATCGTGGTTCTCTGGGTTTGTCATTATCCAACACAAAACTCGTACTCTTTCCGATAAATTTTTTGCGACTAAGTCTTCGTCTGAAATAATACATTAATTGAAATATGTATTAATTGAAATTATATGCTAATTCAAACTATATATTAATTTAAATTATATATTAAATCTTATCACTTGATCATAAACAAGTTGAATATGTCAGATATCTAATGATTTATTACTTCTGAAGGTCTAAAATTTTATTATATAGTTTTCAAATTAAGCTTTTGATCATCAATGCATGCTCTGAATAGATTCTTATGTCTTTAATTGATTGGTTAGAGCCCATTTGGTCGTGAAAAAAGTAAAATTTGAGTTTAAAATTGAATAAAACACCTGTTTATATAAGTTTATATAATGCAACAAAATGTGATTACATTATCAAATATTTACGAAAATGTGATCAATAATTAAACAGAAAAGTGTTGAAAAGATTCGTATTGGCTCCACGTGAACACATTTCAAATGTTTTATGATTAAAAGAAAATACTTATCTGCAATTCATTGTAAGACAAGAAGAAATACTTACAAATATTTATCAATCATAAGCACAAAAATATAAAGCGATGAGTAGACAGATGCTAATCAAACAATTAGATTAATCTTATTGATTGTCATTTACTATATTTGATCATACTTTGTTTGCCTAATCTTTTTTCAATTTTCATAAATCATTTACTTTTTCATTTAACTCACTCTAAACAACATAACTATAAAGGTTTGAAAATAATTCAAAAATTAGTCTAAATCTTAATATGAGTTTAAGACTTGCAGAGGTTAACATTTGATACAATACTTTGTTACTAGCAATGAGCCCGCCAAATGACGGGCCAAATATAAGGCACAAAATTTCAATGAAACTTCAAATACAAAAATGAGTAAATAAAATTATTTGAAAGTTCTAGTATGAATTATCATAGCATTTGATTGATATGGGAATATATTCAAAAATTATATATACATTTTTTACTCTAATTTTAGTGAAAGTATAATATTTAAAGTAGTTTATAGGTTTAGTTGCATTGAAATCTTTGTCAAGCACTATAGTCAATGTCAAGAATTACTTAAAATTTATTCTGATTTTAGGTTTTACGATTAAATTTAAACATATTAAAATTTGTAGAGTTTTTATTATTTGAAATCCTCGAAAATTCTCAGTTGAAGTGAAAATTAATTTTACACTTTTCTAATTACTAAGTTTGTTGTACATACTTATGAGTAATCTTAACATTTTAAAAATTAAGTATTACTCAATTTGTTCGTCAACCCAGAAACAATAAGATTAGTCAAATTTGTATGCAATTGAATCGATACAATACAAATTATTTGTGGCTAGACTTCGAATTGGCTAATTTCATAATGGCTAATTTCATAATGGCTAACTTCAGAATGGCTAATCCCTGTTTCAGTTTCCCTAATAACTGATTGTCAGAACGATTATCCCATTTTTTTTTCAAAATAAACTAGAAAAATTTCTGATTCAGCAATATTGAAATTTTAAATGAACAAATATATATAAAGTATTCTATTTAAAACTTTTTTCTTTTAAAAGACAAATTTACGCGTCTCAATGAGATTTTATCAAATACCAAAGCATTCCCTTAGAACCTAATGCTAAAAACCCAATTTCAAGCCTTGATTTCTTAGATAAAGCCTCATATTGTGTAAAAAATCCTTTAAATTATAATTTATTGATTCAACATTAATCGTGTCTATAAGTTTTAAATATTTTTTAAACTTCTAAAATTGTAATGCATCTAAAGTTCTAAATTTTACTATTTCATACTAACTTGTACTTTACTTTATTTTATACGATAGTATACGATACGATTACTATTAAAGCTTATTAAACCTAAAATTTGTTACATTTAGTGTATTTATTTTTATAAAAAAGAGGAAAATCTGCTTATAGGGACAGAAAGCAGGGTTTAGCCATAATGAAATTAGCCATTATGAAATTAGCCATTCTGAAATTAGCCATTTCGAAGTTTTCCCTTATTTGTATTTTTTTGTTAACCTATTGTCTGTTTAACTCAAAATCAATAACAACGTCTGAAAAGTTCTAAAAAAAGTAATTTCTCAAGGTTCTTAATGAAATCAAGATTTTTCACTCAAACTTTTTCAAATAAGTCACCAAATAATTAAAACACAGGTTCACTATGAATTAGCGCATCTCATAGGTTTAAATACTTAAAATTATGACAAATGTGGGCAAAAAATCTATGGTTAATCTATCAGTCTTTAATAACATTAAATAATTTAATAATAACACTACTTGAATATATACAATACTCTAAACTAATTAAAAACCAATGAAATTCTACTATTGGTATAATTGAAAAGTTCGTACCCTATCGAGATTCCCATGACAATTAAACTATCTTTTGAATGCTTTATTTAAATATATCATTTTTAAATATCGAACACAAAGTTTCAACTTTTTCTGTCGTTTCGTTTGCATTTTATGATTTTTTAAACAGCAGTAGTCTGAAATAAAAATTGATTTCAATTCTCGAGATTTTCGGGCTATTATTGGCTACTGTTTTAAGAAGAAAATGTCGGCCAAAGACACGGCCGAAGAAATTAATTCAGTTCTAGGGCCAAACACTGTTTCATATGAATTGGTTAAGAAACATTTAAGAGGGTGCCGATTCTCGTCCGAAGAAGAGATCGATCGGGCAGTAAATGATTTATTCAACAGTATTACTCCGGGTGAGTGGCGACGGGTTATGACAAATGGTAGGAGAGGATGAAGCGGGTCATTAGTGCTCGGAGGGATTACTTTTAAGTTTTCTGTAAAAAAATTTCAATAAAATTCATTCTTTGATACTTAAGGTACGAACCTTTCAATTATACCAATATTTCCGAAAACTTATCAATATTCAGATTAGATTACAATACTATCTACAACAGTAACTTCATAAACATAACTATTAGAAATTGAAATTTTCGGTCAATAATATAGATTTTTAATTACTGACATGGCTAGTGGTCACTTTCGGTATTCACAATACCCTACAGCACTTTCTATTTAGTATTTACTTCGATAGTATTCACTCTCATTATAATTTAGTGATACTCCCAGCCTATGCAGAAGTCTCATTGAAATAATGTCAAAAAGTCTCTTTAGTATTATCTCGATATAACTTATATGAGTTACTACTTGCTTAACTATTCCGTCATTTCAATATAAAAACACACTTCATTATTATCTACTTGCATTGTTTTTGAATAAAAGTAAACAAATTATTCTAAAAATTCGAAGAGATTGAATTTGAAAAAGCTACCAACAAGCTTTGAAGTGCTAGATATGATACAACAGATGAATGAATATTTTCTCTCGTAAGTCAGTTTCTGACATTGCTTTCAAGGCACCGATCACATTAAAAGACAGAATATATGTGACTAGAAACAAAAGCCTCAAACAAAGTTAATCTTCAATTACTTTCAGATGGAATAATAATTTTTACAACAATTTGCTATCAACTGATTTTCTTTAACACACCCTTCAAGTAAATACTAAAGAGGTAATACTGTATCTCGAGCCCACAGGTCACGATGAGTGTGATGAGATCAGAATCTGGTGCCTACGACCACTACAGACTAAGTTTTTAAAGTTTCAAACAAACTAGCAAACTAACAAACAGACACATACGAACATTATTATAATATTAGGTTGGTGGTAAATAAATGGCCATTTGAACATGTTCATACTTGTAGATTGATTATGACAAAACGTATTAGTTAATTTATGTTGTTGGTATATTGTGTTTATAGTTTATAATTTAGTCTATATAATTCACCATTTGTTTATTGTTAATTAACAAAGTAAATCTTTTTGTAAGTTTTTATCAAAATATGAATAAACGTAATTTTCGAGTGTTAATGCTTTATGAGTTCAAGCTCGAACGTAACGCTGCAGAAGCTACGCGAAACATCCAGAGAGCATGGGGTCAGAATGCGGCTACAGAACGCACAACGTTGGTTTGAAATATTTCGAAAGTAAAGAAACTTGATAAGTGGGTTCCTCATGAATTGAGTGAAAGACAGCAATACTATACCAAATCGGCCATTTATTTCCCACCAACCTAATAGATTTTGATCCTATGTTTCTTTATTATATAGCAAACAATTATTCGTGAAATAACTTTTTAAAAATATTTTGTTAAAAGCAAATCTGGTCTCAATTCTGAGAAATCTCAAGTTCTATTGTGCGGTAAGCATTAGATGGAAGTTTATATTATAATAATTATATAGAACTTGAGTTATAAGCAATGATGAGCAATGCTCGAGCATTCGGCGCTCGGTAACGAGTACGAGCACTTAAGCTTAACATGAAAATTAATAAAAAAGCTTTTGGCTCTTTTGGAGTACTAGTTTAAGAAATGTAATTTTCATTTGCTTTAGAAAACATGAAATGTTGATTAGTGTAATGTCATCTCACAGTTTTTGAAATTTTACGCGAATACTTCTGCGAACAATATTTGCATTTAATTAATTTTTCATTAATATTATTAAGGGGAAAACTGTTTTCCATTTGCCTTCCTTTCCACTTCTGTATCACAAATTATATCAATGTCTATTTCATCACTTCTTTCACTTTGAGAACTTATTTTAAAAGTCTAATTAGAATTTTTAAAAAAATATAAAGCAAACTTAGATTTAATTTTTAATATCCAATAATTATTTTGATTGTTTTATAAATAATTCACTTATTCTATTGCAAAATGATATCAACTTTTACTATTAAGTATATATAAGATTATTAACTCAAAACCGAAACTACCCCTATGAGATAAAACGTTTCTGTATTGACGTTTATCAAAATGGATTAACTACACGAATGCACAAGGAAAGTCGTATTAACTCAACATGTACTATTAATAAGTTATTTAGTTCATTGACTAAACTATAAATATAGTGTTTGAAGAGTACACATAATTTTAATTTAAAATAAATGCTGAAAGTGTTCGCTGTTTTGATCTAAACAAAGACCTAGTCTTTGAATAATGTTATTGGAAGTTCTGATTGAACTTAAATTCTTTCTCGAAAGTAGAGAAGAGAATTCTCAAAATTTTTGCTTTCATTCCCATCCCATTCATATTTCCACTACCATCACATCTGCATACTAATATTATTATTATTTATCTGTAATTATTATTTGTCAGAAGTCAAATGAAAGAAAATATCTGTAAATAAATTTCGTTACCTTTGGATAAATGTTTAAATTTTTAGAAATCTCATTCTACTTCCATCTAATTAAAAATCTATTCCATTCCCATCCCATTCCCATAAAAGCTGGGATTGGGATTCAGATTCTAACCTCTACTCAAAAGCTTTCTGAAGTTATTTATAAAATTCTAGTTCAAAATATTTTTTTAACAATAAAAATGTGTTCAACTGTTGTAAACACCATTATTAGTGTTTTTAATTTCTTATCTTTAACTTGTGTTAACCAAAGTTCAAATTAGGTCTTTTCCGATGTTGATTATTTAATAAAACCTTGCATCAAAAAAGTTACGAGTAAAAAAATTTTAGCATTCGGATTGTCTAGGTTTTGAGTGAACAACCTTGTACTTAAACGGTATTTGATTTCGCTTCTGGCGTTTTGAGTGCATTTAGCATTACATAATGTTTGAGATTACAGCTTTAAAATATGAACAATTTTATACGAGCATTTTAATAGATGAAAAGTTTGGACATAGTGCTCAATTGGTGCTCTGTACTCGAGCATCTTCAAAAAATGAGCACTGAACACCAAATTTTGCCAGAGTACGAGTACGAGCACGCTCATCATTGGTTATAAGTCGAGCCATAACTTGAATTATTAGAAAAACGTTTCAAATGACTGGTCATGCAATCGACAGACAAGAAAATGGTATTCATTTGAAAAAAGCAATTCATGGTTATAGTTTAAAACCTTCTAAAATAAGCTAAAAGTTTAGTTGAGAGTATTAACGGAAATCATTATATAATTTGGCAAATTGAATGACTGACAAAAATAGTAATTGTTACGCAAAATAGCAATAAATAGTCATTGTTTCAAATCAGTGCTATCAAGTTCTAAATTCAATATTAGTTGTATGAAAGATATAACTCTATAGGACTGACCCTAACTATTAATAATATTCTGCTATATAAATATTGGGCTGATATCTCATTTAGCCATTTCATTATGAAATCATTATTTCCCTGTATATCTTCCTGTGTTTATCGTTTTCAAGTACAACTACTAAGGCTTCCAAATCGCTATACAATAAGTTCACAATAGGTTTATAAAAAGTTTTTAAAAATTGTACAATAAGCTCACAAAGACAGCGTGACATTCGCTTGAGGCACAGTTACATTTGCCAATAAATAATACTTACAGATGAAGCTACATAAAATCGTTAGATTGTGTAATCAAACTTATAGACCTACAGACAAGCGAATGAGTCAATAGAGGAATAACTAGCCTAACAATGAATCAATTCAATCATGAGTCTTATTATGTATAAAAAATCATTTCTTATATTCAATTAATCTGTAGTTTAATCTAGTTAACTGATAAACTAATGGTTATAAGAATATATTACATTACATGATGTTATTTGTTACGTTAAAAGACATAAACATATAGTTATTAAGGTTTAAGAGAGTTATGAAACAAATAATATTGTTATATAAAAGAAATAATGGAGAGTTAAAATAATGATAATATTAACCTTTACGAAAAAACTCATCATGACTATGAAACGAGGCAGGAGATGCAGGACCTATAACAGAATCTAAATTATAATTATAATTATTATTATTATGAGAATGAGAGATATCAATTTGTGTAGGTATGAAAAAGTGTAGAATCACTAATACCAGCTTTCTTCCAATTGACTACTGCTTGTAATAAATGCGCAAAACTAAATCCAAATGTCATTCCCACCGCTAGTGTTAGTGCAATAATGAAATACGTTCTTGAGCTCACTAGTCGGCATAATACTGACTGCCGCACTGTTGGCAACATTTTCAAGAATCTAAATCATAAATATAACAAATTTTCTCAATTTCATTCATTAAAACCACCTGAATCATCAAAATCGTAAAATTATCGAAACCTCACGTCTACCACAGTATAGGAAGACTTTGAGGCTCAGCTCACATTCCCTCTGAATATGTTCCTAAATCGAGTAAACACTTGGTTCTTAAATTCAAATATAAATTTGATTAGTCTGATAATCAAAATTATTTCAGAAATTAATTGAACAAAATTTCAATGACAACATATTTCGACTTTCTAAAAATAAATACTCAGAACTTGATTTAATATAATAGAATCAAATATTATCTCGATTTAAGAACAAAGCGCGTCAGAGCCTTATTTCAAACACTGTCCCAATTAGGTATTCAAAACCGTGAGAATAGAAGACTTTCACACTAGCCCTCAAACCGAAAAATGTGAGCTCAACTCTCAAATAGCCACCACTTAAGGATCTACTCAACACACGTCTTCGCATACTGCAGTTAATCACAAATATTTACTATATCATATTTTAAACGATCAAATATGAATTACTTATATTTTAACATTTTAACACTTGGCTTAATATATCACTTAATTTATCGCTTTATATATTGCTTTATATTCATTAAGAGTTTAATATTTAATAAGCAAAATGTTTGGATGACTTCTTCAGCTTTGATAACAGATGCAGATTAACAATGACCGAAATATTATGTTCACACAAAGTCACAATCTTCGAGTTCATACATAATTCATATAAAATTATGCGACAACATAATGTCATGTAATTTTCAAGTAGCTGCATAATTCAAATAAAATTATGTGACCCCATAATGCCACGTAATTTGAAAGTTTTTATCGAAATTATATTAATTCATCAAATCGAGGGGTGAGAGTTATAACATTCCAAATAGAAAAACTAACATTTTTAGAAAAATGACTTCAAAGTTTGACCTTTAATTGCTCTTAACTGCTTTCATTAAATTTTATGAAAATAATAATATATATTTATGAGGTAAAAGTCTATAAAAGCCTTGCTTCAAATCAACAATAAAACACTTTCTTCATGAAGAACTAGAAAATAGATTTTTAATATGGAATACTATGGCTCTCAAATTAAGCTCAAAAGTTAGTGCTATTTTATTCCATTTTAAAAATGTTCAAAATAATTGAAATTTTAAAAATGAAAACATGAAAATCTTTTATTTTGAGACAAAAATTTGCAAAAGCGCTCAATTCATAACTTTAATTAACTTATTCTTACTTCAAATCTTCATGAAATTCTTCCAATTCATAAATAGCAGTATCGTTAGAGCACTGACTACTCATTCCAAAAATAAAATTCAACGAACAAATGATTTTTCACACAAAAATTGGTTTTAAAAACATTGAGTTAAGTCTCAACTTAAAAATAAATGTTTTATTCCAAAAAAACAAGTTTTAATATCAAAAAATTATTCGAATTTCAAAAAATTAATGATTTACTTTTAAAGTAGTTATTTAAACACGAAATTCGATTTAATTTTATTTATTTATTTATTTTTGCATTAAGAACTCATAATCAAAATCAAACACTCATTGAGTCGATGAGTAATCATTTGTTTCGATATTCAAATTTATGTATTCATTAATTCCGGAAATTTATTTATACTTTTGAAATAATAATTGAAATAAAACAAAAGCCTATAATATAATGCTTTTATGCATTTAGAATATTATAGCTCTAACTTTTTTGAGCTCAAGAATTTTAGAATAAAATTGCATTCAGTTTTTCTAAGAAATGCTTCGGATTTTTACGATAACTTTATGATATATTAATTAACAATTCACAGGAGTATAAGAATATATGATTAACTCAATTTCCGAAAAAATTCGATTTGGAATGTTATAACTCTAACCCCTCGAAATGATATAATTTTTTGTATTTAAAAACTACAAAAGACATAAAACGTTAATGAATTTTTAAGAATAATTCAATGCAATAAAAAAAGTTATTTAAATATAAAATATTTTTTATGAATAGAGAAGACACGCGCTGACCGAATGCAACATAATTTGATTATTTTTATTAAATATAAAATGGTTTCGATTATAATAAACTTATTTTAAATAACAGATTATAAACGATTAGTCAAATTGTGACCAAATAACAAGGACTAACTTGACATCATCAGTACACCTTATTTTGAGGACCCTACACTCGGGTGCAAAACATAAGGAGGGATGAAAAGTTCGTAGAATGACCAGGAGAAAGTGACGATAAAAAGGTTTTTTGAGTCATTATCAAAGTTTTGACTTTTTTAAAAGCCCGCTCAAAATTTCGTTCCATTTCATGCATTTGTTTTCATTCAGTGAATTTTTGAATATCAATTATGTCAGAAAACAATTAGAGTTTAATTCTCGAGATCTTCGGGTAATTGTAGGCTATTGTTTTAAGAAAAAAGGACATCAGGGTTGAACTAATGCTCCACCCACCTTATAGCCTTGACTGGCTCCGTGTGACTTTTGGCTTTTCAAAAATCTGAAGAAACACTTAAGAGATCGAAAATTTTCGACAGAAGAAGTGATCGATTGGGCAGTGAATGACTTTTTTGAGAGCATTAAGCCAGAAGATTGGCGTCGAGTCTACAACAAATGGCAGGACCAAATGAAGCGGTACATTAATGTTCGGGGGGGATTACTCTTAAAAAGAGTGTTAAAAAATTTTAATAAAATTGATTCTTTAATATCGATTCTACGAACTTTTCATCCCTCCTTATAGTAAAAACCTGTAAAAACCTAATTCCTCCTGAATGAGAGTCCAGATTTTGTTCAGACATTATGGGTTAATTAAGCTTACACTTTTGGTCATTCACCCTAAACTTCATTAAAACTTATAGCCAGAATAAGCGGGAGAGTACGGAAATATAGTTCTATATATATGCAAAATGATAGCTTCGGTTTAATTTTTCTGGTTCAAGTGGTGTCAGATTAATGAAGCGGCGCTGGACAGTTAGGGAATAATATAAATGTCTATATCAGGTATTTATATGTTGAATTCATTGTTATTCGATCAATCATTCGCTATGGGAAGACGTTCAAAGCTTACCGAATAAGAGACAAATCGATGGTCTGACAGCGTCAGAGATGTCAAGTCGGAAAATTGCTGAAGAAGTCGGACGATCACCGAAGGTGGTCAACAATTACCGTC
Organism: Archegozetes longisetosus; assembly: GCA_018873245.2. Taxonomy (NCBI): domain Eukaryota; kingdom Metazoa; phylum Arthropoda; class Arachnida; order Sarcoptiformes; family Trhypochthoniidae; genus Archegozetes; species Archegozetes longisetosus. The sequence continues at coordinate 11,525,599 of JAEMBT020000009.1, read as the reverse complement.
AGAATTCCCAGAATTATGACCAAAAGAGCTTTGGAAGACCAAAAGTACTGTCCAGCCGTGACGAGCGGGCAATCTTGAGAGAATTCGGCAGGCTAAGGCATTAATACTAAAATTCTGACCGCAACCCGAATCTCAGGATCCTGGTAGAGTACTTGGCGGGGCATTCTTCCAATATATGATCTGAAATGAAGTCGTGATCTGAACATATGACTATATATACAATCGAAATAAGCCAAAACTATAAGCCAGGTTAAAATTTCGAATTTATTGAAAAAATCTTTCACTAAAATATGTTATTTAAGAAATTAAAAGAATTCGCGAATATCTTCTATTAAATACATAAAAGCATTATCTCGCGGGTTAACTGAACGCCACCATATTTCAATCAAATGTCGAAGAAGTAATTCCGGAGTAGTTCCGTGCATTTTTCTGATGATCTTTAATCTTAAGCCACTCCAAAGTGATTCTATGGTCTGAGTATTAGCTCCGGTCTGTGGATCAACAAAATTTTCTGAATGATTCACAACTTCGTGCCTATATCCTTTATACTGGTCAATAGTCAAATAAGGTCGCCAACCATCTGAGACAATTACACTGCGATCAGCGCATTCATTCATTATATATTGATGCAAAGTTTGTCGATCTCTTTGTTCGACCACAAAAAACCGTCTTTCGACCAGTTCTTGTCCATGGATGGTATGCCGCCAGCAAAGAACAAAAACCCAGGGTCCTTCCACCCTTTGTCCGTAGTTACCGGCGGGATTTGCTTGCAGATAATTATCAACATTTAAGTAAAGCTGTTCCGCGGTTAAGTCTCCCAATAAGAGTCGGCCTCTATTATATTTTCGTTGCTCTCGAAGAAGGCATCCATCAACCTCTATTCGTTGGTTAAGTCCTCCCATCGGAGTTCTCTGATTAAATTTTCTTTCTCAGTCATCGCGAATTAAGTTATACCAATCACAAATAGTTGAATGAGATCGACCAGTTATCATTTTAACTATGATCTGAGGAATGTCAAGTGACCAATAGTAAAGCAATTCCAAAATATTGGCTAATTATAGTTTGCTATTTACACATCCATTAGTATCTGTATAAGTAAAAACGCACAGTTTATTCTATTAGACTGATATGTTTGACAAGCATTGCTAACACATCTTAAAGTCTTGATTCTTCTACCACGAGCAGTCCTGGTCGTCTCTTGTCGCTTATCCACATCTTATACAATTTTGCAAATTATCTGATGGCAAAAGTTAATGATTTTTAAGAAATTGAACTGTAGTTTCTTCAGTTGGTATAATTTGGTAAAAACCTTGAGCTAACATTTTCACGTCACTTAACCGACTAACGTGTGTTAAGACTTGGCAAAAATGCAATAATTTAACTTATGAATTGATACTGTTCTCATGATTCATTGGAAATCTTTTTATCAAATCATTTATTTTTCATGTAATGTCATATTGCATGTTAAAGTTTAGTAAGTATCACAGATCACATATTTGAGTTTAAAAAGTTCGTTAGATCACATATTGGAAGAATGCCCTTGGTGGGTCGCCAAACAAATTCCGAACATGAAATACAAGTACTGAGAAAGCTAACTTGGGAAGTGCACCATCTGAAAGCTCGTTTAGACTTTGCGGTTGCCCACGTATAGGACAAAGCCGTATTTTGTGGCGAAAAGTTGAACCTCAACAGTCCGGATGGATGTCAACATTATTGGCATAATTTTCGCGATAAATCGCACTTTTTTGGCGCAGTTTTGTTGGGGGGGGGGGCCAAAAGTTGATGAACTTCGAGCAAGTATTACTAGACAAGAGCAGTGAACTTTTATTAAGTGCAGTGTGTTACTTGGCTACCCTGCGTCTAAAGTTTATTCTGGTTTGTATAAAATTGCTAGAAGAGAAGTACACTTGAACCTCTCAATTGGAATCCTTCTGTAATGGAAATCCCCTCTATATCTCGATTACAACCTTTCGGCCCGAATTCATTCCCAATAGAGCCCCATTATATGATTCCCTCTATAACTCGATAACCTCTGTATTCCGAACTGTCAACACATGATAGAGTCTCGTATACTATAAGCAATACCTCTGTAATGAAAATTGTGTTTTAAAAGTTGACGCAAATTTGTAAAAACTAAAAGTGATGTTTAATGATATCAATACGTGTTTATGTCAAATGTGTATTTAAAATGACATCTAAATCAGTAAAACGAAACTAACTTATGCGATAAAAAACTTGACTGAAATCGAGGACTTCATAATGGAAGAGACCCCCGAAATGTTTGTCCACTTCTCCAAAGTCAAGAATGCAGTGAACGACTTGAAAGGCAAACGAAACTTAACTCAAACTTTAATTACTGTTTATTTTAATAAATTATAAACATATCACTTAATTTTCATTAAAACTTATGTAAAACCATTGAATTTAGTGTTATTTATATGTTAATAGAGATATTAAATTCATAAGTCATATATATTTAACACATAGATATAGTCCCTCTATAAGTAAATATGAAATTTTGGTCCCGAGCACTTTCCAATTGAGAGGTAGATGTGTATATAGTCTAAGAAGGGTCTATCAATTGTACCTGGAATTCTCTGAAGGAAAACGTTTGAGCAGTGAAAATTGCCAATATGAATGTAAAGAGCAGACAGCGATAGACGATGTACACAAAGAAATGTTAAAAGATCTATTACTAGAAGACAAAATATTGGAACTACTTGGGTACTTATTGGGTACTTTCGAATTTTCAGAAAATTTAGGTATCAGTACTGCCAGTACCAGAAGACTTTTAAAAAAGGTAGGGACCAAAAAGATTGCCACTTGATGGGTACCACATGATTTAACACCTACTCAAAAACAATCAAGAGCCAATATTTGTGATGGACATCTTCAAAGATATAACGCTGATAATGATATTCTGTCAAGGATTATTGCCATTGACAAGACATGAATTAAAAGTTATGACCCAAGTGAGCCTACAGGTTCTCGCCAATGAGGATTACCTGCGCAGCCACCGTAAGTTTTGATTCAATAAAAGGTTATAATTTTAGAATAATGCTAGCGGTCTTAATATACATTGTAGACCCACCAGAGTAAAAGCAATGATGCAAGATTGGAAGGTGATGATGATCGTGGCTTTTCATGGAAGTCAGGTGTTTGGTTATCGAATTTTACCAAGAAACGTAAATGTCAATTTTGAAATTTGTCAATTTTTTGAAAGAAGTAATACCCCCAGAGATAAAAAGAAAGCGGATTCGTAGTCCCATCATCCTCTACCATAATGCGACACCTACCTCATAAGCATAAGTAAATTAAAGAATTCTTTGAGGTGCATCGGTGATAGGAACCAAAACACCCCCGTATAGTCTTGATCTTAACCCCTGCGACTTCGATAGCATAGTGAGAATAAAGAGACCAAATAAAGATAAAAGATTTGCTAATGAAATTCAACTTCAAGCTGCGTACGAAGAAGCTATAAGAGGAATAAATTTACAAAATAGCGCTACTGGTATCAGACACCTCCCACCTCGCTGGGCCTTTGTCAACCTGATGGCAGGCGAATATATTCATTAGATGTATAATTATTATTTCGCTATTAAATATACTTTTAAAGATATGAAATTGCAATTTTCACTGATTCCATCTAATACATTACCCAAAATTAATTCATGTGACTTGTATGGCACATCTAATCAATAGAGTTGTTGGATGCATTCGTTGTCATCACAGACTTACAGATAAGTTTATTGCTGAAGTAAAGAAAATATTCACTAAATGTCGTGCACGAAATGAAATTTTCAAGTCTCTGGCACCCGGTCTGCCTCTGCCTCCAAAACCTGTCATAACTCGGTGATCGACATGTCTTAATGCTGCTTTTTATGCTAAACACTTTGACACTATCAAAATGATTATAAACAAATTTGATTCAAACGATGCTGTTTGTATATCAAATGCTAAAAAATTACTATCAAAATTAGACTTGAAGATAGAGCTCTCATATTTATTAAGCAATTTTCAGGTCATTCTTGATTTGGTCAAAAAACTGGAAGAAAAGAATCTCTTGCTCTCAACTTCAATTGATTGATGGGTTTGGAATGAAAATATCAATTGTTGGCAGACCGTTCGGTGATATCGTGGGGGAGAATTTTGATTATTTAATTAAAAAGAACAAAACTTAGGTCTCAAACAAATAAATGCAATTATTAATGGCGATGAAAATGAAATAATTGAAGATTTGAATCTTGAACAAATATCGTCATTTAAATAGGCTCAGATTACTTCTTGTGAAGTCGAACGATCATTTTCAAAGTACAAATTAATGCTAAATCAAAGAAAACATGGAATGCTCTTCGAGAATTTTACAAAAACATTGATAATTAACTGAAATTCTAACTTAACTTACTCCATCTATTTTTTATACATATTTTTGCATTTTTCTTAAATAAATATGGACATATTTTACGATTTTTCTTAAATAAGATGTTAGGCTCTACTTATAACTGTCTCAATTTATGAAAGCAATAGATTTATGACAGAAAACTGCCCAAAACGTAACTCAATTGAATTAGGATTCAAGCGACAATTAGTCGCTCTTACTATTGATGATGGCAGAAAGATGGTCAGGAATTCCTGACGAAGAGCACGCTAATGTTTCTTAGTCTAAACTTTTCTACACTTGAAAACTAAATTTTTCTAACTGTATAAAAAATGTAATTTCCTATAAATTTAAATTTAGTGTTTATATTAGACAAGTATATTTGCGAATTATATCCTACCATCAAAACCAAATATTTAAAATTGTTGTGACTTTTATCATAAATCGATTTTAGGAATTGGCATCAATTCATTTAACGAGTAAAGAATCGTTTCTAAATATTATTGATATCACATATAATTTTGAACATAAAGTAAAATTTCTAATTTATAAATATAAAATCAAATGAATAGTTCGACTTTTTTGACCACTCTTTCGTATCTAGTTTCTAAATAAACTTTATTATCTGGAGGAAAGTATACCGTTTCATTGGCTTCCTACCAAGACATACAATTGTAACAAAATAAGAGAATAGACTCGATAAATCATGTTTTGAATGAGAACTAAACAAACGATTACATTTCTGATGAATTCTTTCCCACTATCTATTGTGGAAAGGTGCAATTATTAACTGAAATCAAAACTTAAAGGTATATGTGCCAATGTATACATTTATGTATTTTAGTCTCAAACATAAGGTTCAGGTTCAAAAATATTCAATTAGTTAATGAGACTAAACGACTAAGAGTCAACATTGAATAGCAAGTTTTTGGCTCGGATTTGTCATGATTAAGAAGTTTTGGTATCTCCTGATAGAGAAGTTTCTCGGGGAGTGAAAGCTCGAACTGAAGCACAAGTAAAGCTCTGAAAAAGCGAGGAGTTCTTCGCTTTTCCTCTCAATAGAATGAAAAACGTGAAGATTTCTTGCTATATTATTCAATATCGAATTGGGCGGAGGGTACATTTTGGAATGATGTACAGTGAACTTAAAAACAAGAACTCTTTAATAAGAGAAGATAAAGATCTACATTTTGTTTGCTTTTTAAGATAAAAATTAACGTCAAAAATAAATTATGAATACATCAAGTAAACTTTGAATTGCAAACAAAACAAAATTTTTATTTCATAAATACATATTGAGGAGTTTTTAAGTTATTTTTTCTCATATATCTTAATTTAGTATATAATTAATAATTAAATTTGTTGAGAATGTGCTGTGTAGAAAGGGCCGATCAGTCGGCCAAAAAAGGACTAAATTTGATACTATTGTTATGCCGTTCTGGTTCGAGCTCATAAACCTAAACGCATAACTGGGGACTAAAATTAATTATCCAGAATTCTGAAACAAAATTTTACTAATTCTTAATATTAAACTTTGTTTGATTGCAATCTTTTATTTTCTTATAAAATTATAAGTATTTAAAATAATATCTCATAAAAATACATAAAAGGAATAAAATATAAAATTTAAAGGTAATGTCATTATTTTTTGACAAGTAAAAATATTATAAATATATTTAAAAGTCTTCACACCTTAAAAGATTTTTGCTTCTTTTTAACACTTTTTCACATTCGTACAGAGGCTCATGAGGTCCTCTCTTCGAGGCCGCAACCCAAAGACTGACTCTCCTTACAAGTTTTTTTAACACATCTTATATAAGCGAAATAGATTTGAGTTGTTATTCTCTTAAAACATTGACCGCATTTTATAGCAAACGTTAATACGATGATAACCTTGAAAGCGTTATTAAAGCATTACATAAAATATAAAGTATTTTTAAGATAACTAACAAACTATTTTAAAAGAATGAAAAACTGATTTAAAGTAAGAGAATTCATATCTGCATAACACTTCCGCCCCCCCCCCGAGAATTAGTTTATTGCAACAATTAGGCTGATATTCCATATTGAAGCCATATTAACTTTTCAGAACTTTGAAGCTTCTATCATTCAGATAAATTGAGTGACTGTATCTAAAATTTGAAAAAACAACCTTACATTTAGCAAATCCATTCTTAGTAATTGATAAATACTTTTTAGTAAAAGTTTGATCTTAATGTAAACTGAATTAAACGCTCGAATCGTAGTCCACTTCTATTTGCATGCTATTAGTGAAGAAATGTCCAATTGTTCTTTGACAGATTTTATCCATACCTCGTTTTCAATTTAGTACTGGTTTGATTCCCTTCTCTGAATTTCTTCTCTAGTATTGTTTCCACAAACCAATCTTCGTGTTGCTTCATGTGAATCGTACGAATTCCGACACTTGAAGTCGATATAATGAATTTGCATTCAATTTTCTAACAGTTTCAGGATATCTATCTGTTGTTGACTCAACTTATTTCGAGGATTGTTCGAACAAACCTTTAAGCCAGTGAGCGTTACGAATGGCAATCTCAGTTGCTGTACACGTGCATCCATTAAACCACCCACATTTCAATTTGATATTCTTGAGTCAGACTTCAATTTCTTCATTCAAATGGCGATATGTTTTCAATTCGAATGCTTAACCATTGAGTGAACACGTGCTGTGAACTGATACTTTATTCTTCACACGCTTAAAGTACTCCTTGTGATCACTTCCAGACAGATCAATCCCATCATCATCAAGTAGATGATGAACACAACATTTGGCACTGGAAAGGACTGACATTCTTTTGCATTGTTTGCAGTTAGTATTAAATCGTAACTCATTTTTGCCTCGCTGAACACTTTTGATAAAATAGTTTTTCAGTCATTTATTAAATATTAATAATAGAAATGGATTTAAAACTTTGAATAAACGTCACGATAGAATAATCAGTAATCAAATAGTACTTTCGTTAAACGATTTAATAACGATTATGTGAGAACTTTGATTGTTAGAAAGAGCCCATAAGTCATTGTGCTTTAGTGTCAAATCGGAGTCTTTATTGTTAAGTGACCAACCAAAATATTTTTCGTGGAGCGCATCGATTATTTAATCCGTTTGATTGAATACATACTCTTCATATTGATGTCCTATTGTGTCGTAATTCTAAATTACAACTATTCTTACTTTACTTTTCCATAATTATAAAATACTAAGAAAATTTCATAATCAAAGATACTCAAGTTTTTACGCATTTCAAGTGTGATCTGAGATGGGGCCAAGATCAACAGGTGCCCAATATCACAAACTCTTTTTGGCACAGTCACTGCTTCCATGTCGTGCACACCAAACCTTACAATTGTCATATCAACACTTTTCATCCTTCTGAACACTTCGCATTCAATATCTACTCCAAGTTACTGAATATTATATCAGTTCTGATTAGTGCTGAGTGTTTCAAATAAGACGTTTAACTATTTAAACCGAAAGCCTAAATGATTGATTTCAAATTAGATTATGCTTATTACTCACCAGCTTTTTGATACAATTTAAATGCATTTATGCAAACTATATATCATTTAAGTAAACTGAGTCTAATCAAAAAGTAGTAATTGAACGAAACAATTGATTTGAACAACTAGTTTATTAATTGAGTAGTTATTTTGGCGTGACTTTCAAAACAATACTGACTAGAACTTCAATTGCAAATTAGATTAAATTAAATGAAGTTGAATTCAATTCAATTCAGATTGAATTAAATTGAATCATTTAAAGAAAACTGATAACGATGGCACACAAACAATTGGAATGTATCAAAACATGTAAAGTGATTATCACTAAACTAAATATTTTATATTATATAAAATTAGTTGAATTGCAAATATCACAAGTTGTTCAGTAGAAGTACGATTAGTTGACTTCATTACTAAGCTGATTAATTTGACCACAAGTTATACTTTGTTGAAACGTCATCAGAAGTTATTCGGTATAATACTGTACTTAAAATTATGTGATTGGCTAATCGATCGTTTGACTCTTTTACCAGCATTAAAGTTAGTGGTTGTGTCTTCATGAGTGAGTTGAGTGTTTATACCATATGGACGCAAATGATATAATAAGTACTCCAATACATACATCATGTTTGGGTTGACGTAATGAAATGAAATGGCTGTGTCGCTACAACAACCCATTCCCTTAAAATCAATTCAAATTAATTAGATTAAATGTCCAATTCGGACTTCGATTCTGATTCAAAATTCAATTCAGATTCGGATTTAGACCTAGATCCAGATCCAAATTTTGATTCAGGTTCAACTCGAATTCAGATTCGAATTCGGGTTCGAACTATAAATCAAATTCTAAATCAAATCGAAACCACTTCATAAATCCCTATTAGTCAATAAGACGAGATCTGATGGAAGATCTCGTAGAACCTTAGGATATCTTATCTCAAATAATGAGTAATGGCAATGACTCACTTCTTCAGACGGATAATAAATATACTTCCAATACCAGAAATCTTTGTCGACATGACCAGGAATGACGTGATGTTCAGGTACAAACGGAAAGAACCTTCCTCTACCCAAACTATCTCTAGAATCACCAGCGGCGACACCGAGTGCTTCTAGACACTGACCCATATCGACATCTTCTGCACCACCATCTTTAGCTTCTTTACATTTGGGTGTGTGATCAACACTTAATCCTTTTTCGACAAATAGTCTCAGAGCTTCTCTACTCAATACATAACCGGCTCCACCAGACATATAACTGAAATTAATCAACAATCAGTCAAACACAACTGTGGACAGGTTGGCTCAGGTTAGTTGACATACCCCTGATGAACATAAGGTTTGAATCTGCACCCGAAATAAATAGGTTTGGAAGAGTTTTGGCTGGAGAGGAAGTATCTTAAATTTTCTACAACAACATAAGTATCATCATCAGCTTTCATGAACCAGTCAGCCTCATTTAGATAATGATGATATGAGTAATTAAACGCAGCCCTTGTTTTCGCCCATAATTGATCTCTCCCTTCGTGTACCTCTAGTTTGACTGTTGGTAGACTTTTTTCATAGGTTGAGCTCATAAATAGTAGCACATTACACCTTCGGCCCCATGTCGCCTTCACGTGTTTGGCTTTCTTATCGTGGTTCTCTGGGTTTGTCATTATCCAACACAACACTCGTACTCTTTCCGATAAATTTTTTGCGACTAAGTCTTCGTCTGAAATAATACATTAATTGGAATATGTATTAATTGAAATTATATGCTAATTCAAACTATATATTAATTTAAATTATATATTAAATCTTATCACTTGATCATAAACAAATTGAATATGTCAGATATCTAATGATTTATTGCTTGTGATGGTCTCAAACTTTGTTATATAGTCTTCAGTGCTTTTGATCATCAATGCATGCTTTGAATAGACTAATGTTTCTGATTAATTGGTAATAATTATTTAGAGCCCATATGTTTGGGTAAAGAGTAAATTTGAGTTTAAAATTGAATAAAACACCTGTTTATAAAGTTTATGTAACGCAATAAAATTTGATTACATTATCAAATGTTTACGAAAATGTGATCAATAATTAAACAGAAAAGTGTTGAAAAGATTCGTATTGGCTCCACGTGAACACATTTCAAATGTTTTATGATTAAAAGAAAATACTTATCTGCAATTCATTGTAAGACAAGAAGAAATACTTACAAATATTTATCAATCATAAGCACAAAAATATAAAGCGATGAGTAGACAGATGCTAATCAAACAATTAGATTAACCCCAATTGATTGTCATTTACTATATTTGATCATATTTCGTTTGCCTAACCTGTTTTCGAGATACACCTTATTTTTCATTACTCATTTCATTTTTCACTTAACTCATTCTAAACAACATAATTATAAAAGTTTGAAAATAATTCAAAAATTAGTCTAAATCTTACTATGAGTTTAACTTTTGATATAATACTCTTTATTTTGATCCTATGTTTCCTTATTATATAGCAAACAATTACTCGTGAAATAACTTTAAAAATAATTTGTTAAAAGCAAATCTGGTCTCAATTCTCAGAAGTCTCAGGTTCTCTTGTGCATTAGGCATTAGATTGAAGTTTGTACCATAATAATTACTTACAACTTCAGCTACAAGTCGAGCCATAACTTGAATTATTAGAAAAAATCGTTTCAAATGACTGGTCATGCAATCGGCAGACAAGAAAATAGTACTCACTTGAAAAAAGCGATTCATTGTTATAGTTTAAAACCTTCTAAAATAAGCTAAAAGTTTAGTTAAAACCTAAATAGATTTTAGTCGAGAGTATTAACGGAAATCATTATATAATTTGGCAAATTGAATGACTGACAAAAAATAGTAATTGTTACGCAAAATAGCAATAAATAGTCATTGTTTCAAATCAGTGCTATGAAATTCTAAATCTAATACTAGTTATATGAAAGATAGAACTCTATAGGACTGACCCTAACTATTAATAGTATCCTGCTATATACATATTGGGCTGATATCTCATTTAGCCATTTCATTATGAAATCATTATTTCCCTGTATATCTTCCTGTGTTTATCGTTTTCAAGTACAACTACTAAGGCTTCCAAATCGCTATACAATTAGTTTACAATAAGTTTATAATGATTTTAGAATAAGTTCACAATAGGTTTACAAGTTTAAAATAATTGTGCAATAAGCTCACAAAGACAGCGTGACATTCGCTTGAGGCACAGTTACATTTGCCAATGAATAATACTTACAGATGAAGCTACATAACATCGTTAGATTGTGTAATCAAACTTATAGACTACACACTAGCGAATGAGTCAATAGAGGCATAATTAGCCTAACAATGGATCAATTCAATCATGAATCTTATTATGTATAAAAATCATTTCTTATATTCAATTAATCCATAGTTTAGTTAACTAAAAAACTAACGATTAGAGGGATATATTACATAATATGATTACTATTTGTTAAGTTAAGTAACATAAACACATAGTTATTAAGGTTAAACACAGTTATAAAACTAATATTAATGTTATATAAAAGAAATAATGGAATGTATAAAACAAATAATACTAACCTTTATGAAAAAGTTCATCATGACTATGAAATGAGACAGGAGATGCAGGACCTATAACATTATCTAAATTATGGTGATCATGAGGATCATGATCATCATCATCATGAGAATGAGAGTCAATTTGTGCAGGTATGAAAAAGGTAGATCCACTAATACCAACTTTCTCCCAATTGACTACCGTTAGTAATAAATACGCAAAACTAAATCCAAATGTCATTCCCATCGCTAGTGTTAGTAAGAAATTGCGAGATATTCTTGAGCTTGGTTGTTGGCATAATACTGACTGCCGAACTGTTGGCAACATTTTCAATAATCTAAATCATAAATATACCAATTTTCTCTTAGTTTCTTTCATCAAAACTATTTTAATCATCAAAATCATTTAGACCATCATAATCTCACGTCTGCCACAGTATATGAAGACTTTGAGCCTCAGCTCACTCTGAATTCGTGAATAAATCGAGTAAATACTTGGTTCCCATATCTCAAATATAAGTCTGATTACAGTCTAATCAAAATTATTTCAGAAATTAATTGAAAAAAATTTCAATGACAACATATATTGACTTTGAAAAAAATAAATACTCAGAACTTGATTTAATATAATAGAATCAAATATTATCTCGATTTAAGAACAAGCACGTTAGAGCCTTATTTGAGACACTGTCCCAATTAGGTATTCAAAACCACGAGAATAACAGACTTTCACACTAGCCCACAAATCCCCAAATGTGAGCTCAACTCTCAGATAAACACCACTTAAGGATCAACACACGTCTTCGTATACTGCAGTTGATCGCAGATATTTACTACTACATCATATTTTAAACCATCAAAATATGAATTACTTTAATTTTATCATTTTGAAAACTTGACTTAACATCTTTAATATATCACTTAATAAATAACTTTATATTTAGTAATAATTCAATATTTAATAAGTTTGAATCACTTCTTCAGCTGCAGTCACAGATGTAAACTAATAGCTACTTCAACAATTAGAAGTTATAACAGATTTGACTGATTTAGTTGTCTCATCTACAAACTAGAATACTTTGATCTAATTGATGTATATTTTGCTGCGCTATTATAGATCAGATCAAATGCTTTTTTATGAGAACATAAACGCGTTGTTTGCAAAACAAAATGGAAAGTTTCAAATTTAGATATAACTATAAACGAGAATATCATGTATATTAGAGATTATATGATTTGAAATTTATATTGTAACAAATAACTTTTAGTAACTTCGAGACCACACAAACTAATGCACTTTCTATTTGCTCATTAATTTCTAACTAAATGCTTATCTTTATGCCCTTTATTTATAACTCATGCGATACATGAGAATGTGAACCCAATCAAATTTACTTCTTATATTAATCTAGTTTATTTTTATATATCATAAAATTATTTCTTTTAACTAGTATCTTATTCATATTTAGAGCAAACAATGGCAATTAATTTCTCTATGCAGCTCTAACTTTCAAATACGTTAAACGAAATGCTGAAAAAATATGTTTGAAATGTGTTGCAAATATACTAAAACAAATATGTTGAAACTTACGTTTTAACATATTTAATAAAATCTATTATTAGTAATGGTTTAAGAAATATAGATTAGCTACATTCAATATAAACTAAGTTTTCAATTTAAACTTCAACTATAGTTATCACAATCGTCGGCCATGTTTTACTTGGCCTAAGTTCATACTAGTTTACAAAACTTTGGTTAACTGTTATGATCAGAATTAATGGATAACATGTGACTAACTAAAAGACTATATGAAAGTAAATTTGATGATAAACCGAGTTATGATATAAGTGACTCATCGTAAACAGAACTAAACAACAAACAATATATACTTACAAGAGTAGTGAATTAGTTAAATAAGGTTTTCATTAGTTAATTAAAATATGTTAAACGGTGATGAAAACACACACGCAAACAGACCCAATGGCCGACAATTGTTATAATAATCTTATCAGGTAAAGATAAGACAATGTAAAATATAAATACTATATTATTGTTATATCTTATTTGCTCTGTTCGCAACTAGTTCTACATTAATAGTAAATTATATCTATTTGAACTGCTAATCTTTTCTGACTTTTCTAATTAGACTCTTCGTTAGACTCTTTATTAGACTCTTTTCAATGAAATTGCTTAAAGTTTAATAATTAGATAATCAATTGAAGCTTAATTGATAAAAGAGTATCAAACTAAGCTTATTTAACATAATAAATTTGATGCTTAATACTTTAGTTTTACATCATTAATTTTATTTCTACTTCATCAATTACTTTTCCATTAATACTGTTTCTTTACTTAATTCAATAACACTTTTTTCAATAACTTTTCATAGTAATACTTTTCTAATACTTTTCAATACTTTTCAATACTTTATCTTTAATACTCTTTTCAATACTTGTCCTAATACTTTTCAATACTTTTCAATATATACAATATTACATTTAATTATTTAAAAATCAGATTATTTAGTAAATTAACGGCTAGTTTCTAATAATGAGTTTTTCAAATTCATTTTTAAATAGTTAAATATCACTTTTGATTATTTTATGGTAAAGTCACTCCCCTTTATAATTAGTACGTTTAGTTTACTGTATCTTTTGCTCCCTTTCTCATTGCCATGTTTTCTAATCATATTGTTGTCTACTTTTCATCGGATCGTAATTTATGTATTCATCATAAATACGAAAACCATTACTATTGCGTAATAATAAGAATAAATATCGCTTTGGATGAGTCAATACAATCAAATTAAGTCTAAATATTTGAAAGTTTGTTTAAATTTATTAAATATCAATAAGTAGTATGAGTGCTAATAGAAGTTCTGACAACGCCTCAGTTCGACCCAAGATTAGAAGTCATAACTCAGAAGTATTTCATATTAGATATGATCTCATTTTTCATAAATCACTCACTAATTTGTTTGATTTTTCTAGAAATTCATCGGAGAACCACTTGAGAAAAGAAGTATCAGATTTGAAGATAGAGATGGAATACAGAGATACTATCCAGCACTGGTTTGCATTTTAATTAATTAAATAGTTTTAAGTTATATTCATTTGACTTCAATTCAAATAGAGTTTAATATAAACATGTGTTGATTATCACGTGGATTCGCTCAACTTTAATTGAGATAGAGTTTAATATAAAACATATGTTTATTAACTTCAAGTCAATCAATTCAACTTTAACTCAATTAGCTTTGTTTTAAACTGACTCATTTTACGTATTAGTCTAATGAGTAATTAAAATTGTGTCCTTTCGTCGTTTACATCAGTTTTGATTAAATGAAAATAAGATGCTTTTGAGTTAGATCTCAATTAGAAATTGTAATACGGTTCCTATTCGAAATCATGATCAATAAGTGTATATAACTTACACACAAAAACTTAGTAATCGTCGATAAAATCCAGAAGTGATGCGCTGTGATGACATGCTTTCCATCAGATCATAATATCAAAGATATTAATAAACTTATAGAATATTCTATATAATAATCGAAACTAATTAAATTTAGCAACAAATTGATGCGTATTACAGATAGGTTGACACATCAGTAGCCTTGTTGTTATCAAGAATTGTAAGTTTTTGAGTGTACAGTCAGATACCAGTACTAATGCCGTGAAATAAGATATTGAACCTATTATTAGTGAATGTGACGATTATGACATTTTTGTAGTTTGATCTTTGACAAGTGACTTATTTGTAAATTATTTTAAAGCACATCCGTTTTTCACACTCTATGGTGTTCATCAAGTACAAAATTCCTCCGATCGAGACGATTGCTGATTTACATTTAAACGGAGATAACTTGGAGAACAACCACGAAATCCAGAAATGGGTCTCACACGTCCAGAAATATGAAGAGATGTTGAAAGTACTACTAAGATTGCAGCACCATCAGTAAGATTTAGATTGATTTAGAAAGTAAGAGAGTGAGATTAAATTGATGGTGATTTTGGTTTAGGTTTTGGTCCACTTTGGTATATGAGAAAGGTTTACAAGTTAGTTTAGAGTCATATTTACGTTTAGCTCCAAGAGATCATGATTTGCATAACTTTATGATTACCGATCAAATGAAAATAGCTGTCAAAAAAGTTCATCTTCTCATATTTAAGTTATACCTTCGCATGTCTTCCTTCACCGAATCGAAGGTAAGCATCCTATACCTATTTGTCCATATCTAAAACCACTCTATCCTTCCTCTATACTCCATGAATTGAAAAGAGCTGTAATTATTTGCAGACAAACTTCATATCACCAAATACTTTCGGAAACCTTATTTATGAAAACTATCTATTTGACATTCCAAAAATGATTGATTTGTCCGTATTATATGGAAATACGAATTGCCAACACTTACTGATCAGAATGCTTTCCAATGTGATTCAATGTCAACCGCGATATCTTGAAGACATATCAAAGGCCTGCACTGATATATTCCAAGCCTTAAATTTGATTCAAGAGAAGTTCGGGATCGATGAAAATCAACTGAGCAATTCTTCAAACTTAAAATACTTCGAATGGTCTGAATTGCAGAATATTATCACTAATTTAACTGACATTAGTGTTAGTATACGAATGTTGTTGATATCAGTGCCACAATCTGCTCATATCTATAGAACAGCCTCTATTGAGAAAATTATTGTTGAGTTTTATAATAGAGTATTTCCTTTACTACAACAAGAGCTCAATCATAGATTTGTATCAATAGAAAACAGTGATTTGTAAGTTTGTAAAGAGCATTGTGATTTGAGTACTAATGAGTTTTTCCAATAGAATCGCTGATGGAATCAAACACCAAATACTGATAGCTCGTTCTAGCTTTATTCAAACCTTTAGAGACATTATTAAAATATGCTTCTTCGACCAATTATTCAATCAAAGGTATAACTAATACGTCGTTTAAAGTGGTTCCAATAATCCATTTTATCTTTTAGTTTAAGTGCGGATGCAAAGCTTTGCCTCATCGATGAATTGATCGATATGTTGACTTTAGCCTCATATGAAAGAAGGTTTGTCCACTTGAAAGCTAAGACAAACTTAATTGTGACATTCTAATGAATCATTGTTTATATAGTTTCATATCAGACTATTGTAGTCAATATCCAGTTGAGCAAGACTTTTCTTGGCTTTCACAGCATTCGGATGTGACTGAATTCAAAAGGGTAGACAAGGCTCGTATTGATTATCTGATTAGTGTAATTAAGAGCAGCATTTCTCATGATAAACCAAAAAGGCCAACGGTTGACGATAAGAGAGATGAGAAGCAAGCGAAAATGAACGGTTTCGCTAATGGTGGAGAGATAAATAGAGTGGATGTAGAACAGATGAACGGTGTTGATATTGAACTTGAATCACAGATTCAATACATTCGTGAAATTATTCCTGATTTAGGACCAGGCTTTGTTGAAAAGTGTTTGCAATTTTATAACTTAGATAATGAAAAGGCTCTTAATGCTATTCTAGAAGATAATCTTCCTCCACAATTATCAAAATTAGATCGTAGCTTACAAAGAGTGCCAAAAAAATCCACTGAAGCTCCACTAAAGAATGAAGAAAATCAACTCCCAGTTAACGATAGTTCAACTTCCGAGATTGAAATTCCTGAAGTTATTGATGAAAGACAAAATATTTACGATAACGATGAGTTTGACATTTTCCGTAATAAGAATGTAGATTTGACTAGAATTCATAAGGGAAAAAGAGAAAAAAATACCTCACTAATTGATAATCAAACTAAACAGAAAATCATGTCTATTCATCATAAAACTTTGGAGGAGGATGAAAAAAATGACAATTACTATGACTATGAGCAAAATGATAATTATTATGATGATGAATATGATGATACTTATGAGGATGATACTAGAATTGATTTGCCTAGTGATAAATTGATGGATGAACTTGTCAGTCAACAAACATCTTATAAGAATAGTGATAATGCTAATGATAATTATTACAAAAAGTCGAACTATTCTAGAAAATCACATTATAAATGATTCGCTTCAGTCTTAATAATAAATATTCAGATTTTGTAGTGATTTCTTAAATAAACTTTATTCGATACACGAACTTATTGCTATTAAAGTTATTGAATTTCTATTTACATATGGTTCAAGTAATAAATTGGTTCAGGTTTTAAATGTGATCTAATGAATAATGTATTTTTATACATTCAAAGAAAACTGGATTGTATGCGTTAGAAAATGACTAATGAATAAAGTTGATATTAATTATGCAAAAATACCGTATTAAGCTTAAATACCAACATTTCTAAAGTCAATTCAGATTTTGACAGTTCTCTTATAGCTCATTAGAGAAGTATTGATAAGCGATGCTTTACAATCAACTTATAAGAAAATGATCGAATCTGAACAGACTTTAATAAAAGCTTAACTTAGAACTTCAATCATATTAGTAGAATCAACATCAGGATGATTAGTCTTAAAATGACTTCTTAAACTATCTTTCCATTTAACAGCTTTACCACATATCTTACAAGCGTAATTTTCAGTTGAATTTTCATGAACTATTTTCACATGATCTATCAATGTTTGATTGCTGCTATATGCCTTAGTGCATCTACTACATTGATAACTATTTCTTTTTTTAATATTTTTTGATTTATTTATGCTTGTTTGTACTATCTTTTCATTTGTTTGTGCTATTTTCTCATTACTTTGTGCTATCTTCTCATTGCTTTGTACCATCTTCTCATTGCTTTCTTTGTTTGAGAGCATTTTTTTCCTCATTTGACTCACACCAGGATTTGACAGCAATGTATTACTGGCTGGACTCACATTTCGTGTCACTTTTACTGCATTCACTTTGGGTGCAATGTTTGTCTTCCTCACCAAAGTGGTCCAATTCGGCACTAATTTCTTCTCTGAAGAACTAGTGTTTGAATCCCTTTTTTGAACAACTTTTGGATCTGATATGTACATAATTGCAGACGTTGTCGGAACTGATACTGCAGCCGAAGTCGACCTAAAAGTCATGGCATTTGGGACCAAATTATAGACATATAACGGTTCAGCAGATGTGTTTGGTTTGATGGCAGAAACTGAACCGTTATTTATGAGTAATCTTGTGGTGAGTGCTGGTGGTGTCGAATGAGGATACCTTTCATTTGGGTTAGTTTTAGTTCGGCTTTCCTTCGCAATAGTTATCTGTTCAACTGGCATCTCAGTCGCAGATTGTTTACTACTTTTGTCTTTATTAACTTCATAATCGCAATCGGAATCTTCTGAATCACACAATACGTCACTTGGATTCAATTGAATCAATAGTTTTTCTGAATCTGATGTTTGATCACTTGCTGAATTGATCTTTTCAGTCTTTTGGTTAGTTTGCGTTGAAGTTTGGTGTGGAGTTTGAGGTAAGTTTTGGTCACAAGTTAGACCAGATTCAGGTGTAGAATTAGTTGGAATTGTATTTTGATATTTCATTTGTTGTAATTTGAAGTGATGCTGTCTCTCTTCATATGAAAGCTGCGAGAATCGCGATGATTGTTGCGCAGAAGAGCGCAAACATCGCGAAAATACAATATCTAATTCTCCTGAACTTTTATTCTTGGATTGTGTCGTCATTTTAACATCTTTTTGAGTTGAGTCTGGACTCAATTCAACTATTTTTACAGGATGAGTTTTTCTTCCGGCCATATTTATAATAGATTTTTCATTTATTTCATTAGTTTGTGCGCCATTCAATTTAATTTGTTCAGAAGTTTTAGCACTATTTGTCTCCTTCTGAATCGACTTCGTTTCTTTACGTTTCGATATAATCGATTGAATATTGCTTTTGAAATCTAGTGGTGAATCAGTTGATTCTTCGCCAAGATGCGAGTCTTGGTCACTTTGATTATCTTCGACTTGATTTGAAACTTTAGTTCGTTTCAAAATTTGGTCTTCCGCTGAGTTGGTTTCTGCATCCAAGTTTTCATTATCTGATTGTTTATCACTTATATCCACCGAATTATCACAACTGAAGTCGTGATTTTCTTCGTCTTCATCTCTTTTTCTCTTACGTTTTCGATTATAATAATCAATAGATTGAGTATTAATATCATTGAAATTATGATCGAGAGGTATCAACAATTGAGTTAAATCATTAATACAAAGCGCTTTAGCACTTCTCTCGACTGAATCCAATTGATGTCTCTTAAGTGAAGCCTTTCCGCAATACATCAACTCAATCAATATCTTCAGATCATCGAATGGGATGTCTTTCAAGAAGACGTAAGACTTATGGCAAAAGTGATCGTTGTTTGAAGCAAAGATTTGTTTGAAATATGTTGACCACGAGCTCAACACTAATTTATGTGCTTTAATCTGTTCTTCACCACAATTTATAACCACATCTGTTAGACTCTCGTCTCTAAACATTTGTTCAAACGATAGCCAACAATGACTTCGATTAGACAATAAGTTGATATGGATTTGATCAGCAGTAAGGTTTAGATTAGATGACATTCCGATGGATGAGTCTGAGAGTTGATGTAAATGATGAATAAATATTATGCGTAAAGTTTGTAATTAGTGCCTAATTAGTGCCTAATTAGTACCTAATTAACATTAATATTATCTAAGATAGAATTGATTGATTTTACTGTTTCAAACAGTAATTATTATTATTTTTAAAACTTCATTTATTAATGATGTCCGTTTATCTTACTAGTCAATAAAATACGTCCACATTTTATTATTGGCTTATGTTTTGTAAGTTTTTTCGTCTAAAGTTTTCGTTAAACTTTTGCGACACTTTAAGCTATTAAGAAAACTAATCTTTTATTAAGTATTGAAAGATTCAATCGATAGTAATACAACATTATTTCTATTTTCATATGCCGCAATTTTATTCTGGATAAAAAATTACGAAAGAATGGCTTATAGATCAGATAAACAAAGGATTTGATTCTTAAAGATTGATTATTAGCAACTAACATAGCATTACGAACAATTTTTTCAGAAACTTCTTCAGAAAACAAACAAATTCAATAGTAGTTATTGAATTGAACTCATCTTCTAAAAGTTACATTTGAGTCCCAATTCATTCTAAATCTAATATTTTGTATGTATTCAATCTCAACAGATACATTGTTTAAAGTTGAGTAAACATTCTTTGATTGGAATTTCAGATTAATTTATTATTTAAGTTGATATTAAATTTGTGAAATACAGAGACAAAACCCGAACGGAATCATCATGAGTTAACTTGGAATCATTAGAATCAAAAAGTGAGTATTATCAAGAAATGAATTTAGTTAAACTAAAGGTAAGAATAACTTATGCTAGAACACTTTATATTGAAAGTCAATAGCCTTTTGTTGAGCCATCATTTGAAGTTGTTCAAGTTGATTTAATCCTAAACCAGGCCATTCTATAATTGAAACTTCTTCTAAATTCTCACATTTATCTAATACATCCCTAAGCAAAGGAAAGAATTGAATTTGGAAGGAATGGAGAGACTTGAGACTTTCTAAATCGTGAGGTTCAGCATAATTTTTGAAGCTATATTCAATATGTAAAGACTGTAACTTTTGAATAAATGGAATAGTTTGTAGACTTAACTGAATATTAGTAAATTTAATATCTTTAAATTGTAAATTTACTAGATTATGATAGTATTTAGATATTCCTATAAAAATATTTGCAGATATTTCTCCGTTAACTAATCTCAATCTTTCAATAGTATGACTGAATTTAGATTTGAATAAAATTTCCATTATCTCGTCTGGTTCATCACAATCATCTTCCGCATCCTCGCCAACATTAAAGTCCAAAGTCAAGCTTCTAATTAGTGTTAATTCAGTGATTTTATGATAGTCTTGACGGTGATAGTTCTTACAGCTTAAGTTCAAAGCTTGCAACTTGACAAATTTAGCTATTCTCGTGAACACACCCATGGTATTTATATAATTCTCATTTGAGGACAATCTTAGAAACTCCAGATGCTTAGCATTTCCCTTCAAAAGGTTTACGATCACATCGAGTAGAATAAGTTTATCTGTCTCTAGATTTTCAATACGAATATCGATAGAAGCAAAACGTAGTTTAATTCCGAATTCAGCCAAACTATCATAACTGAATAGTGATTCTCCAGCGTAGATATTGATCTCAATTTCTGTGAGATTTTTTGCTTCTCTGAAAAACATATTAGTATTAATATGAAAGTCATTGGGATCCGTACAGTCTTTCACAGTGTATTTGTTATCGATTGATAAGTGTTTTATTTTTGGCATTATATCGAACACTAGTCTGTCCCAAACTCCTAACTCCCTGATCGTCACTGAATCCAAATGCAGACAAATTAAATTCTTGCAATACTTATGAACAGCTGATATTATCTCACAATCAAGTGTTGATCCTCTCAAGTCCAAAAACTCAATATATGGTCGCTTTTTTATGATTTGCAAGAATTCACTCTAAAAAAGATAATTCAAAAATATTTAATGAAAAGTCAAGTTCGAATTAACTCCAAACCTAATAGATTTTGCAAAGAATTAGTTTTTTCAAACTTCAGGCCCAAACCTCACTAAAGCGTCAATGTGGGGGCTCGTAGGTGGAAGTTTCTAATCGTTGAAAAATATTCTTCAAATGTCACTGCATATCAGAGGAATAGCAAAAAACACTCGACTTATATTTAAAGTGATGCGATCTATTAAAAAAAGAAACTTGTAAAAGATTCAATGGGGAAAAATCGAACTTGAAAAAATGATTTAGACCCCATGTGATAGTTTGAACCGGAAGTGTATGAAAAATTGAACTTTCGAATTTGTGTCAAATTGATTCTAAATAGATTCACTTTTTCCAATAAAGTCTCAGAAAAATGATAGTTTTCACTCCTCATAAATTGACACGAATACGAATACAAAATCTTCCGTGTCACTTTTTCGGATAATTTTTTGGGTACTGGGCTTTTGGATCCTCGGTTTTCGGGTGCTCGGTCGTCGGGAACGTGGTTTTCGGAGCTCTGTTTTCCAAATCTAAAATTTTATATAACTGCTATATGCGATTCGTGGCTTTGAAGTTGCCTTTGAGTATAACTTGGAGAAATTGTTGGTATCTCTATATATGCAACAGTTAACTAAATATTTAAGTTTCAAATATCCAATTTTACCTGAAAGTTCAGTCCAATTACTGATACATTTTCAATTCGAGCTGTAACTTGAACTTTGGCTATAAACAGAAGCTACCCATCTTCAATTATGTAAGTTCTTAGTGATAGTGATTTGGGGACTGAGTGTGTCATTTTTTAAAAATTGATTTTGACCCCCTCCCCAATGAATCTATTATAAGACGCTTTTTTCAAAAGATCACTTCAATTAGTCGAAGACTTTTTTCACTATTTCTCCGATATGATAAATGAAGAATATTCTTCAACTATCCAGATGAAGTATCATAAACACTATTAAATTTATATGAATTAAATGAATTAGTTAGTGAACTATTGCTTCAGATACTTATGAATTATTATGATAAAGCATATACAAAATCAAAAAGAGTTACATCGAGAATTTATTCATTAATTAATCACAAAGGCAACTGATTTAGTATAGGTTAAGTATTATTCAATACAACGTTTAAGAAACGGTTTTAAAACAAGCACTTTCTTTACCTATCTTTCATACTAGTATGGATTCAGATTCTATAATATAGAATTCATATTATAGGATGAAAGCATGCTAGAAAAATAGAATCGAGAATGCTCCATTCTTAGAAACAACACTTCGGTCTGTTTCTGATTATTAAATTGAAAAACGCTCATATAGTTATTGCATTCTTAACCATTCATTTCGATCAGGCTTAACATCATGTATTAATACTAATGACATTTTCCAAGAATGAACTACTTTAGTCTCAAAGATACTCGAAAAGAAATTGATTGCTAATTATTTGCTTATATTTTGTGCTTAAGTTCAATAAAGTACATTAAATATTAGAGAAATCATAGAATAGTTTTGAATTTAATTTCAAATTAATATGACAAATCTATTTCGACTAAAATTCACCAATCAACATTTGATAAAACGGTTTTAGGCATTTATGAACTTTTAAACTTTGAACTATTCATCAAATATTTATCTACTAATCTAACTATTCAATATTTTCTTAAATCAGCATTAAGACAGAATTTTTGAAAATTAAGGAATTGAATCAATAAAAATATTCTTCAATGCTCGAGAAACGATACCACTCTCTAATAGATACAATATTTTACGAAACATTAAATGGCACAGAAAGTCAACCATTAAAATCAACAATGAAAAACAATTAATGTGATAATCAGAAACAGTCGGGAATATTGTCTCTAAAAAGTACACCATCGTTGATTTGGCAGACATTAAATATATAGTTATGTTTTTTATAGTTCCATAAAACTGCTTTTAGTGAGAAGTCTCAAACTCAAAACTCTAATGAATTATATGAATCTAAAAACAAACCTTTTTGAAGCAAATAATATCATCATTTTTTGAATGATGCTCAGGTGAAGAGCACTGCCAGCGATCTATTTTATCATATATATTTCGAAAATTAGCTGAATCTTCATTAAATCGCAAAATAATGCCTAAAGTCTTTTGTTTCAACAGATAAAAACCAATAATGAGTTTCCATCGTTTACAAACTAATCTACTGCTTAGTTTTTCCAAACAATCTAAATAGTTGAAAATATTTGTTAACACCTCGTTTGGTAAATCATTAATTGATATATCTCTATTCATCACTTCAGTTAAGTTTGTATCAATTCATGGAAATACGACTTTAGTTATGTTTCTATGAATTCATTAAATATGAATTCAGTCAAGTATGTATGAGTTAATGAAAATGTGAGTTGAAAATCTCCCTCAAAACTGTTATCATTATGAACTTTCAAAGTCAACTATCTTTGCAGACAGAGTACGATCGATGCAAGACTGTTTTCATACCTTTGCACCATAACAAGTGAATTCATTATAACAATACTCGATATAGTGAATCACTAGGGGCTAATAATTTTCATTATCCATAACGAGGTTGCACTGTAAAGTTGTTATTTTGAATAAGTTAATGGGTTTGGGGAGAAGATGACTATAACTCAGATCGGCTAAAGGGGGATTCACTTGCGGAGGTATTACTGCAGTAAATAAGTAGCATCTACTCAACAGTCTGGTTATGTAACTGTTGCTATGGTTTTATGTCTGCTATCTTAATATTGCATATTCTGCTATCTTAACATTGCATATTCTCCTATCTTAATTTTGCATATCAACTATTCGTTTTACTTCTGATAATTTTCTTTTCCTTCTTATCGCTGATCTATTTTTACATTCATTGATTGTGATATATCCTCTCCGCTTACTTTCTTGACTAACGTTTGAAAGTCTGGGCAAAAGTCAAAAATGAGTTCATTTTAAAGTAACATAACTTTAAAGCCTTTTCACAGACTGTGTTTGAGTTACAAACAGTTTAACATGAATGTTATGCAAATTTGCAATATATCGAGTGTTAAAGATTTTAATGAACTCAAGTGATCGTACTAAACAAAATAAGCATTTGAAGAAAAAACAAAATAAGTATTCGGAGAAAAACAAAATTAAACTTTTTATGACTTTTACGACTCTGTCAATTCTAACAGTATTGACGCAAAAAAACGTTTTATTTTTATGTTCTCTCCTAGTATTTAATTCCAGGAACTCAAACAGCTTCACTATTATTTAAACTGAGAATGAAAATAAATTGATATAACTTGTAAATTATTTGACTGACTTTTCGTTTGAATCGATAACAACAAAAAGAATAGATATAAATATGAGTTGTTTGACTAAATGACGGCTTAAACTCAGAGTTTTCAACAGTAAAAATTGTTTATTAGATGAAAGTCCATCCTAAATGGTTCTATAGTTGGTATATAATGTTTTTCTTAAC
The DNA here is from genome assembly GCA_018873245.2 of Archegozetes longisetosus. NCBI lineage: Eukaryota > Metazoa > Arthropoda > Arachnida > Sarcoptiformes > Trhypochthoniidae > Archegozetes > Archegozetes longisetosus. The sequence goes on along the minus strand of JAEMBT020000009.1, from coordinate 11,500,168 downwards.
CTAAAAACTCTTTAATCTATTCGACTATTACTTCAAGTGAGTAGCCGTAGTGATATTTTACATTTGAATTTATGTCTCATCTCACTGTTAGATTTGATTTTTGATCTAATCATTTATTAGTACGTTCTCATCATGACTGTAGAAATATGTTTCAATCAAATCGATCAGATATATGAGATTGCGATTGATGAAAATGTGTCGTAAACTTGCTATGCTTCAAATGTGAATCGTTAAGATTATATTTTAAAATAGCTATCATTCCAAACAAACATTTACTGCTCTTAAGTTGAATGCAATTATTTGAGTATTATTTCAAATATTAATATTTATAACCCTAATAATTGAATAGATTGCAAAAAGTTTTGATATAATATCAATTTATATTTTATTACATTAAATCTATAAAAAACACAAAATACGTATTTAATTAAGGATTGTCAATATGATTAATTAATCTCATCCAATAGTGGTATTAATCTTATTCAACAGTAATTCTAAAACAAAAAAATAGGTTTCTCCAAATAAGTTGGTTCTAATAGTTTTAAAAATTAATTCATCTGATAGACTCACTTTTACAAAACATGATCTTCAATGCAAATAGAGTTTGACAAGTTTATTGTACAAGCTCAAATTGATTTCTCAAAATACAATTCTCTTAACACTTTATCCAAAGCATAATCAATTTTCAGCTAAGTTCACTTCAAATCTACTGGTTTAAAGATCTTATTCTCGATCATAATCAACATTCCTTTCGAAAAGTATTTGTATGTCTAATTTTCAAGCTATTTGTTTAGGTTATCAAAAAATTTTCAGGACATACTGTATAGTACCGAATACGGATTGTAAATCGGGTCTAGCCCTGCCAGCCTCAATATGGACGTTTAAACAATCTTGATATTATTCTTATAAATTTTTCACGAGTTGTTTACTCTTAATATCTTCTTCTTCTCTCAATAATTTATCTAATTAAGCATATTTATAAATCGGGACCATTTGAAACTATAAACTTTGAATTGAAAATAGTTTCATGTGACTTTACTTTGAATGCCTTGAATGGATTTAAAAACCAATAACTAATCCTAAAACCAATAGATGTTTCAAAATTTAGGTATAGATCTGTACAAAAAAAAAAACTTTGCGACAAACTTTGAAACTATATTTATTTGACACATCAACCGAATGCTTATTGTTAGATATTAATAAAAAGTTTGATAACAAATTAACGGATATTTTGATGGAATCATCATTTGAAGTGAGGTGATTTTACTTTAAACTTTAAAACTATAAAAAATTGTGATGGATAGACTTGTAAAGATACAAAAGATTTATTGTGATATATAAAAGATATAAAAAAAAGTATAAAAGTGAAGTATAAAAAGTTGATGTTATAAATTAAAATAAGTTATAACAATTAGAACAAATAAATATCACAGATAGGTGTAGTTAGTTTTGGTTAGTGTTGGCTTGGACAAAGTTAGCAAAGTACTGGCATAGTTACAAGGTACTGGCATAGTCACCGTCAAAGTTACTGCCAATCAATAGGAATCATAGTCCACTTTTGACTTTTAGAAGTTAGAGAGCAAGTCTTAAGTGTTAATAATTTATTAGAATTAATATCTAAACATAAATTAGACTGTAAATGTACTAAAGATTTAAGAGAAGGATCATACTTCCATTTTTGTCTCTTAAAATCACTACAAGCAATTAATAAAACAGAAGTATCTAATTGCGCTTCGTTAACATCAAGACAAACAGATTCATCTGTCATCAGATAGCCGTGTTTAGTATAAACAAAATTTTGTTGCGAATATATCTCTATTGCACATTTCTCTAATGATACTTTTCCTACTGGCTGTCCTGTCTCACTTCGAGGTCTTTGTAAACATTCTATGTAATGTAAGTTTTGGATTTTACCAAAAAATCTCTCTCGAGTTGGAAAGAAGTGCTCTGAAAGTAGAAATCAAATAACTTTAAAATTTCTTACTCTATGAAAAAACCAGCTAATAGTGAATACCAGGCCAAACATTGTTGAGATACCACTCGAAGCTTTTACATTTAAGCCTTTTGCGGAGATCGATTCGCTGCGAGATATTAATCAATTTTGTTTCTCTGTCTTTCTCGATAACTTTGGCGGCCACGGGATTCAGCTTATAGTAAAAGTTCTTCCAGTCGTCCAGCCAGACCTCAGCGACTCTCGCTAGGTTCGTGTACAGCACATCAGCTACATTCTGACCGCCGAAGCTATACGGTGAAGATTTCCGAAGAGATGAGCCACATGAGAGCAAGGGCAGATTTCAACAAAACCTCCACACTGCCATATCCTCAAAGACATTTCAATGTTTTCCCCGCCCCATATATTCATATGTGAGTCATAACTACCCATTTCGTAAAAGTAATTCTTATCGATTGCAAACAATCCCCCGGCCATAACTGGAGTTCTGAATGGTTTCGTGTCGTCATGATTCTTCTTCCGATTGTTTACTAATTCTTTTTGTCCGATCGAATACCAGCGAAAATGCAATTCCCAATTGAACGCACCCCAATGTAGTTCAAAACTTCTTGTATAAGCGAATGTTTGGTCATGTATTATGTCAATTATAGGACAAACAACTCGTCTCCTTCAAAGTAAATTAACAGTTTTGTTCAACTCAACTGCTTAAATGGATGTACAGGTATACCTGTCCTACTTTAACATGCAGTTAAGTGATTTATTGAAGGTTAATAACAATTAAACCATGTTCTATGAAATGTTTATGTTGTAGTTTTAAAATCAGTTGAGTGCATGTGAAAGTTAGATAGGTTTTACTGTACAGCTAAGCTTCTAACTTAAGCATGGTAGCTAAGTGGTTTCTAAAAAGTATGAAAAATAAGCCATCATTTTCTATGGATTTATTTATTTTGTTTTAAAAACCATTTGACTGCATGTTCATGATAGGCAGGTTTTATTGTATTAAAACCTCTATAGCTATAAGAATGAATAGCGTGAAAAAGTTGACTGAAGCTTAAGTTAATAGTTGAACGTCTAGAATAACTAAGTTAACATATTCTACTTAAATTGTTTTTCTAGTCAATTATTTATTAAGAAATTTCATGCATGACCAACTTAAGAAACTTCTCTTTTATATTGTCAATGAATTTTCGTTACATGTAGACTTGTCTTCCTTTCGTCTCTTGAATACTATTAAATCCAATCTGTAGTGTTATTTCAATTAGATAGTACTCTATAGTACTTAACCAACGATATATAATACTAAATAGCGTTGAATGAGTTTTATAAAGCCCTACCTCTAATGGTATTTCAATTACAAATAGGACTCTATAACACTCAACTGACGATAAACAGAAGTTCTACTTTAGCCGAGAAGTATTGATTAAGACCTTTAGATCAGTAGAACAGTACTGATAAGAGTGTTACAATTGATCTCTTTGTGAACGAGATGGATTTGTGATCATTTTGCTATCTGTTTGAAAAGTTAATTATCACTGCTCTTATCTCTTCATACAACTGACTAATTTAGGTTCCCTACAAATTCTAATGTCAAATCAACTGACAATCGTATTGAATAATAAAACAATAGGTTTTAATTCTTGTTAGACTTGTGTTCCTACTTTGAGTTTCTAAGTGATCTCTTATTTACTAAAGCATTGTATGTATTTATGTCTCTAAAGTTTCCAGTCGTTTTTACTGTATTTAATGTTTTAAATTAGCTATGATATCTGCAAGATTATTAGTAACTGATCTAAAGAACACTTTTCTGAGATGTATAGTTAAATTAGAACAACTTTGATCAGATATAAAGTTTGGTTTTATAGTTTTAAATTTCAATATTAGAGATTGAGTGCAATTTTCTCTATAATTCATCAAGTTTATCTCATAGAAAATGTGTTAAAAATACTTCGAATACAATTTTAAACTGGCTCTCTGTAAACTTTGTCAAATTTATTTTGACTTAACTGCATAGTAGCTGGCTCATAAAAGATGCATAGCTAAAAGAAAAGTATTATTGCTATGTTGTCTTTCCTATCATACACATTAAATTTAAGCTTTATTTATAATCGTGACTCTCTATCTAGTCTAAAACGATTAAAAATTGATTTCACGTAATATAAATTATTTTGAGAAGATAGGAATGTTTGTATCAGAAGGCGTCATTTCTGGTTACTATGTACTATTTCTGGTTTCTATGCACCATTTCTGGTTGCTATGCACCATTTCTGGTTGCTATGCACCATTTCTGGTTGCTACACATCATTTTAAAGTGACGGAGTATACTAAAAATATGACATAATATATGAATTGATTTGCAAAGGTTAAACAATGCTCAATTTATATTTTATAATAAAGTATTTTTAGTATTTTTATTTCAAAATCAAATATCGATCTAAAGACTAAAAATAACTATTTGTGAAAAATTGATGGACTTTCTGTAGTTCTATAAAAGATCAGTTTTACTTCTATTCTCCCACACAATATTGCTGACTATGAACTTAAGTTAGGAGAGCGTAAGTCATAATCGAAGCATGAGAGCGTCATTTACTACTAGTACAATAGTGGGAAAGCTGACAAACTTAAAAATATCTTTTGATAACTTACATAAGTTATGTATTCAAAATTTATTTATTAAAAAAATTAACCTTCATGCCTGCTTCGGTTCATAAAATTCACGAACAAGTTAATTAATAGTTTTATTTCAAGCTATGCATTAGACCTTAAGTCGCATAGCTTATTACAGAATCGTTTGTGAGTACAGCAAAATCTCTCTAACCTAACACGCAGTTAAGTATTTTTCAAAAACCAATATCAACTAAATTATGTTTAGCTATGCGATTTTTGTATTGCTTTTTAAAAACCACTTAAGTGCGTGTCGAAGTTAGACAAGCTTTACTGTATCTGATCTTTGAATGAAGCCTATAGTTATGAAAAGATTGTCTCAGACTTAAAATGATTGACCCGCGAAAAACTTATCTAAAAAATTCACTGATAATGACTTCCGATATGCTTATAAGGTATACATCTTTAAAAATTATTCCTATTCACCTTACTCGACTTATCGCAAAGTCTAAGTTAGATCTAAAGTGAGTTAATCAAAACATGTCAGAATCACATTTAGTCAAAATTGAAAATGACGCCGTTTAAGAGACAATCAAAGCTTATTTTATTAAAACTAACTAAATTATATTGGGGTTTATTCATAATTTATAATAATCTGTATTAGCAGTAATGAAGAGCAAATGCATTGTCCTAGTAATTGTCTATACTTTAATATAACTCATAAAAGACATAAATATAATCATAACATGAGTTTATATGCAATTAAGTTAATTCAATACTAAAACCTAAATCATTCGCGCGAAAACACTTATGTTCATTATTTCAGCTTATCTACGACGATCTCATTTTATTTTTGTAGACCTAAATCTCTGTAAAGCTTTATTGCGATCTCAGTTTGAGCAGATTTTTCAAAAGGCTTTGACAAAGAGTTTGGCAAAGAATCTCAAAAAGAACTTGCTACACATGATTCTATCGGAAGTTTGTTAAAGTTAAGAATCAAATGATAAAAGAGAAAAGTAAAAAACTTATAAAAACTATTCAAAATACAAACCTATCTTCAGCGATCCTGGCCATTAATGGTTCCAACCAACCAGTAGCAGCCTCGCAATGAGCGTCTAAGAATGTAAGAACTTTTCCTTTGGCCAGATTGGCGCCTAACAATCGCGCTCTAATAAGTCCAGTTCGATTTAACGAACGCAATATTTTGATTGGAATCAATACATCTTTACTTAATTTGCTCATGTATTGATCTAGTTGTTTGCCGAGAAATTTTCTGTCGCTTGAGTCATCCACTAAAATGATTTCGTTGAGCAGTTGATGAGGCGAACGATTTATGACACTGTGGACTGTTCTCACTTGTGAACGAGAAAGGATTTGTTAGGTTAGATTGGGTTAAGTTAAGTTGGATTGGGTTAGGTTAGGTCAAATCAGGTTGGAACTCATACCTAATGTAGACCAGGCCTCATTATGAAACACTATTATAACACTGGTGTCCCCCAAACTCTTCAGATCATACTTCTTGACTCGGCAACTGCAACATTGAAACCTTATAATTGAGTTGTATCTAATGAGTTGCTTCTAACAAACCTATGTTTCCTTGGGTCAGGTATCGATCGATTGACAGATATTCGATCACTAGCAAGAAGATTGAAGCGATTTATGTGGAATAGTGTTTTCATTTTGTTTGATTCGAATTCAGGAACATAAACTGGCAAGCCATTCTCACCAACTTTTGGTATTGGTGAATAATTATTTTCATTCAATATTTCTGTTAATTATCCAACAAATTCAACAATTCAACTTAATTCAACAATAATTCAACTTAATTCATTTCTTAATTTTAACAACTAATAGTTATTATGAATTCCTACTATTGTTTACAAGAGCTTTTAAGCTAATTTATTACAGTCTCACTTAGTTATTGGTAACTCTGTTATAGACAAACGTAGTTATTGGCAAGTGATTCCTAAGCACCAACCAACCCAAATGGATGTTGAACAGTTAGAATATAGACAACTACTTTCATAGTCAATTTAATTCTCACGCACTAGTGAGCTAACTATAACATGAGCAGACTGTATCAATAACTTCATAGCGAAAATTAATTATTCAACTTTTGCATCAACTATAAATATCTAAACAAACATTTTTAAGCTTAAAAGTTCTATAAAGATAAACAATAATTGGAGTTGATTTTTGGCTTTGTTTCTTAAGTACTTAATTAACATTTAAATTACCATTAGTTAAATTAGGTGTTGGTTCCCATGGTAAGCCTTTACCCATATATTGTCCTACTATGACATGAATACCACGCTTATCTATGTATTCTTTCTGATTTTTATTCTCACGAAGTATTACCATCACATCGTTGCCTACTTTTAAATATTTTTAATTATTCTTTTTTTTTGTTTTGATTAATATTTGTTTTTTATATTAGTTGCTTTTTTCAATTGTTGTTTGTTTGAGCTTGAATAGTTGATTAATAGTTTGAAAATGTACGTGATTATACTTTAACAGACTAAACTCAAAATGTATTGATAACATGTTGAAAAATTTCTTAACAGGTGTGTTACAGACTTTTATGATTATTGACGCAACAAACAGTTTACAATCGATTATTTTTCTTACTCAATGTTAAATAATTCATATTGCACTCATTCGATTCATTAAATATTCTTACTTTAAGATCAATTCGTGTAATAGTTATTAATAAGGGTGAAGAAAAAACTGTTAAAACAGTAATTTTAACTGAATAGACTGGATGTCTCTCAAATTTATAGGTAAGTAGATAAAAATTGAGAAATACTAATTAAAATTTATAAGCTCAATGATAAAGATTTGCGTTAAAGGAATCAACTCTAGAGCCAACATTCAATTCAACTAATCTTGATGTATGCACTAATCTCAATAACTCCTATTTTGTTTTATTACATAGTAAGTGCCCATAAATTCTGCATAAAATTCATATCTGCTTTTCATTTGACATGCTAAACAATCACTCGCAATTTTACGTTTGAATGTAAAACTATTGAACAGACTCAAGTAGAATGAAAAATAGCTTTTTAGTGCTAGTTCAATGTTGGTTTATGATTTACAGCTACATGACTTTTGATATGAAACCGTTTTGCTCAAATGTCGATCGACAAAATTGAATGCTTTGGGATTTGAATGATGAGACTAGAAAATTGAAGCATTCTTATTTCGAAGTTAGAGCTTTCTTATTTCGAACCATTTTATTTGTAAGATGCTTTTGGCCACAAATAAATCATTACTAGGTCTAGGATTTCATATAAATTTCATATGAAATCCATGCTAAGGCTGCGATTGAAGGTCACTTAAACATGAGAAATAAGTTGAAGAATGTTTTACAGCCAGTCATAACAATCTCGAAATAATTGTTTTCAATTACCATAAATTAACGAAGCTTAATATTTAGTTTATTACTACCTGATCATTTAAACAAAGTTTAAGGCATTCTTATCTTATCAGAATAAGTTATTATTTGAACAAAAGTGTATTCTTTTACAACTTAGTTATGATTTTAATTGCTTTATATTAATATATCTTTCGAGTCATAACTTTTATGCTCACAATTTTTGTAAAATTAGATATTTCTGAATGGTTTGTTAAATTTTTGTTTGAAATAAAAATACACCCAAAAGCAAATTTTCCTCATTTTCTTCAACTTCTTAAAACAATTGATTAGATTTAAACGAATTTGAGCTAAGAAATAAGGATCGACTAAAGCAATAATAGAGAGAAATACATTAATATTAAAAAATAAACTAATTTGATTGGAGAACCAAAATACAAATAAATCTATACAAATATTGAAATGAAAGCAAATTAATGCTTGGACTAAACGTAATAATTGTGAATGAATGACACCATTATTGGTTAAGTTATTATTTGATTTGAATAAAAAGTAATCCTTCCGTAATGGTTAGTAAAGGACTGAAAGTAATTCTTCCGTAATGGTTAGTAAAGGGCTCAATCAATTATTTATAGTAATATTCCTAGCTCTTAGTCAAATCAATTATTGAAATATAACTTTTTATTAATTAGATTAATTTATCTATAGCCTGTTATATTTGACGTGAAAGTTAGATATATAATCAACTAAATGGTAACATAAGGTTATTTTATAAGTAATTCTAATTTTTATGATCAATCTCTTATAGTACGTTAGACTTATAGTACGTTAGACTTATAATACGCTAGACTTACAGTACATTACACTTATCGTATATTAGCAATACTTTACAATTAGCTTATAAGTTAGGAAATTGATTATCAAAATTAGAGTTAACTTTCAGAAAATATATCAAAATTTCAAAAGTAAGTTAAACGACTCTCAAAAAAACAAGAGCTAAACGAATGAGTAGATTTTAGAAAAACTAATAGTAAGTGATTAATAGATATTTAATGAAGCGATGCGAGTAACTGATTGTTAAAAATAATCTCAAATAAGCAAAACATCTCAATTTGTTATAGCAGTAGTGCATATCTTCAAACGTATGACCTGATTAAGTGAAGACTTCCTATGATAAGTGTAATGATAAGTTCTTTACTTTAATATTGTATTGTGTCAATTGTAAGCCTATTGTATTGTAATGAAATGTATGGTCCAATACAGCTGAATAGCAGTATTAGATAGAGTCACACAGAGTGATAAAATCGCTTATATAGAAATAGCTATAGTGTTGTAGCAATCGCAATACTGCTCAGTGGCATAACCTTTTAGTACAGTCGTCTCTCACTGTAGTAAACATCTTAGTGTAGTAATAATTGTAGAAATTGCTTCATTATAACGGTGGTTCACTATATCAGATATAGTGTAGAGGGTCTGTGAACCAAACAATTTGTCAAAAAGTGTATATTATAACTCGCTGTTGACTACTTCAGACTTGATCACAGAGAGTCGACTGTATAGGTTTTATATTGAAAGTAAAGGTAAAGCAAGTGTACACACACTAAACACTTACCGATTTCATTATCTGTGTTATCGCTCGATCGGACAATAAGAAAAGTCACAAATAGTGAACCAACAAATAATGGAATAACTACTAAAAAGAAAAGGTTACGGAATCGTCGACGTCCAAAAGAACGACGTACCATCAAATTGAGCCGCATTTTGCGGTCAACGCATCATGCAGATGACTCTCACCTTTTCCACATCAATAATGTCATAATACAGGTGTTCAGCGGATGTGTAATACCCCTCATTGTACTACAGTCAGACCTGACTAACACGCACCTAACATTGCACCTAACATGCACTTAAGTCGTTTTGAGAATCAATAATAATTAAGCCACGTTTCCTCTGTGGCATTTTTATATTGTTTTACAAAAACCATATTTCAAAATTAGATAAGTTTTACTGTACAGTTGTTTTACTCTAACTTGAACGTATAGTTAAGTGATTTCTGAAAATCGATAATAATTAAATCATACTTCCTCTATGGCATTTTATATTGTCTTATAAAAACCACTTAACTACATTTCAAAGTTAAACAGGTTTCACTGTATTACTCCAACTCATAATCATTGCACAACTTTTACTGACTTTTCATTAAATGATCCAATCGCACATAATTTATTCAAACTTAATTTAACAAATCAAGAATTAATCGCAAAATGCAAAGTGAAGATACCGATCAGATTTAGTTAAAATAAAGAGCGATTTAAATAAAGATTTAATAGTATTTGTAAGTTAAAAGTTAATTTGATAGAACTGCAAAAAGTAAAGGAGTTGGGTGTGATAGAAATATTGACGTAGTTTATGTTGAAGGTAATGAGAGAATAGAGTGTTGAATCCCAAACAGAACCCATTTTTCTGTTTTACTCCTCAGTCAGCGATAGATTACACGCAGAGAGTAGTAGTGTATGACTGAAATGGACTGAATTTGAACAAGTTATGAGTCAAATACTAAGAGAGAGTAAACTCAACCAACACCTCAACTCTTAACTCTTTAGTTCATAGTGTCTAATATTTACAATTTGTTTGTTGGTAATATTGGCAATAATTGATTGTATTAATTGGTGGTATTGATAGTAATTAGTTGTCAGTATTGACGATATTAGTTGGCAGTATTGGTGAGAGATATAGAAGAAATAAATTGAGACATTGGTGAGACATATAACAAATAAATTGGCGGTAATGTTGCTGCGAGGAATGATACGATGGCATACATTCCGTATTATGTTATTAACATCATTAGTATGGGTAATTTTTGGTATTTGTGTTCTTGTTTACTACATGGAATGTCTTGCCGGTAATTCTTCCAATTGCAAACATAAATCTACTTTCAATGATGACAATAGAGACATCAGTGATAATAATGACTATTTTAATCCACATTTGAGTGATAGTGAACTTAGTTTTAGGATTCAGAATCATAAACAAAATAGTTTTTTACCTCATTATACATCTGATCAACTCCATAGTTGGGTTCCAAGAGGTATGGTTTGTAGTTGTTTTAGATATTATCTTATTTTTAGATATTATTTCGTATTTAGATATCATACTTATCTTCCACTTAAACTTTTCCTTCATATCGATTCACTTAAACCACTATATAAGACAACTCTTACTCAAAACCAGACCTTATGTCTTGTCTTACTTTCATTTCTCTAATCAATTGATCTCACAATTGAGTCTTACGTTTAGTTTGATTTTCAATTTGTTAATCTATCGATCTTTTCATTGAATCTTATGTTTAGTCCTAAAATCAAATCCATCGAATTGGTTAGGAGAGAATGGAAAGGCTGTGATCATTGGAAAAGAAGAGGAAGAGTTGAAAAATGAAAAATTCAAACTAAATCAATTCAATTTATTAGCCAGTGATAGAATAGCTCTCAATAGATCTCTTCCAGATGTCCGTATGGATGGGTATTAAATATTGTTTTAATCATTTCGGTAGTATTTCTGATGTTGAGTTTGATGTTTTAGCTGCAAACGTAAACATTATCCACGACTACTTCCCTCCACATCAATAGTAATAGTGTTTCATAACGAGGCCTGGTCTACATTATTGCGCACAGGTTTATAACTATCTCTTTATTTATTTAACATCTATTTTATTGTTTAAATATATTTTTCATTTCAGTTCATAGCATAATACGCACATCTCCGATACCACTCATTAAAGAAATTATTTTAGTAGACGATGCCAGTGAAAGGGGTGAGAATTTCTTTTAGATTATTTTAACTTTCTTATCATTTAAGCTCAATCATGCGGTTCATTGTAGTATTTAGCTTATTCTTTACAAGTTTTAATTTAACTCTATAATTGATTATTATTTTTAGTGAAAAATTCAATGGGATTTATACAGTCAAACCTTTCTATCATATACACTTAACTACATATTGAAGTTAGAAGGGTTTCACTGTATTTCATATGCTCCATATTTTTTCAAATTATACTATTTGAACAATACATTGAGTTTGTACAATGAAATGATGACACAGTCATCACTTGGCATAAAATAGATAGTGGAAAACGTAATTGAATTTACGTTAGTTTCTTATCAGCATAAATGGCATCAAGTCTCACGATCCTTAAAAACTTGTTAAAGTATTTCTCATATTTAATCACAACACGTTTCAATACAAATCCTCAACTCAAATATCACCCTTTTCTTCATCTTTCGATAGCAAATCCGTCGATTTGAGCGATAAACTGATTGAGTTATATATTTTTGTAGACTATTTGGGAAAGAAATTAGAGGATTATGTTTCGAAATTACCAGTGCCTGTCAGAGTTCTCAGAACTGGAAAACGATCAGGTCTTATAAGAGCACGTCTTATAGGAGCTGCTGAAACAAAAGGACAGGTCATCACTTTCTTAGATGCTCACTGCGAATGTACTAAAGGATGGCTCGAACCTCTTTTAGCTAGAATTGTTGAGGACAGGTTTGTACATATTTACTCTATATTGTACTTAGTCTTTCATTTTTAATGTTAAGAAACGCTAATCTTTACTAATAACTAAGTTTTGTAAAAGTGATGATACTTAAGATCAAGCACATGACTGATAGAATATGTGTTGAATATTGAAGTATGATTCTGATTATGTTTATTTTGGTTTATTAATATCTATTTTTAGTAACATGTTGTTAAATACTAACTTAACGTTATTTTATATTTCAGAACACGGGTTGTCTGTCCTATAATTGATGTGATAAGTGATGAAAATTTTGAGTACATCCCTGCCTCTGATATGACTTGGGGTGGATTTAATTGGAAACTTAATTTCCGATGGTATTCATTCAAAATAATTGACTTTAGCTTTGAATTAAATATTGAACTGCTGTTATAATAGGTATCGCGTTCCTCAACGAGAACTTGATAGAAGAAAAAATGATAGAACTCTTCCAGTCAGGTATTTATTATTAAAATCAATTAAATTACAAAATATTCAAACCAATTTAATGTAATTTTATTTATTGAGGCTTTTTCTATGAAAACGTTTTGTTTTGTATTTAGGACACCGACAATGGCCGGTGGTTTGTTCTCAATCGATCGCGATTATTTCGAGCTTTTAGGAAAATATGACGAGGGAATGGATATTTGGGGCGGAGAAAACTTAGAACTCAGTTTTCGTATTTGGATGTAAGTCTATTTATAAATTTATATTTAACTACTATTTTGAATATTTGTTTTTCTACATGACTCGATTGAATTATTTAAAAGGTGTGGTGGTACTCTCGAGATCGTAACGTGTTCTCATGTCGGACATGTGTTTCGAAAGTCAACTCCATACACATTTCCGGGTGGAACGAGTAAAATAGTAAATCATAATAACGCACGTTTAGCCGATGTGTGGCTGGACGAGTGGAAAGAGTTCTACTATGCTATAAATCCTGCCTCAAAGACTGTGGACAAAGGTGATACAGAGTCACGTAAGAAGTTAAGAAAAGACCTCAAATGCAAAGGTACTGGTCAATAACTCAATGCGATTAACTATATTATAACTGGTTTGAATTTGAATTTTCAGACTTCCGCTGGTACTTAGAGAATATTTATCCTGAGAGCCAAATGCCATTGGATTACTACTCATTAGGAGAGATTAGAAATGTTGACAATAATAACTGTTTAGACACTTATGGAAGAAAGAGTGGCGAAAATGTAGCCATGACTCAGTGTCACGGACTCGGAGGTAATCAAGTTTTTGCTTATACTAAGCGAAAGCAGATTATGTCTGACGACAACTGTTTGGATGCATCCGACGGCAAAAGTGCCGTCAAACTGATTCGATGTCATGGAATGGGAGGCAATCAGATGTGGGATTACAACGATTTAACAAAGATTATTATCCATAAAAATACTGGTCTTTGTTTGGACAAAGCAGATGCAGAGAAAGACTCAACTCTTCCACAATTGAAGCGATGCGACGGAAGAAAATCACAAAAATGGGTTATGAAAAGTAACTTTAAATGGCAGGCATCAAAGCATGATTTGAGTGATAATGAAATTGACGACCAGTCTTAGTATACAATTGAACAATATTTCGATTTTAGTTATATTTCAATTTTCGTCGTCATTTTACTAAAAGTTACTGCAATTCTTTGCTCATCAGATTTTCATAATTTGAAAGATTGGATTCGAGAATAATTGGAAATAACTAAAGAATTCTCAACTTTGAATTTTCCGAATTTGTGCCTTCATTTATCTTGAGATTATCTTTAGATGGATTAAAAAAACAAAAGTTTTAAATTAAGTGCAAATATAATGAATGTCCAACTTTTAACTTTATATATAAGCATATTATTTACATTCCTATCAATTTGTTGGGTTATATAATAGATATTTATGAAACTTATGAAACTTTACCGCTGAATATATAGTTTCTTTAATTTAGAAAATTTGTTTGTAATTTAAATAGCAATCGAATTGTTAGTCTATTTTTTCTTATTTATTAAACTCGAAGTCTTGTAACTTTTTTACATCAGCAAAATTTAGTTAAACCAAATTTAATTTATATTAATATTTATTTTCTATTTTTAGTTCATTCAAATAAATACAAATTTGATTTAAATAAAGCATAGTTCAAAACTTCCAAATGGTTTTTAGCTTTTATTTAGGGTTATGTTGTATGAAAACAGACTTAACTTCAATTAATTTGTTTCAAAGTTAATGCGTTAGGTTTTAGACAAGTTGTAAACATATATAAGTAATGTAAGATATTTCATACATCACAGGCCTTAATGGGCAAGAATGTGACGTTTGTGTTTCATTATTTTTTGAACTTTAGGAAGAAAACACATAAAATCTCGTGCTTTAGACATTATAGTGCAGTTCAAGTCTAACACTTGTGTAGTTCGAGTCTAAGACTTGCAGACCTCAAGTCTCATTTCGATCTAGCTTTCAGTCACTAAAGCCTTATACACAACTTTATATGAATACTTATTCTAAAAATTCAAATAAATTTTAAGAAATGCTATGAATTTATAAGCAAATATTCTAAACCAGAGTATTCCAGAACAGAATAGCATAAAGAGAAGTGAAATTTTGATATAGTAGATACTTATTATTTGGTCGTTTTTAGGATAATGTATAAGCACCAGAATAAAGAATAGTAAAGAATAAAGAATACTAACGCATTGAGTTTCATTCATATAATATTATAGCATGTTTAGCTTCAATAGCATAGGATTAATCAACCCTTTACCCCATTAATTGAGTTTTCTGTAAGCTTGTTGTCAACCATTTGGGTTCCCAACTAGAGATCTGAAATTGAGTAGTTTATTCAAATAAGTGAATACTCGAGTCGTAGACTTGACATTATTAGGATTTAATTAATATTCTGAATGATTGTCAGTACGGTAGAAGTTATAATATTAGATGGAATAAGCTTTATAAGACAAACACGATGACCATTTAAATAATCTTGCTTAAAATCATATAGATATTATTGACTCTGCCGTAAGTAAGTATTTTACTATTGATGAAGAAGCAGTGGTCAATGTTTGGTTTTGATGTCAGCTCAGTAACGGGAATAACAACTAATCAAATTGGTATTGATTTTCTGGTGTGCAATCGTTTATAGTGCAGGCCATATGGGAGAACGTATGGGAACGTATGGGAGCGTATGGGAGATGCCAAAAGGCTAAATTCACCTAATTTTGTTAGCAATCTTCTTCTCTTCTTCATTCTCCATAAAATACACTTTCTCTACAATCACTATCACTACAAACGTGTTTTTATCTAATCATTCCATAATATTAGATGTTTTAGTTTGAAAGTTTTCTTTTCTAAAACCATCAAGTTTATTTTGTTTTCATAAATATTCAGCTCAATGATCATACCATTGATATTGCGGATGTGATATACTTAAAGGTATTTATAATATTGAAACTTCCAATCGAATCCATGCAAAAAAGACTGAAAGAATTTGTTCGATTCTTCTAAAAAATATATAACTTCTGAAAAGAATTTCTATTCTTTAGAGATCTGATACTTGTTTCAGTTGATAATAGTTTAAATCGAATAATAAATCAGTCCGTAGTCCATTGCAAGTTTCAAAACTCTTATCTAGACTTTCTCACTATCAGAAAAAAATTCGACTTCAGTATCGATCACAAGCTGTACACCATAAAACTTAATAATCCGCGATAGACACGAATAGCATTTCATTGGGAGTTCATTGTTGTGCTTTTAGGGCACGTTTCCTTTGACATACACTTTAGCACTTTAATACATATACATAACGTGCGTTTCTTATTACAGTCGCCTTGAGTTATAATGAACAGACTAATGCACTGAAGATCAATTGATTACAGCGAGAGTTCACTATATCGGATGTAGTATGCATAGCTTGAGAACTAAGTAATTTTGAAAAGTGTTGATTACAGCTCATTGTTCACTATATCCGACTTTATCATAGAAAAAGTCGACTGTATATCTACTAAAATAAATATATGAATAACCCGTTTGATACATCCTTTGGCATCAGTTTAGTTGCTATCGGTCATTAATAAGTCTATAACTGTACTATTGCACACTAGCCCAACAAAATACTTGATTAGTCTAAGTTTAAGTTAGGTCTGGCTTTCTCTCTATTACCAAATCTTAACTGGAACATGAATGTGATTTATGGCAAAACAGACGGTAATCCGTACTAAACCGAAAAATTGTCAAGATTTTTATTGAATTAAATTACTTAGAAATAGCCTTGTTACTCTCTCTCTCTCTCTCTCTCTCTCTCTCTCTCTCTCTCTCTCTCTCTCTCATAGATCATTCTCTATCTCTCCTACAGAAAAAGCACGCTTAATACTAAAAATCAATAAACGGTTGCGATTACTTTATTTTTATCGTTTAACAGAAAATTGAGTTAAAAAATAGCCATATTTGCTATTTTATCTGAAATGCCTAAAGTCATAATTGAAGAGGTGATCGAACGATGGTATCTCTCATCTGTAAAAGATTGTGATTCGAAAGCATTCATTTATCTAAAGATGAGTGAATCTGAAAAGTTTTAATCAATCAATTAATATCGATGAATGGGCGGATAGAGCAGTTAACCTCTATTCTGATAAAATCGTTTACTTTGATTCTCTGACACGTCTTTTATGTCTTACAGATTTGTTCAACACACATCCTTTTGAATATTGGGCAGTCATTTTAGATACATTTTGTTTATTAATAGTTAGTCAATAATCTTGAGAATAAATGTCAGAACAATTGAGTTATAATTTATTCAATGCATTCAACCTGTATTGGAAATATTCATTCTATTTGTGACTTATTTGTTTGATTACTTGAACAGATTTTCCCATTTAGTAAATAATAAAATATCACTTTCTGAATAATCGAAATCGTATAAGAGGGACATTCATAAGATCGAGACTTTTATGGATCTAACTGAAAATATATGAGTTTAAAAACCTTATGTAATACAAAAATAGATTATATTTTTGTGAACATAAGAAGAAGATTAAGAATTTAGAAAATAGGATTAAAGTCATATACTATGTTTTGTCATCCCGAAAATGGTTCAAGTTAAACCAATCAATTCAGATTAAGTAAGAAACTTTTCTCAATTCAACTCAATTTAAGTCTAATTGAAGGCTCTGCGTACTTTCTATTAAGTTCAGGTGAAATTCAATTATAAGTTTATGCATTTCTCTCTATATGGTCATTTAGTTAAATAACATTTCTCTTCTTAATCTAGTTACAATAGGGTCTATGATTTTTCTGGGATCAGTCAGTTTGAGACTTTCAAAGTATTATAATATTAGACATTAATATTTGAGTCAATGAGAATAACAGGAAGTAGCTAAAAGTATTTCTTATTAACATTGATTCGTGCTTTGGCAAGCATAACAATTAGTTTTGGTACATGTACAGTCATGTTTAGTTAAATTATTAATCCAAATAAATCAAAGCTTTATTTGTAGTACAGTTTCATTCAAAAATGCTTTAAGTTCATCTCTTAGTTAAAGTGATCAATAGGAGATAGTCCTCATATTTGTGAAGATACAGCTTCTTATCAAACATCGATTTCAAGCATATATTTGAATAATCCTTTTGAACCATGTTTTGACTAAATAATAGTCAACTGAAGTAAGATCATGAAAACAATCTAAAATATAGTATTTCACATTTTTCTTGTCATCCAGTGCTCTTAGTGATAGACCAAAGTAAAAATGAACTCAAGACTTAGGGTTCGTATCTTCGTAAGAATGAAAGATTTTTGTAAATTGTAAACTACTTTCAATAATGTTTGGCATAGAACAGTGAAAAATGAGCTCATATCCGATACAAACAAGCGATCAATTTAGTGCTTGTTTTGAATTAAACAGTGTTATAACAGGTTATATCATAACATATATTATAGAAATAAATATAAGCAAAGTGAGAAGCTGATGAATATTCTACGAACTCATAATTAATACTGATAACAAGTTAGAGAAAGCTATACGAAAAAAGGGAGAAAAAAATAAACCGAAAACAGTGAATAGAAGACTAGAATTATAATGAGATTAAGGGTGTTATGATGATCAGAAATATATATGAAACTGTAATCTTCAATCATATAGATCTAAGTTGTTTCATATAATACTAATTCACATTCACATCCATTCCTCTATTGACTTACTGCAAGATATTTTCAGAGGAAAAAGACTTGTATTAGACTTGTATAAGAGTTGTGTTGGACTCGTATAAGACTTGTGTTGGACTCGCATAAGACTTGTATTGGACTTGTGTTAGACTTACATAAAACTTGTATTAGACTTGTATAAGACAAGTATTTTTGCTTCTTCTACATTCATCTTAACTCACAATGACAAGATAGACGGCAAATGGTTTATCTGTATTAATAATAAGCTAAAAGAAGCTTAATAAGAGTGAATGTAAATGAATACTTTGAGAGATAGTATTTGTCTATTATTTGTTATAGCCTTATCTATTATTTCTACTCTGATGCCTGATCGATTGGAACATTTTCTTCTCTGTTTATCTTATTTTGTAATAATAGTTGTGATGAAGATAGAACAATGTAAGAAATAAATAAAATATAATACTACTAAATCTCTTTCATGTATGTTATACTTTATTAGCTTTTAATCTATATAAAGCTGTTTATATTCTAGATCAACAGTTACTTGGCTTACAATTTCAATTTTAAGCTTATATATCTATCCTAATATTTGTCTATTATTAGTGTATGATTTTCATAATTTTGCTATATAGTTGCCCTGCTTTGCTGCATAAGATGGTCAAAAGATTATCAAAAGGTTGTGAAAGAATGACAACATAGTACATATTTATCATAGTACACATTTATCGTATATATAAGTATAGTAAACATCCTGATGAATAATTTATTAATATTTAATATATAGTCAGCATTACAGGCTAGATTCATATTGTGCAAACTATTTGACTCTTAAGTCGTTAAGTTCCTCTTTTCTAACTAATTGCTTGCCATTTGAAAAATAGTTAGTAATTAATTGTGCGGTCAATCAGTTTCTTGTTTTTTCATTTAGATAAAATATAGTTTTTATAAAAGTTTCAATCAGATTTACATAGATTATGAACTATAGTGATCAAGACAATTTTGATTGACATGTTTTCGACTTAATTTATTGCATTAGTCTTTATTAATAAATCGAGTTTGAAGGATGCTTTTGAAAAACTTTCGAGCAAATCAATTGTGGAAAGGTCAACCTTTACAAAGATGTATGAATTTGATGTAAAAGTTTAAATTTCTACACAAAGTATTGCTTCCTATTCTATTAACATGGTTATTTGTTATGAATAATTCATTATTGAAGTTAAAATTTAGAATAATCATTGCATTATGGAAGTTCACGATTTTTTAGATATGTGTTATTTTACTATATATTTATTATACTACCTTTCAAATTGAATATTAATGTCTATATTTCATGAATTCGCTAATTTCTACATGAGTTTGAAAATCATAGACTATTTTTGTTAAGTTCATTCTAATGTTTTTCATAAGCAAATTATTATTTTGATTACTTTTTAATCTTATATCTCATCATAAATGGAATAAATTATTAGTGAACATATTTATTATCTTTTCTTTAACTTCATTTTTTATAAATAATTGGAATAATTAGCGTTTATATAATGAGTAGTGATGTGTAGTTTTTGTTAGAAAGCATAAAAATAAAGAATTTAGAAATCAATTTAAACAATGTAAGCAATAGACATAACGTGTTGGATTAGAGTAATAAATGAGTAGTATTACACTTCTATGTGTTTATCTGATCTCTAACAGTTTAAGACACTCAAAAGTTGGTTTCAATTGTCACTTTATTATGAAGATTTATATATCTCATTATACTTGATTTTTAGATTATCAACTTTTCAGCATACTTTTCCTGTAATCTTAACTCATTTTAGTAGTTCCGTTTGTTATTTACTGTTTTATATAACTTTTTTCACTATAATTGATGCAGAGATTCCGTTCAGATTTAAACTTCTATCAAAGATGGATAATAAGGCACGAGCTCTATGAAAGCATTAACGATGAATTCATGACGAAATCTCTTTTCAAATACAGACAAACTTATCTTTCATATACACTTCAGTTGTTTTCATAAATTGTTACGATAATCTCATAGGAAAGCATGACTAAATTATTATCAATTTTCAAAAACCACTTAACTACATGCTCAAATTAAAGGCTTGAAAGTGTAGTAAAACTTACTTAACTTTCATATGCACTTAAGTGGTTTTTAAAAAACAATACAAAACTGCCATAGAAAAGCATGGCTTGATTGCTAATGATTTGAGAAAGTGCTTAACTACATATTAAAGTTAGAAGAATTTTACGGTAGTAGAGAGGAGCTCATCTTATAACCTAAATTTGTCATAAGATTTTTTCATACTTACATTACTAGTGGCATTCAATCTCAGAGAGTAATGTACTTTATTCGCTAAGTTAAATATCGATAGGATTGCTGTTGTGCAAAACTGTTACATCACATATGCATACATATTATGCAATCATATGAGCCTACATATGAATGAAAGCGTTTACTTCAATAGTTTTAACTTTCCTTTAAAACTGTTTCGTAGTAAAGATTACTTCTGTCTTAAATGGCACGCGTTCATTCAATTTGAATTTATTATGAACAAACCGTTTGAGAATTACAGTAATACATCGATATAGTCAATCCCTGAGGATCGATAACTATAATAAGCTTTCACTATAAGCAGCTCGAAATTAATCCAACTTGACATGTCTGGATCTACAAGTTGACCGTATCGGGGACTCACTATAAAGAGGTTTACTATATCGAGGTACTACTGTGAATGTTCCATTCTCTTTTAGTGCTTCATCTTCTGTTGGCATCTTTCACCTCAAGAGACATATATTGTTATGAAATATATTAGTGAACAAACTTTTAACTTAATCAGTTCACTTTCATTTGTACAAATTATTGAAGTAATTGAATTGTCATCTGAGAACAACTTTATTTGAAAAATCATATCAAAAGTTATGTCGAAAATAGGAGTCGTTCGATGGCATTTATTCCATTTAATGTTGTTAACATCAGTGGTTTGGATAGTATTTGGTATATGTGTATTGGTGTACTACATGGAATGTTCAGCTGATAATACTAAAGATTGTAAACCTAGATCACTTTCAAAATCATTTTATGCGACTAATCAACAAATCAGCTATGCTGCTAATGACTATTCACTCAAAAGTCAGTCAACTTTTGAGACAACATCTGAAGGAAAAGATGAGCCAACATTATTATCGCGTTATTCGTCAGAGCAACTTAATAGTTGGGAACCAGTAGGTATGGATTGGAGCTTTTAATCCATTTGAAAGCATTTTATTTGGTGTAAAGGCACACGTTCTCTAATAATTCTTTAAACTTCAACGTTAGAGCTTAGAATCCAATAACTCGTTTCTATATCTCAACAAATCGATTTTCGTTTCTCTTCTTCAGTCTTAAAATCCAATCCACCGAACTGGGCTGGAGAATATGGCAAAGGAGTTATCATTGGTCCTGAAGAGCTCGAGTTGAAGAATGAAAAGTTTGAAATTAATAAGTTTAATTTATTAGCGAGTGATAGGATTGCTCTAAACAGGACTCTTCCAGATCCACGTTTAGATGGGTTAGAATTAGTCTTTGGTTATTGTGGTTCATAATTACTTCTATTTTATTTGTTTTAGCTGCAAACGTAAACATTATCCACGACTACTTCCCTCCACATCAATAGTAATAGTGTTTCATAACGAGGCCTGGTCTACATTATTGCGCACAGGTTTATAACTATCTCTTTATTTATTTAACATCTATTTTATTGTTAAATACATTTTCTATTTCAGTTCATAGCATAATACGAACATCTCCGATAGCACTGATCAAAGAAATAATTTTAGTGGACGACGCCAGTGAAAGGGGTCAGAATTTCTTCTAAATTATTCCGGCTTTCATAAGAAGATTAAACTCTATTGACTCAGTTTCCATAAGATTCAAAGTTGTACTAAAATTAAATTAGAAACTAGAAGCTAACAAGAAACTAAACTGAGGCGCATTTTAGTTGATTAGATTTTATTTTACGAAATAATTGTATTATTTAATGGTTAAATTCAAGCATCAAATCATGACATAGTCTTCAAATTCACTCAAATTATGTTGCCCAACATTTAGAGTCTAACATTTAATTGAATTTATGTCTTTTCACAGTTGTCATAAATAACATGTCATTTTGCTTAATGCGTTTAAAACTTAACAAAACTACAGTAAGACACCCAATAGAGAAACCAAGTCAACTTACTAAACTACTACCTTCAGTTTTCACAATCAATTATTATCTGTTATGTCTTTATAGACTATTTGGGAGAGAAATTAGAGGATTATGTTTCCAAATTACCAGTGCCTGTCAGAGTTCTCAGAACTGGAAAGCGATCGGGTCTCATACGAGCACGTCTTATAGGAGCTGCTGAAACAAAAGGACAGGTCATCACTTTCTTAGATGCTCACTGCGAATGTACTAAAGGATGGCTCGAACCTCTTTTAGCTAGAATTGTTGAGGACAGGTTTGTACATATTTACTAAACTATACAGTTATGTCAAGCATTTCATTTTTAATCTGAATAAATGAACCATACATAAGATGCTAAACCACATTATTCGGTTGAATGGATATTACTATTGTTCATCCAATTTATTTCACACAAATTTATGATTATTTTGCATTCAACATATTCAATAGCTTTTGATTTGAAAATTTCAGAACACGAGTTGTTTGCCCTATAATTGATGTGATAAGTGATGAAAATTTTGAGTACATCCCTGCCTCTGATATGACTTGGGGTGGATTTAATTGGAAACTTAATTTCCGATGGTATTCATTCAAAATAATTGACTTTAGTTCTTCTTTGAATTAAATATTGAACTGCTATCACAATAGGTATCGCGTCCCTAAAAGAGAACTCCAAAGAAGGAATAATGACAGAACTCTTCCAGTCAGGTATTTGTCATTACAATCGATTAAGTTATACAATATTCGAATCAATTTAATGTAATTTTATTTATTGAGATTTTTCTGTGAAAACGTTTTGTTTTGTATTTAGGACACCGACAATGGCCGGTGGTTTGTTCTCAATCGATCGCGATTATTTCGAGCTTTTAGGAAAATATGACGAGGGAATGGATATTTGGGGCGGAGAAAACTTAGAACTCAGTTTTCGTATTTGGATGTAAGTCTAATTATAAATTTATATTTAGTTATTATTTTGAATATTTGTTTTTCTATATGACTCGATTGAATTATTTAAAAGGTGCGGTGGTACTCTTGAGATCGTAACGTGTTCTCATGTCGGACATGTGTTTCGAAAGTCAACTCCATACACATTTCCGGGTGGAACGAGTAAAATAGTAAATCATAATAACGCTCGTTTAGCCGATGTGTGGCTGGACGAGTGGAAAGAGTTCTACTATGCTGTAAATCCTGCCTCAAAGACTGTGGACAAAGGTGATACAGAGTCACGTAAGAAGTTAAGAAAAGACCTCAAATGCAAAGGTTGGTTCTACTATTAGATTGGTAGATATAAAAATGATTACACAAGAGTTTTGAAATAGCTTAATCTACTCCGATCTGTTTTTAGATTTCCGATGGTATTTAGAAAACATATACCCAGAAAGTCAAATGCCAATAGATTATTATTCATTAGGAGAAATTAGAAATATAGATAATAATTACTGTTTGGACACTCTTAAAAGAAAAAGTGGAGGAGATTTAGGTATGACTGAATGTAACGGACAAGCATCAAATCAACTTTTCGCTTATACTAAACGCAAACAAATCATCGCTGACGACAATTGTTTGGATGCTTCGCATGCAAACAAATCCATCAAATTAATTAGATGTCACAACATGGGTGGCAATCAAATATGGCATTATAACTATTTAACAAAGGCTATCATTCATAAGAGTACTAAACTTTGTTTAGATAAAACAGACCCTAAAGTGGATGCCAAACCATATCCTGACTCAGACCCTAAATCAAATTCTAAAAAACATTTAACTCTACCATTGTTAAGACCCTGTAACGGTAGAAGTTCTCAAAAATGGGTAATGAGTAATAATTTTAAGTGGCAGCTATTTAATGATAAAACTTTAAAATCATATTGAGCATAAGCCTTTAGTCAAATGTTTGATTATTTGCTCAACTGTGGCAAATATTCAGATTTATATATGTTGAGCGATCCATCAATGTGCCTTCAATATGATTAGTCTTTCAATATTAAAAATACTTTTCGTGTGGGAAGAGAAAAGTAATCTCTTTAAATGCATTTATTTCTTATATATAAAGTCATTTATATTTATGAATTGAATTTATTTACTAAAATATGTTTTACTATCACTATGGAAATGGATTGAGTCAATCGTTCCACTAAATATTAATCAATAAATTGTTTTTCATTATTTATCATTTGTTCGAAATAAAGTATTCATTAGTTGACGTTAAGCTTTCGATTTAAACTACTAGTTTCTCTTATTTTCTATTAAAAGTATTAAAATTGATGATTCGTGGGCTCGTATAACAAACAATATTTCGGTCAACTTTTATTTGATTCCTTGTTATGATGATTGACAAACTCTTTTGCTTGAATTCGGTGTATTTATTTGCATGTGGATCTAAAATTTACTTTTGATTATTTTAGCTTATTTCTATAAGCTTGTAGTTGCAACTGACGGATAATTTTAGTTTTTATAATATTAAGAAAATAGTTTATTTAACTTTTCTTTAACCAAAGTAATAGTTTCTTTTCATGATGATCAAGTTTTATTCAATAAAACTTATAAACTGAATAAATGAAAACATAAGGTTAGATCAATTTTGCTTATGTCAATCACAAGAATGAGTATGAAATGTGAAAACTTAATTTAGGTAAGACTTCTTCCAGACTCTTGTTCGTGCTACTTTTCTTGACTGCTTTAACTCATTCAATATACAGTACTCACTTAGATTACATAAGTTGTTAAATTGCTGAACTTACTCAATATACTATCCCAACATTAGTTTGCTCAATAAGTTAAGGTAAGCGCATTTAATGCACCAGACCTAAGATGGTCAGTAAATTTTGAACTAGGTTCAAGTATTTGACATGCCGTGTATGCCAATCACCAGATCTTTCACTACAAACTAATATTTATTCATTGCTACAGCACATTCAAAATAATGATACATACTATTATTGTTGGAACTCCAATAATGATTTCGATTTATGTTCAAAGAAAATATTGTTAGAAAAGCTCAAATCTATTGAATTTTTCAGTTTCTAAGACATCTAAATGTGAATGAGTTCACAATTTTTGGTTCTTCTACGATAAGTACTGAAAATGATCTCATCCTTACAAGCATTACAATAGGAATGGTTTTAATTTGCATAAACTTTAAATAACTGAAAAGTTATGATTCTGCTCACATGTAACAATTTAATCACTAAATTATACAAAAGGGATAGTATTAGGGTTTTGCTTATGTAATGCAGTTTTTGTTAGTAAAATTGCACCGGTCGCCCGGATTCAGGGTTGTCTTTGACACTGAAGTCGTTGTTTCAGAAGCGCGAAAACCATCGCTGACACTGACTCACACTCAGAGCTTTGCGACCATATGTGTCCCAAATGCGTTGTGCGGCTTCGGTAGCATTTGATCCCCAATGAAATTCATACAACATACAATGTCTTATGTGAGTCTTAGTCGGAAACTCTTCAGCCATTTTGGACACAATTTATTTAAAGATTATTTGTCAATAATTTGAGTTTAGATATGACTCTTTTGGATGACTTTCCAAAAACATTTGTAAACAATCGATTACCGATTCAAAATTGACCTCAAACATAACGTTAAAAAACCGCATTACATAAGCAAAACCCTAATATTTTCAGAATGACCTAAAAATAGTAAGTCCTTCAATAGCGATAATATAGAAAAATGCATTTTTCAGCCCAAATAAATTACAACTTATCTAAAAAATTCACATTCAGTAAAGATTGAGCAAAACTTAACCATAAAAGCACATCAGTAACCAGCAGGAGATTAGAAAAGTTGTAATGACTGAAAGATGAATTCGGAATTGAAGTATAGGTATGTACTGAAAATAAAATTTTGGAACAAAGCTTTAAAACTATATTTATTTGATGCATCAATCGATTACTTATTGTTGGAGTGAATCAAAAGTTTGACAACAAATGAATACATGTTCTAATGAGAACTTCAGATGTAAGCATATATACCTTCGGTCTCCTCTTCACTAAACTGACTTTGGTCCGAAAAAATCAGTTACTTAATACTGAATATGAAACCGTATTTATAATTCTGGTACGTTAAACAGTATAAAGTCATTCATTAACTGAATATCATTGGATATGAACTTATTGACCATTAAAGATCTTATAGAAATGCAATTGAATGGAGTAGTCCACAGTCTTAATAGTCATAGTATTACCAGAGAAGTGTTGGATCTAAACGTTGTATTGCAACAGTTTTATCCGATGCTATTTATATCGTATATAAAATGCTCTGACTGTAGGACTGGTGTTCACTTTTCTAAGACCTGATCCAATAATTTTGTTGTGTTATAATGGGGTGAGTGGGAACAGACATAATTTCAAAAGCCTAAACATTACATTAGAAGATAGAGAAAATATTTAAAACTACCGGCATAGGGGTAGTGGATATACACTGAGAGTCTATTTTAGCGTAACGTTATTGATGTATGACGTGAAACAACTAAGTAATGTATTTAAAAACAAATCTAAACTTAGGCTCGTGTAAGTATTTAATCTAATACTAAAACATTTCAACAAATTTAATCACACTTTTCAACGACTGTAAGGCTACAAATTTTAATTTTATACTATTATAAGTAACTTAATTGGGTTTAACTGTATAGTGGATTCATTTGTTTTCTGTTATTTCAACAGAAATAATGGAATTCGTTCTAAACAACGGCAGAAAAATACCGACCATTGGACGTAAGTTTTGTCCTAATATTGAATTTCTAATTATTTATTATTTGTATTAATAGAGTTTATATAAATGTGTTTCAGTCGGTACTTACTTATTAAATGAGAGAAGACTTTGCAAAACTTTAGTGACTGAAGCGCTCAAAATAGGCTATCGACTCATCGGTAATTAACTTCTACTATAATTATTACTAATTAGTTACAAAAAATTTTTTGCAAAATTTTGTTTTACAGATACTGCAAATTCTTATCAAAATGAAGAGTTCATCGGAGAAGTTGTTGAGGACTTACACAAACTCGGACTGAGAAGAAAAGATATCTTCATAACTACAAAACTTAGTATAAATTTATTATTCAGTTGAATTCAAATAAATTATCATTTTTTATATATTTTGACAAAAAATTGATATATGAACAGATGCATCAGATCAGGGAAGAGGGACGTGTAGGAAAAAGGTTTTCGAATCTATTGAAAAACTAAAGACCCCATATTTGGATCTGTTATTGATTCACTTTCCTGGGACTAAAGGTCTCGATCCGAGAGATCCAAAAATTCTGAGCTGAGGAAAGGTAGTTATGAAGACTTGGAAGACTTGTATTCAGAAGGACTGATTAAATCCATTGGTATTTCCAATTATATGATTCGACATATTGATGAACTGTTGAAACACTGTAAAGTTGTTCCTACTGTTAATCAGGTTTAAAATTGAACTCTGGTTTATAGCCTATTTATATAATTATTTAATGTCAGGTTGAATTTCATCCGCTGTTATATCAAAAGGAATTGCTCGAGTATTGCAATGAAAAGAAGATAGTGTTTCAGGCATACTCTTCATTGGGATCTGTAGGTGGACGGGAAGTACTGTCACAAAATGAAACGATTAACGAAATTGCAAATAAATATAACAAATCTGTAGCACAAATATTATTGAAATGGGGACTCCAACACGGGGTTTGTAAGTTTAAAATACTTTTCAGTTATTGTTGACAAGTTTTGTAAAGTATGAAGCATTTACGTAAAAAACAATCAAAATAATGATCTGAAAATATGGGTATGTTTAACTTATTTTCAAGTCTTCAACAGAAATTAAAGTATAGTTTGTGAAACTGTATTTTTTAGATGTAAAGTTTACAACTAGTGTATAGATATATAATTTTCGGGAACTTATATTTCAGGTATTATCCCAAAAACTTCTCGTGTTGAGAATTTGAAGCCTAACTTTGAACTTTTTGACTTTGAAATATCATCGGATGACATGGCACTGATTGATAGTTTGAATACAAACACTCATTTCCGTTGGGATCCGAATAATATCTTATAAGTTGTAAGGATCGAAACATAATGAAAGATGAATTAATAATTCTCAATTAGAAAAATATTGTCATATCAGGACTGGAAGCAAAATGGATTAAAGTTATATAATTTAGTTAGGATCTATTGAATATTCTAATGAGTGTGTACAAATAGGATTAAATTTTCAAATAAATGTGATTCGATATTGTGATTGTAATATTTTACTAATATATCAAAAGGCGTAACAGATAGAGCAGCAAATACTAAAATTTGTTCGATTCATCAATTGTGCCTTCAATATGATTAGTCTTTCAATATTGAAACAGCTTTTTGTGTGGGAAGAAAAAGGCAATTTGTTTAAATACATTCATTATATATAAAGTGAGTATATACATATATGGGTTGAATTTATTTACTTAAATGCGTTTACTATCTCTGAAATGGATTGAGCCAATCATTGTATTGAATATATAGATCAATAAATTGCATTTCATCGTTTTGTTATTTGTTGAAAATATAAAAGTATTAGCTATTGAGTCAAGCTTGAGACTCAGGCTATTGTTTTCACTTATTTTCTATTATGAAGCATTAACATCGATAACTTAGTTAACAATACTTCGATTAACTTTTAGTCCTCAAAGACTATTTCTTGAGTTCGATCTATTTTCTTATAGTTTTGAATATAAATTTTGATAACTTTTATTTTTATTCCTATGGGCTTATAGTTACGACTGACATAATTTCAATTTATAAGATACCTAGAGAACAGTTTGTTTAACTTTCTTTAATCAGAATAATAGTTTACTTTGATGATGATCAGTTTTATTAAATAGACTTATAAGCTCAAAACATCAAAACATAAGGTTAGATCTATACTGCTTATGCCAATTACAAGGATATATATGATATATGAATACTTAATCTAAGTAAAACTTCTTCTAGACTTTCAAAGACTAGTCGCCCTATTTGTACTACTTTTCTTGATTGCCTTAACTCATTGAATACACTGACTCAAACTACATAAATTGCTAACTTACTTAACTTGCTCAATATTCTGCTTACCGTAACAACAATTGACTCAATATGTTGAGGTAAGCACAATTACATATTTAGCTCACCAAACCCGAGATGATCAGTAAACTTTTCATTCACATCAGGTATTAGACATATTTGATGTGTACCAATCACCAGATCTTTCACTACAAACTATATTTATTCATTCCTACTGCATATCCAAAATAATAATACACACTATTATTGTTGTAATTCCAGAAATGTTTAGGATATATGTTCAAAGAAAAATCATTATTAAAGTTCAAATCTATTGAATTTTTCAGTTTCAAAGACATCTATATGAATGAGTTCGCAATTTTTGGTTCTTCTACGATAGGTACTGGACATGATCTCATACTTACAAACATTACAATAGAAATGGATTTGATTTACATAAACTTTAAATAACTGAAAATTTATAATTTTGCTCTAATATAGCAACTTAATCGTTAGATTATACAAAAGTGATAACATTTTCAGAATAACTTTTGAAAATAATAAGTCCTTCAAAGGGAATAATATAGAAAAATGTATTTTTCAGACTAAATAAATTAGAACTCATCTAAAAAATAAATATTCAGTAAAGATTGAATAGAAATTTTAAATAATCAAAAAAGTTACTTAATATTGAATATCGAGTCATTACAGTTGGTCTCGGGATTTGGGATATCAATGTTCCGCCCGAGCGGGTCAGGACTCGGGAATAAGAGTCGGGGAGTAAAACAAATGTATAGTAATAACAAAGTTTAAGGCATTAAACTTTGCCTATTTTTCAATAACAGTAAATAAGTAAATATAGGGATATAATACATATGCGCTTTATCATAGACATTTGTGCGAAATTAGATCAATTTCAACAATTTTTACTTATAAGTGTGTTAAAGATTTGATTCATTTGTATTGAGTAACAATTGTAATAAATCTTATGAATAATTTGAAAGTAAATCAAATATTAAGATAATTATTACGAAACAGAGTTGGGTTTGTCAATTCTTTCAAAAGTGAGATAAAGACATTGCAAAATGCAATTATTGTAATAAAGAGTTATTGTTTAAATACTCCACAACTTTGGATATTAGTGGGATCTCAAAGTGCACTTTTGCAAAAAGTAATGCAAAACCGAAAGTCTATGAATTTATCAGGATCTCGGGAAGCCGAATCCCGCTCGAGAAAAGCCACTAGGAACGTGGCAATGAAAACTCTAACATGACCCAACTCTACGAGTCATATCTATGATGCCGGTATGTTAACGGTATAACTTATGCAGTATAAAGACATTTACTAAAACTTATTAACTGAATATTATTAGGTATAACTCTCTATAGATTATCAAGATTGCTATACAAACTTTTTCTGTTGAGTAGTGCATAGCTTTATATTCATAATATTAGTATTCAAATCAATTCAAATATTGTGACTGAATTGAAACAGTTTTATCCAAAGCTATTCAAGTATATAGTGCTCTAACTGTAGGACTGACAGCCTTTTCTAACCATAGAGATGAAACTTTAGTCACGTGTCTGTTTATGTTTAAGTCTTTAGTCCTTGAATTAAACTTATTGTAATGAATCCAATAATGTTTTTACAAATCTAATGCTTATGATTATAAGTTATAAATAAGTTAATTGATTTTAACAGCTGTTTATTAATTTGAATTATTATTTTTTATGTTATTTCAACAAAAATAATGGAATTGACTCTAAACAATAGCAGAAAAATACCGACCATTGGACGTAAGTTTTATCTTAATATCAAATTTGTTATTATTTATTAATTACTTGTATTAATACTTTTTACATAAATGTGTTTCAGTCGGCACTTACTTATTAAATGAGAGACAACTTTGCAAAACAGTAGTGACCGAAGCGCTCAAAACAGGATATCGACTCATTGGTAACTCATTTCTACCATAACTATTATCAGTTATAAGACTTTTTCAACCAAAAATCTATTTGACAGATACGGCAAATCTTTATCAAAATGAAGAGTTTATCGGAGAAGTTGTTGAAGACTTACATAAACTCGGATTGAAAAGAGAAGACATTTTCATAATAACAAAACTTAGTATAAATTTATTATTCAACTGATTATCAAATGAATTATCATTTTTTATATATTTTGAACAAAAAATTGTTGTACGAATAGATGCATTGCATCAGGGAAGAGGAACGTGTAGGGAAAAGGTTTTGGAATCTATTGAAAAGTTGAAGACCCCATACGTCGATTTAGTTTTAATTCACTGGCCAGGGACCGGAGGTCTTGATCCAAAAGACCCAAAAAATTCTGAGCTGAGGAAAGGTAGTTATGAAGACTTGGAAGACTTATATTCCGAAGGACTGATTAAATCCATTGGTATTTCCAATTACACGATTCCACATATGGACGAATTGCTGAAACACTGTAAAGTTGTTCCTACTGTTAATCAGGTTTTGTGCAATTTTATTCAACATTTTGTGTACTTTTATAACCAATTAATTAAATGAATTGATTTCAGGTTGAATTTCATCCACTGTTATATCAAAAAGAATTGCTCGAGTATTGCAATGAAAAGAAGATAGTGTTTCAGGCATACTCTTCATTGGGAGGTCAACAAGGTTGGAAAATACTGTCACAAAATGAAACGCTTAACAAAATTGCAGACAAATATAACAGATCAGTGGCACAAATATTATTGAAGTGGGCACTTCAACACGGAGTGTGTAAGTTCGAAATAGCTTTAATTATTTGTAAAAAATTTGTTAAAATGTGAATGGTTTTCTTTAAAATATTACCAAATAATGATCTGAAAAATGTGCATATGTTTAACATACTTTAAATTGTTGTGCATAAATTAAAGCGTAGTTTCATGAAGTTATATATTTTTTAGATGTAAAGTTTATAACTAATGTGTAGGCATATCATTTTTCGGTAACTTATATTTCAGGTATTATCCCAAAAACTTCTCGTGTGGACAATTTGAAGCCTAACTTTGAACTTTTTCACTTTGGAATATCATCGGATGACATGGCACTGATTGACAGCTTGAATACAAACACTCGTTTCTTTGCTAATCCGGATGACATCTTATAAGTTGTAAGGATTGAAACATGATAAAAAGTAAATGTATAATTAAATTTGATATTAGAAAAAATATTGTCAGAACTAATAACTAATTTTGTAAGTTTATTATTTTAAAAAATTGAATGCAAAACAAAGTAATATTGTCTAAACGATGTAATATAAATCAAATTAGATAATGAGTATGAATCAAATCAAATCAAATTAATTAAACAAAATGATTACTAAATGTAAACTAAATAAACAGTAGATATCTAAGAATAAATGATGTGGTAAATCAATTTAAATGTTAGATGAGAGATGAGTCACATCAATCATTTTGTAAGTAGAACCGAATGGATATACAGTGCACGACATAAGTACAGAGTATATCAAGCTATGAAATTTTTAATAATTTTATTTACACCATAAAATATAAAAATAATTTTACTGATTGTTAAAAACTAGAATACAGATGATCACATAAAGTTTCGATTTTCTTCTCCCAAGTCCAACGTGGCAGCGACCAAAAACCCAGGTTTTTAGGGTTTTTGGATGCGACATAAATATATGACGCATACCTCGAAGATGATGATTAATAGTTTATGGTCTTTCTGTTCTTGTTGAGAAGCCGAATTATACGTTGGGACATCGATTGAATCATATTCTGGAGTTCGGACAACCGGACCTGGTAACTAGAAGACTCAATTGCAGCCTTAAGTTCAGTAGTGGTATCGTATTGACGACGACTGGTGTGTACCAGCCGAACCAAAGGCCTCGAGAGATTTTCAATAGGATTGAGATCTGGACTATGCACTAACTAGTCTAGAACCCAAACTCCGCAGTCCTGAAACTACTATTTCGTCGTCTAGGTGGTATGTATTGACGCGTTGTCCTGCTAAATCTTCTAGTTGCGACCACCAATTCGACCCCAAAGGGAGGAGGTGCTGATGGAGCATTTCCTGGTATGGTGCTGCATTCTGCAGACCATCTAGGAAAGCAATGGTTATTTCCCCATTATAGCCGATGGCAGCCAAGACCATAACAAAATGTTCTCCTCGAGCCCTTCTGGAGTAGTACTGCGGCTCCTTCAGTAGATCATGCCAATAGTATTAGCAATCATCACGGCCATCGAGATTGAATCTCTCTTCGTCGATGAAGATGACAGTTAGTCATATAGTGGTTCAGGACTTATTTTCATCGTTCTTTATAAAGCAATATAGTACCTATTTTTAGGGCATAATTTAACACAATTATTTATTCGAGAATATTTCATATTGAATATCGAGCCATATCTATGATTTCTGTATATTGTACAGTACAAAGTCATTTATGGTGTTTAAGTGTCAAATCAGGATCTATATTGTTATAATGACGAAACCAGAAAATTTCTCGCTGGTCGCATTGATTACTTACTCCGCTTGATTGAATACGAACTTTCCATATTATAACCTATCGTATTGTAATTTTAAATTTGAATTACAACTATTCTCATTTTGCTTTTCATAACTATAAAATATTAAGAAAATTTCATAATCAAAGATACACAACATTTTAAGTGAAATAAGTGTGAGGTCAGAGTTGGGCCAAGATCAACAGGTGACAACATCACAAACTCTCTTTATCGCAGCTATTGGTTTCGTATCATGCAGACCTAACTTTACAATTGTCATCACACCGACACTTCTCATTCAATATCTACTTGAAGTTAAGGAATATATCAGTTATCTCATTGGTGTTGAATGCTTCAAATAAGATATTTAACTGTTTAATCTGAAAATCTTACGATTGATTTCAATTTAGGTTATGCGCATTACTCACCAGCTTTTCATACAGTTTATATGCATTTATGCAAATTATGTCATTTAAGTAACTCGAATCTAATCAAAAGTAGTAATCGAACAAAACTATTGACTTGAACAACTAGTTTAATAATCGAGTAGTTGTTTTGGCGCGACCATCAAAACAATACTGACTAGAACTTCAATTGCAAACTAGATTCAATTCAATCATTTAAAGAAAACTGATAGCGATGGCACACAAACAATTGGAATGTATCAAAACATGTAAAGTGATTATCATTATACAAATTATTTTGTTATCCCTTAATGGAAATTCGGACCATATATGGTCCGACTTTTCGTGCTAAGTTTAAAAAGTTTGAATAACTTTTAGATGCTTAATCTCAGACTAGCTATTATTAAGCAAGTATTGTATGATATCAATAGTAGAATAAAAATATATATTAACTTTTTATTAAATATTTGCATTATAAGAACAAATTTAATGCGTAGTTCGCATATATGAGAACAAAATTTGCAAACAATCAATGAAAATGTTTTTGATGATCAAGAACTTGATTTTCTTATTAAAAAGAATAAATAGTGATAATAGTGATGATGAAGAAGCTGAACAGCATAGAAAAAAGAAAAGTCAATACTAAAACAGTTGCCTCTGATCCCAAATTATCAAAAATTAGTCCTTTGTCGCCAAAAAATTTGCTCTTCCTGAGAGACGATTTGCACCCGGACCACATTTGCCACAAACTCAAAAAGTTTCAGTTAAGTGATTATATCAAATATAGCATTTAGCGAGTTATAAGAAGAAAAAACTTTTGTTTTTTTAACTTTGTACCAAAGAGAGTACTGTTTATTTGTGGCTCAATTCTAGTGAGTTAACTGAAAAATAAATATCTTATTAAAAATCCAAAGGGTTTCCAACATAAACGCAGATTATTTAGGAATGAATTCAAGAAAAAATTGTTACAATATTTAACTAAATGTCAGTCAAATACAATCAATTTTAAAATCTCATTGAATGAAGAGGTTTATAACAAGTTCAAAGATATTAAATCTCAAAAAAGAAGTAATAATATAGTAATAAATAGATCTAAATTTATAAAACGTTTTAAATTTAATTTGAGTCAAATAAAAATTAGTGATAATACAAAGCAATTCATAACAGCTTCATATCCGGTTTCTCTTTCAGATCCACGATTCATAATAAGGAAGAAATCCTGGCATAAGGTAGATTTTAAAAACGAAAAACATTTTATTTATTCTGTTTCTGAGCTTTTAAAGTTTTCTATAGACTTGAAATGTGGTTTTCTTTGAACGGAAAATTATTGCTAAAAAGTGCAATAAGTTTCGAAAACGAGTGATTAACATAATAAATGCAAAAGTTGTGATTTCTTGAAAGTTTTTTGAGAGACAAATAGTAAAAAAATTAAGAACTATAACCAGAAATGTAAATTATTGGAAAAAGAAGTTAAAATTTTGAGGAAGCAAAATCTGTCGTGAATAACAACGGCTTTGACTTTTATGGTGAAAGGCAACAGAATATATTACGTAATATCCGAGAAAACCTGAGTAAACCGTTGAACGACTGTTTCATTAGTTACGGATTGAAGTTAAAAATTCTTACGAGTGGGTCAAAGAATGCCACTTATGTGATTGATTTTGAAAATCACATTAATAGAAGAAATGTCGGGGGAAATTGCTGTTAATAAGCATTGATCATGTGATAATATGAATGAAAATGTGAAGAATAAGTTGAGAGAAAGTTTAAGTCAGATACAGGCATATAATGTCACATCACGAGCATGTCGTGCACTGAATGTAAACAAATTCAATACATTTAGTCAACGTCAATTGAATGACCTTAAATAAGATTTAGATAGTACCATACCTGTAGTTACAATTAGCGATAATCTGAACAAAGTATTTAGGGCTTATCTCAATTTAAATTTTGCATTAAATAATTGCATTATATTACTGGCTAAAAACAAATTGCTAAGAGACTTATACCAGCCCTTAACTTTCAATATATCGACTGATGGCACACTTAAGAAGACACACAGTTATGTATCTTATATTGGTGCTTATGAACAAAAGGATAAAGATTACGCAAATACTGATTTTCACGTTTTATTAGCTCTACTTTCTGGTGAAGAAAATTATGATATGTTAAAACACTATTTTGAAGGCCTTCACAAAGAAATTGAAAAAAGCGTTCTGTCAAAAGCTTATGTATTCAACGAAATAACTTTTAATTATGAGTTGATTATGTGTACTGATCTGAAATCATTGCTGACTTTCAGTGGTTTGAATGGTGTCAGTGGTAAATATAATTGTATTTACCACAGGATTAGTAGTGAGGGTTTTCAAAAAATTGATGAGTCTTTCAATCAAAATTGGTCACGAAGTCATCCTGAGGGTAAATTAGGACGATTGATAACAGACTGGGAAGATATCAAAAGAAGTAATTCTGGGATATAACAGGATATGATAATTAAATTATCTCCTGAAAACTTGATTATCGATACATTAAACTTTAGATTGCGAATAATTGATAAATATTTAAGTTCAATAATAGCTTCTGTTATATCCATTTCGAAAGACAAGAAAATAATTCTAAAAATTAATCACACACTACGGATCAAGAACATAAAAGCCCAAATTGATTCAGAAAATTTGGGCGAGTTTTTCACAAATTATATGTTAAAAGGTCTCAACTTAGAAGTCAAGTTCAAAGCCATGGATTCCATACTTTCATATATTTGTAAAAATTTTGCAGAAAATGAAATCTTCAAATGCTTTGCAGAGGTTTGGAAAGTATGAAGAGTTATTTACATTTTTAATATAACTTTATCTGAATATTAATGATTTCAAGTTGTTTTTACCTTTTTTGTTATATAATTACTTTCGAATGCATTTTACAGAAATGGAAGGAATTGTCCTCAGCGGTTGAAAATAGTGAAAATTGTAACGATTCCGAAATACTCGAAAACATTATTAAACATTTGTTCAAACACTATAAAATCCTGTTTTAATCAAACTTAATAGAATTTGGTAACAAAAAAACTGCTTAAATGCATATAATTTGTCATTTGCCGGATATTATCAGAAAGAAAGGGAAGATGTCAATATTCAATTGTCAAGCTTTGAGAAAATATTGCTTGTACTTATTTCATTCTAATTTTAATTTTATAATTTCTTAAAGCAACTGAACAGATGAATAGTTATATTAAACATCTGATCAGAGACTAATTATTCAGTCCTCACTTGTCAGTCGTCCCCAAACTGTTTTCATTGAGACAACACTAATAGAATCTTTAACTCCAACAGAATTGTCAACATGAACACAATCGCCAGAAAGTGGCAAAACATAATATAATCTAATTAATATATTGATCTGATTCTAAGCTGTTTGTAATTCTAAGATCAATGTATCTTGAATACCAGAATCGAGAAGTTAGCCACCACTGGGACTATGATCATAATTAAATTAACGATCAATTATTTAACTAATTATGAAGCAGTGCACATTTTTTAAAAGTTTAGAACAAACACTTTATTAAAATAGAGTTCTGTACACATTCGTAAACTTTGATTACAAAGTTGTAATATTGAAAACGTTGAAGAACTCATCGTTCGTTTGTCTAATTTAAGTCTAATAAGTTCGTAAACTTTGTAATTAAAGTTTGCCAATTAGTGCAGAACCTTATTTTAATAACGCTTTCGTTCGCTTTTATCCAAACTTTTAAACAAGTTTGCACTGCTTCATAATTAATTAACTAATTATTCGTTAATTTAATTATGATCATAGTCCCATTGGCAGCATATTTGTCAATTTTGGTATATAAAATAAGTTGGTGTTGGAGTTTCAAACGATTTAATTGGTATTTGCATCGATCAGTTTCAAGACTCCATTGTTAACATGAAAAACCCAATATAAAATGAAAACTACACAAAAGTTGCGATTTTACCGAACTTCAGTTTATCAAACGCTTTAAGAATGAGTTTGTCTATCAAAACTTTTTGTTCAAAATTGTCATCACTAACTGGACAGTTTTCGCAACGAATTTACTGCTAAAAATCAAGTTTCGCAATTCATTTATCAATATTTATAACAATATATCGACAAATATAAGTAGCAGTACCTGAAGTTTAAGTTAAAAACTATCATAAAATATATGTTGTCCATTGCACACCAAACTTCGTATTAATCGCATGCCTTCAAAAATAGACAAAATGTGTTAATCATTCACTTTATCATACAGTAAAACCTTGACTGCACTTAAGTAGTTAAAAATAATATCAAATCTTATAGAAAAACATGACTTAACTACATGTTTGGATTAGACAGATTTGACTAAATGTCAACTTTGAAAACCTTCTCTATTATTACAATATCGTTGTTGCCATTCATCTAATATTGTAAAACACATAATCAAAATATTTCAGATATTCATTACTTTTAGGTGAAGCAAACGAATAGAGCTGCC
This sequence comes from Archegozetes longisetosus, assembly GCA_018873245.2. Taxonomy (NCBI): domain Eukaryota; kingdom Metazoa; phylum Arthropoda; class Arachnida; order Sarcoptiformes; family Trhypochthoniidae; genus Archegozetes; species Archegozetes longisetosus. Next base: position 11,460,969 of record JAEMBT020000009.1, on the reverse strand, counting down.
AGATCTACAAAATCCATCTTCAGATTCAATCAGCTCACAAATGTCATCACCGGTTAGTTATGAAACAATACAGTATTGTTTAACGTTCTACTCTTAAATCAGAGTTCGTGCTATAATATCACAAAATCAATAAAATTATTAAATTTAGTTCAAACCTACACATATAAAGACTGTTCTGTACTTTTATCTTCTCACTACTGAGTTGTGCGCAATGTTTAAGAGAATAAAGTTTGCATAGCTACCAAACTTCTTCAAATGGCAAAGTATCCGATAGCCATTAATGCTAAACATATCTTTAATCAATTGACTTTTCACAGAACTATCAACAGCTGAATCAGACCTCAAATTGGGACAAATGTTGACTACTAGTAACCAACGCTTGTAATTACTATCGAGCATAATATCGAAGTCCAAAAGTTCAAAACTAGAATAGCGATCTCCAGGTTTTGCTCAATCAGTTTGACAATATGTGGTTCACAGCTGATCACCGTTTTAATCATCATATCTTCGATTAAATTTCATAAAACATCGACGTCTTTACGAGAATCATTCAAATACCGCCATCAAGTTTTAAGAGTGCATTCACGACCTATTTGTCCATTAATGTGATTATTGGAAACATAATTGAAATGATTTTATTGACGTTGTAATTTGTCAAATGCATCAATTGATTGATGTGTTGAACATCAGGTGAACATTTGTGAGAAACAAATGTAGTGATCGATCGTCACAGATGTAGACTCAGAGCAACGATCACCACATAAACCAAAGTTGAAACTTAGTTTGATTAGAAATGCATTTGTGATATATCGCTCAACAATAAGTGTCGGTTTGATGCAGTGCTTACGTTTAGTTGTGGCAGATTTAGGTATTTCTGTAATCGTTGATGATACTAATTCGTTGTTCCGTTGCAGATGCCGGTCGTTTCAATGTGAACATCAGTTGTTCTCAACTCATTCAATACTTGTTCATTAGATTCAAGTGTTCACGTAAGACAAAAGTTTGGGATCAAAGTTAGCGAACACTTGAAAGCAATGCTTGAATGACATGCCCCTCAAATTCACTTATAGCTCATGGAACGATATGTTACCCATTTATCTTATTTATTAAACGTTCGATTCTATTGTCTTGTTCTGCCTCTTCATGTTTTACTAGTTTTACTTATCTCACTTCGCTGTTTTGATTGAGTACATGACGCGTGCCTTTCATTCAGTCACTCATTCATTCATTTATTGATTAATACGTTAATTGACATCTATGAATCGCAAGTGACTTAATGTTGATTTAAATTAATTATTTAACTATTACTAAATTATTCGGTATCAAAAACATTGGTTTAGTACAAAATTATAAAATGTTTAAGTATGGTATGCGACATTAAAATCGGCAAAAACATAATTTACTTTTTAATTTAATTTGCACACATAAGCGCATTTATTTAACTATTAGGAAATGACATTATGTTAAAGGGTTATCAAACTTCACCTAAAGTTATTTTAATCCGATTAATTGATAAGGATTAAAATTTTGGTGGGAGTTTTATATTTAGTAAACAAAATGGAATTAGAGGCCAGAATTAGACTTTAAAATCTTTATGATAGCGGGTTTGTAAAAGCTAATCAACTTTTTAAATAAACAAAAATACTTTTAAGAACAATTTATGCTGTGTTAAATCGAATAAAATCCGAACAAGGGATGGAGAGAAAACCCGGGAGTGGAGCGCGTCCCAAACCTCAAGGTAATGATCGTCATAGAGTTGCAGGAATTGCGTTGAAGCAACAAAATATTCGGGCGAAATATGGCAATAATAAAACAACAGTTAGAGGTTATGAATCCCACTAATTTATGTGAATTAAAGGAAGCAATTGAGAAAATTTGGACTGGTTCTTTGATTGAGAGCATGCCGGAGCGCTTAGAGAAATGTATTGCGGCCAATGGGGCCACTATTGACGCCCAATTTTTAACAGATTTTGATTAACAGAATATAATCTAAAATTTTGCATAAATTTTGTTTCTTTATTTTAATGTAATAACCTTTAATAAATAAAAACTTTTTGCTGATTTCAATGTTGCGTACTATATATGACAAACAAAATTTAGCTCAAACTCCCAATAAGTTAATATAAAATAAGTATTAAAGGATCGAATGGCAATAAATAATGTGTACAACAAAATCAAAGCCAATTATGGCAAAAATCATATTTACTAGTTTCATTCATTATAGCCTTATTATAGCCTGATAACAGTTTGATTACAGCGTAGCGCCAATGGCTTCACTTAAATAACAAACAAATGATTATCTCTTACTCTGAATGTCAGACGACACTATTACTCAATGTTTTAGTGCCAAATTTGAAAATGAAACCTGTTTCATGTAGACCTATTAGATTTTGACTCGAGGCGCAGGCGCCACCTGGCGGTCAAGTTAATTTCTATAATGCTATTACTAATCCAAAACAGGTTCGAAGCTAAACATTTGACGTCAAACATTAGTAACAGAACAGCTATTGAGTACAGGAAAACGTTTATTTCTTAACGATGTCGTCGACGTAATAACGAGGATTTCCTTGATTTCGCTTCACAATTTCTAATCATTTTTTTTTATTTAAATTGGCTCAAATGGTATTTCATTGATTAAAAACCATTCTTTGATTGTTTTACGATTTGACGCCATTGTCGGAGTTTTAGTGTACTGACGTAAATCTACCGAACAATTGTCATAAATTACGATACTGTTTGGGGAAACACTTCAGTACTATAATCAATACATTCATTGTTGTTTTTGTTTCTATTTTCACTATTTTAACTTTTTTAATTAAAAATCGCTTAATTAATCACAATTAGTGTTTAATTATGTTCATAATAATTAGGACTAATATTTTCACACCCTATTTATAGACATGTCTTATGTATTTGTGCTTGCAACCATTTTGTGGGGAAGGGTTAAGGCATGACGTCTAATGTTTAGTTCCGAACATGTTTTGGATCAGTAATATGACAGCATTACGATAGCGTCTAATCCTGACTGAATGTTTTTGCACTTTTCAATCAGTAAGTGCGTCATATTTTATTCAGAACATATCTGTAAGAAACAAAGTAAATCAAAACTATAGACTTTTGTCGTTTTTATAATCTTAAGTTTGTTAAGTTACTTATTTATCGTTTAAAGGAACAGTTTTCAAGATACAAGATCACTAAAGGTACAATTTTTTTCTAATTGTCTTAACTACTATATATTTAAAACTTTTCAATAATGAAATGAAATTTTATTAATTATTTGATGTTTAATTGTTTAGTTGTTTGTTATATATATATAATAATGATAATATAAAAAAGAAAATTGCTCTAACATTGGACAGTATTTTAGTCCGTATTTTTGATCTGTGGGCCTAAAGTTTAAAATATACTCTGATTTGTTGTGAAGAACGTCTTTTCAAATTCAAATACCCGTTAATTAGTGTCAAATCTTTGATTATTGTTCAACGATAAGCAATCGACTCATCAAATAATTACGATCTCAAATTTTGTCGGACATTTTCCAGGCTTACATTGCAATTTTTAAAAAAATGTATAGTATGAACTATAGCCTGTAGCCTCTCACCAGCTACAGCTATGAATATTTGGCCAGTTGTGTCAAATGAACTTCTTTATTGGAGTTTGTAGCCTACAGAAATAGTGAATATAATCCTTATCCACATAAAATGAAGATCCGGCATCTCAATTGCCTTCATATTCTAGGCTCACTTATGAAGCTATCGATTCTGAATTTGTCATAAGTAAATGTGTAAAACAGTTGTCGAACTTGTTTGATCGAAGTATGACTAGAGAATTATCTAAAATCGTTATTTTATTAATCAATCTCTGATCTGACTCTAATCCGAATGTCTAACTTCCCAGTTATCGGTTTTAACTGATTTTAACCGATAAAAATGACCGGATTCTTTAGTGGCTACTTCGGTTAAAACGGTCAAAGTCGGGTTTTAAAATAGCTGAACAAATATTGAGTAAATAAAAATAAAAAATAAAATAATAAAATAAACATATTTAAAAATTTATATTTAGAACTAAGTTATTTTATGAACTGTAAGATCGTAAATATATTGTAAATTATTTTTGAAAGAATAATAAGCCGTCGTATTAATATTAATTTACTTTACATTAAAATATTGCCCTGATCAACTATTAGTCTTCAAAAATTGAATAATTAAAAATTGATAAAATAGCTTCTTTTAATCGTTAAAATTTTTAATGTGTAATTTGAGAACAGTTCTCAGTTTTTCATTTTATCGTCTGAATGTAAAATCATTATTCGTTTATATAATTGCAAATAAACTTTTATCTAACTTCACTGATTTCATGTATTCTATTTTTAAAACCCGATTTTAACCTAATTTTTGTGTACTTTCTTGATTTTCAAATTTTAAAAACCGAATTTCGGTTGAAATAATTTCACGAACCATTAACCGCCGAATCAGAAAAACAATTTTAACCGAAATCCGGAACCCGAAATATGATTGATAAGACTTTATATAAAAAATCAACACCTTATCTTAAATTAAATTAAATATAATTAATTAAAATAATTTATAAAATAGTTTTAAATAAGGACTAATTTTTATGTTCAGACACCAGATGTCTACTGGGTTTGCCACAAAATAAAAAATTAAAATAGCGAAAAAGTTGGAGATACTTATGACTAGCATATATTTACATCAATGCAAAATTTAGAAATGAATAACATTTTTCAAAACAGTTTTAAATGTATTATCAATACTGAAATATGTATTAGCACTAGAGTATGTTATATATAAGTATAACAAAATGCTCATTAGGACCAATTGTGAAAAGATCAAATTGTTAATAAAGTTTATATTTGAAGATAAACTAGTGGAAGGAAATTGTACTTTTTTAAAAGTGTTGAATCGAGACCAGTATTTCATCCCTATTTTGTTTGCCTTTTGTTCAAACTTTTAATTGTAAACCAAGCTTAAAATTTTTTTTTATATTTGATAGCATTTAATACTTGCTTAAGTCACTCATATCATCAAACTGACTCATCTTTAAAACTTGAATAACCAATATAAAAGAGACATAATATTTTAAACAAACTTAGTATAATTTGTTCTTTAATTATTTAGATTATCTAATACAAACGGTGTCTGATATGTCTACAATTAACACAACTAAAGTAACAACAACGGTTAACACGACAACAAAGAAGGCGATTGATGAAAGAATTGAAAACTTAAAACATGAGATTTTCAGAGCTGTGAATAATATTCATAAGCTTAGAAAATACATTGAAAATGCAAAGGAGATTGGAGAATTGATAAATATTATTAATATGAAAAATGAAAATCACAACACACTTCTACACTTGGCTGCAACTAATGGTAATAAGGAAATACTTGAGGTTTTATTAAACAATAGAGCTGATGTTAATATTACTGATATAAATGCTTGGACACCTCTACACTACGCTGCTCGTTATAATGAGAAACCAGAAATCGTGAGACTTCTTCTCGATAGAGGTGCTGATGCTAACGCTAAAGAAAAGATCGAGTGGACACCTCTACACTACGCTGCTCGTAATAATGAGAAACCAGATATCGTGAGACTTCTTCTCGATAGAGGTGCTGATGCTAATGCTAAAGAAAAGGATGAGTGGACACCGCTACACATGGCTGCTCGTAATGAGAAACCTGATATCATGAGACTTCTTCTCGATAGAGGTGCTGACGCTAATGCTAAGCATAAGGATGAGTGGACACCTCTACACATTGCTGCTCGTTATAATGAGGAACCTGATATCGTGAGACTTCTTCTCGATAGAGGTGCTGACGCTAATGCTAAAGCAAAGGTTGAGTGGACACCTCTACACATTGCTGCTCGTTATAATGAGAAACCTGATATCGTAAGACTTCTTCTCGATAGAGGTGCTGACGCTAATGCTAAAGTAAATGATGAGTGGACACCTCTACACATTGCTGCTTGTTATAATGAGAAACCTGATATCGTGAGACTTCTTCTCGATAGAGGTGCTGACGCTAATGCTAAAGAAAAGGATGAGTGGACACCTCTACACTTGGCTGTTGAAAATGAGAAACCTGATATCGTGAGACTTCTTCTCGATAAAGGTGCTGACGCTAATGCTAAAGACAAGGATGAGCGGACACCTCTACACATGGCTGCTCGTTATAATGAGAAACCTGATATCGTAAGACTTCTTCTCGATAGAGGTGCTGACGCTAATACTAAAGAAAAGAATGGGTCGACACCTCTACACATTGCTGCTCGTTATAATGAGAAACCTGATATTATCGTGAGACTTCTTCTCGATAGAGGTGCTGACGCTAATGCTAAGCAAAAGAATAAGTGGACACCTCTACACATTGCTGCTCGTTATAATGAGAAACCTGATATCGTGAGACTTCTTCTCGATAGAGGTGCTGACGCTAATGCTAAAGACAAGGATGAGTGGACACCTCTACACATGGCTGCTCGTTATAATGAGAAACCTGACATAGTGAGACTTCTTTTCGATAGAGGTGCTGACATATACATTAAAACCATTTCTGGTTACACACCGTTAGATTTGGCAGAGAAATCTGAGATAATAATGCTTATTTTGGATAAATTGGCTGCTGTCAATAATATTACTCCTTTATATGCTGCTGTTAGATATGGTTCATTAAAAACACTCAAACCTTTCAGAGATGAAGATATCAATATTAAGGATAATGACGGCAATACCCCTTTACACTGGGCCGCCAAAGAGGGTAAATTGGATGTCATAAGATTTCTCATAGGAAAAACTTCTAGTACTAATGCAAATAATAATCTTGATCGCAAGCCTCTTCACCTGGCTGCTCAAAGTGGTCGATTGAATGTGGTCGCACTACTTCTTGATAAGGATTCTGACATTAATGCAAGTGACAAGAGTAATTGGACACCTTTGCACTTTGCTGTTGAAAGCGGTAACATCAATGTTTTTCGATTTCTAATTAATCAAGGTGCTGATCTTAATGCTCTAACAAATCTTGGTAAAACTTCATATGATATTGCTAAGGAAAAAAATTATACAAAAATTATGGAAATTATAATTAATGAAGAATTGTTTCATGCTGTGAAAAAGGAAGATGTTAGTAAAATTCAATTCTCTATTTCTAAAAGCGTTGATATTAATGCTAAAGGAAATCATGATTGGTCACCTTTACATATTGCTGTTGAACAAGGTAACCTCAATGTGATTGAGTTTCTTTTGAATCATGGTGCTAATATTGAGGCTAAAACTAACAAATATTGGACACCCTTACATTTTGCTATTCATAATAACATTTTCAAAGAGGTTAAGCTACTCGTAGATAAAGGAGCTAATGTTAATGTTAAAAAGAATGATGGTTGGACACCTTTGCATTGGACTGCTTACAGTGGTAATTTCGGTTTAGCCAAACTACTTGTAGACAAAGGTGCTGACGTTAAGGCTAAAGATAATTTTGGTTCAACTCCTCTCTACTATGCCTCTAAAGAAGGCAAATTGAATGTTGCTAAATTACTTGTAGAGAACGGAGCTGATGTTATTACTAAGCAAATGGATGGAAGGACACCTTTACATTGGGCAGCCTACAATGTACATTTGGACGTGGTCAAATTTCTCATAGAAAAACATGCTGATATTAATGCTAGTGACAAGAATGATTGGTCACCTTTGCACTTTGCTGCTCAAAGAGGAGGCTTGGATATAGCTAGATTTCTTTTAGATAAAGGTGCTGTTGTTAATGAGAAAAACAAGTATGGTCTAACACCTCTAGCATTAACAGATAATTCAGAGTTGATGAAGCACCTTGTTAATAAACTATCTACGTTGGACAATATAACACCTCTACATGCTGCCATTAAATACGGAACATTAAAGGCAGTAGAACTTTTCATCAACACTGATATTAATACTAAAGATAAGCATGGCTCTACACCTTTACACTTTGCTACTGAAAGAGGTAGCTTAGATATGGTCAGACTCCTTATAAATAAAGGTGCCAGAGTTAAAGCAAGAAACAAGAATGGTCTGACACCTCTAGAATTGGCAAATAATACAGAGCTAATAAATTTGATTGTGAATGAATTAGCTACATTGGATAATATAACACCTTTACATGCTGCCATCAAATACGGAACATTAAAGGCAGTAGAATATTTTATAAACACGGATATTAACTCTAAAGATAAGTACGGTGAAACACCTTTGCACTTTGCTGCTGAAAGAGGTGACTTGGATGTTATCAGACTTCTTATAGATAAAGGTGCTAGCATTAATAGCAAACAAAAGAATTGTGATACACCTTTACATTTGGCATCACAGTATGGTAAACTTGACGTAGTAAAACTTCTTCTTGATAAAGGTGCAAACATACATGATAAAGGAAATCAAGATTTAACGTCTTTGCACTATGCTGCTCTCAATGATCATTTAGATGTAATAAAATTTCTAATAGAAAGTGGAGCTGACATTAACGCTGAAGATTATGATGGTCAAATACCATTGGATATTGCCAAGGAATACAAGAAAAAAAATGCAATAGAATTTTTAAAGCAAGAACAGGAAAGAAGAAACAGCAGTTCTAATGCCTCAGTTGCTAAAACAATTCGTGTCCGCCGTCATATTGACATGGTAGCGAGTTGTGCTCCAAAGACACCTTCTTTCATAAACGACTTATTTATATGGGCTATTGGTGTAATGTTTAGTCAAGGTATTCCTGCTTTAACTTCTACACAACGAAACATATATGATATCTCATCAAATCTCTCACAAATTCATGTCAATGGTACGATATTACTTCTAGATGTGTTCATTAGAAAATTCACAAGTCAAAAGTACATATTGACCCGATCAATGTCCTCATTAGAAGTTCAAGTCAATGCGTTAAGCATTACAGAAGAATTCGGAAAAGTATTGAGTTCTATTTGTAACATACCAGCAGATGAACTGATTGACTTTGCAGAAGTACAATCAGATATATATAAAGCAATTATGAGTGATAATGGCAATAAGATTCCACAAATATTAGTCTCGTATGTAAAAAAGCTTCAAAATTGTTAAAACTGCCACAAACTAAGACCCTGAACTGCCTTCTGACATATCGTCATTTTTAATATAACAATCCTACATCTAATGCATTTATGGATAATCAAATCTTTAGTGCTTCAAATAAGACATTTGACTGTTTAATCTGGAAATCTAACGATTCATTTGAAATCGGGTTATGGTCACTACTCACCAGCTTTTCATACAATTTATATGCATTCATGCAAATTGTCATTTAAGTAATTCGAATCTAATCAAAAGTAGTAATTGAGCAAGACTATTGATTTATGACTAGTAGCACATTACACATTCGACCACATGTCTCCTTTATGTGTTTGACCTTCTTCTCGTGGTTCTCTGGGTTTGTCGATATACAACAAAACACTCATACTTTTTCTGACCAATTTTTCGGAACTTAGTCTTTGTCTGGAGTAATACACTAATTATATGCGTTGGTTGAAATATATATTAATTGAAATTAAATGTTAATTGAAACTATACATCAATTCAAATTATATATCTATTCTTATCCGATTGAAGAGATAATCCGATTGTATGCAAATGATTTGCTGCACTTTTGATAAGAATATTTTCAGATAAAATACTGTTTGGGTCAAAACTTTTGGAATCCATTTGTGACAACGAATTACAAACAATTGTTAATGAAATAATATTTTCACTTAAGATAAAAGCTTCAAACCTGACTATTACGCATGTTATTAATTTTATGGTTGACAATTTTATTCAAATCTATTTCTATTTGTCATTTTTCATTGAATATACTTAAAAATTGCATTCAAAGTTATTGTCGTGAGTTATTTAATTATTATTTGTCTTGTTTAGCATCAATTTTTCGAAACTATTAAAAAATATTATTTGTGCATCAATTATTATACCACAATTATGCTTATGCCGCTTTAAAAGTTAATTCATGTAAAAATAATTGCTTTTTCAACAATTTAAAACAATTGACTTCACCTACTTTGAAGATTTCAATATTCAAATGAATGAAGTGTTAATTGAAAAGTTGATCTTCAACTAAATCGAAGGTCTCACATGTCGATTATATAAAAATATAATCACTTAATATGAAATTTGTTGAGCAAAGTTAACAATATCACACTTAGTGTATCACATTAAGAATGATGTTTTTGAAATGAATTGCCACGAATTGACAGCAAGTTACACAAAATACATAAATTTGCAAAATAACTAAATAAATGTTTTATTAGAGTATTTTCACAAACCATTTGCTTGACTTAATTGATGCAATTTCATAGCATTTCTATTGTCTCACAAAACTGTACACAAGATGGTAATTTGCCATTTCGCTGAATTTCTTTTCGCCGAATTTACATACAGGTATACTTACCTACAAAAGCTTTTCTTCCCTATTAGCAAACGTAATTGCTGTTTGTTGTTCCTCTGCACAGCCCACAACTAAGGCCAGGGGTCGCCGCTTGTACTCAGTGGTATTGCCGCGAGGATGGTGTCACAGTTTTAAGAGGACACACCTGAGTACTCCGAGTCTGTCGTCTGGTAGTCTCAGAGACCAGAGTCTACCGAGTTACGTCCCTCGGTTTAGGACCGCGGTCGTCGAAGATCCCACTGAGCCTTCTCTTCCCTCTCGGTCCAGTGTTACCTGGATAGAAGGAAGCAGTACGCCACAGCGGGATTCGAACCCGCTCCCCAAGGGTTGCTCTGTCAGCGTCTTGACCTTGACCACTACACCAACAGACTTGGGTGCAAACCTAATTGGGATAACTATTTTATGCGAATAACTTAGCAAACAAAATGTTTAAACCAAATAAAATAGTAAGATCTATTGTTCTATAACGAAGTTTTTGCAATAGAGTGATTCAATTAATAATACGAATTTGAGTGAATTTTAGCATTATTCTCAGTCACTGTTAATAAGTTGCAGCACATATTTTGCTCTTCACAGCAGCGCCGTAGTCAGGAATGAGGCCAAGTGCGGATAGAATTCAATATTTGAACAAAATATCACAAAATTTGAGCCCAAATCAGAACATTTTTATTGTTTATATTATTTTTAAGATGCTGTATCTCTGTATAGACTTAAAAACCATGTAAATTTAAGATTATTTGTAAACCCTTAGATTTTTGAATGCAATGAAAATATTGAATGGCTTTTTCTCTCAAATTAAGTTACTGTTGTTGTAGAATCAACTTTATTTCATCAAATACACAATTTATATTTCTCTATACGAAAAAATCTATGGATAGGTACACCTGTATGTGAATTCGGCGAAATGGCACATAATCACACAAGATTTTATAAATATTAATCCTGGTCTTCTTTCGTTTTGTGAGTGCTATGATATACAGATAGAGTGAAACCTGTTCAACTTTCACATGTAGTTAAGTGCATCTTTAAACCAATAATAATTAAGCCAAACTTCTCTATTGATTTTTACATTTTGTTAAAACTACTTAAGTATATGCAAACATAAGGTTTATTGTAGAAATTATTGTTCATTTATTATCACAAGAGCTGTGACAAATACATGAAAAATTCATTTTACTTAAATTTTATGCCATTATAAATAATCTGACACTATTGTATGTTAAAGTTGATGAAGAAACTTCACTCATTTTCAAGTCTACCGGTGAAAACAGGGCGGAGCCACATTTCAGAGGCTGAGAAGCTCTAAATACAAATTTTTACTCTTGCTGATTCAATTCTGGAGGTTAATTTCTAGAACTTTTTGTATTAGATGGATCAAATGAATTCTCTTTTAGATTTCACAAGAAACGAAAGCTGTTTGTGTGGGATTCAATGGGAGGTTTTTGACTGATTGTGCTTACAGAAGTATAAAACCATAGCCGATGGATACGAATATACTTAACTTTGTATATTTTATTCTTAAGGGTTGTTCTAACAAAATACCAAACTTCATTAAAAAAATATTAACGAGAATCTCGGCAATAACCGTCATTCCCGCTTCGACATGTCGACCGATAATGGCCAACAATGTCGCAGCGTTCCGATGGTTACTCGGACACACCTCGATCCTAAGGTCTCCTGTGTGGACATCAATGATGCCGAGCACCCAGGTTCCCTGGACAAGGCGCCCACGGTTGTATTTTCGGCGGCCGATCATGGCCTCATCGACCTCGACCACCGAACTCGCGCCACCCATCTTCCCATCATTAAGCCAAGCATCTAACCACTCAACGCATGCCTCCCGGCAGATCTCATACCAGTGGCCGACGGTATTTTGTGACAATTGGCCACCACCCATACTGGCCTCACGAACCGAATCCCCGTAAGAGAAGCGATTTACGGAGCAGTATATGAGGAGAAGCACCTGCCCAAGGGGTAGACGCGACTCCTCAAATACCGTTCCGCTCGTGAGAGATCTTTGAGCATTTATGACATCGCCAGCGCAAACCTACAGCAGTGTCACCCCGCTTGTTCGAAAATGATATATTTCTACGACACTTCGAACAAGCTCGAGTTTGAGGCAAAAGCCCGACTCGCTGACACAACTGGAGGCATCGCTTTGGCTCGTCAACAGCGCATTCTTGAACTTATCGGAGAATATTATATGAGCCATTCATCATTCGCGAAATGAAGAAAAAATTATGAAAAATAAGCCTTAGTTACCGTAAACCTCAATTCTAACCGGCTACAATAGGAGAAATATAAGCTACCTAAACCTAACCTAACCTTACCTATTCATAATAAATAATACCAAAATATTGATGAAAATCCAAAATTTTAGGTTCGAGGTTCAAAAATTTGGGGTACCTTTATCTCCCGAACTATTAATTTCCGACATCTGGGACCATCGAAAATGGGTTCCTCGCCTCCGAAAACCCCTGAAATAATGAATTTCAAGACGATTCTGAACCGGGCCTACTCTATAGAATACCCATTGTCTTATATTAGTGTTTAAATAAAAAAGGCCTAATTTACATTTGTTTAAAGTAAACTTATATTAATGTTCTCTATCAAAATTGTAATGACCAGACGCTTCAGACTTATAAAGTAAATAAAGTCGTTTCAAGCCTTTTATTTCAGATTAAAATCGAAGACAATTTCCCGAATACATCAAAGTCTGAATATATATATACACTCGATTACACGACCAACTAGGACGCTTTAAAGCTTGATAGCTCTTGAACGGATAATCGGATTTCAAAATGGTTTTCACTAAATTGTAACTGGATAATGTTGAAATTGTTTGATATACTATTCGTTAAAATATTCACAAGGGTTGCAAAGTTATAGCAATTCTAGTAAAAACTTAATTTTCCATTAGAAGTAATGGTATATGTGTATGGCATAGACTAATTGAAAGTAGTTTTTGGATATTTTCTGTTTGTTTATGTTTAGAAAACAATCGGTTAACAATTGATTTTATACTAAATTTGTTTTAAAATGCCATTAAGTGTTGCCGAACGGGAACTAAAGTTCCGGAAATTAATGTTTGATTTTTTAATTTTTGTTTCATTATTTTATAACCCTAGTGAATATTTTAACGAATGGTATATCAAACATTTCCTACATTATCCAGCCACAATTCAGTGAAAACCATTTGAAAATTGGATTATCCGTTCAAGTGCTATTAAGATTTAAACCGTCCTAGTTGGCCGTATAATCGAGTGTATACTATTACTTCTAATGGAAAATTAAGTTTTTACTAGAATTGCTATAACTTTGCAACCCTTGTGAATATTTTAACGAATAGCATATCAAACAATTTCAACATTATCCAGTTACAATTTAGTGAAAACCATTTTGAAATCCGATTGTCCGTTCAAGAGCTATCAAGCTTTAAAGCGTCCTAGTTTGCCGTGTAATCGAGTGTATATAGCTAACTGTAAGACTGGCTTCACTTTTCTAACCACAGAGACGAAACTTTAGTCATGTGTCTGTTTGTTTACGTTTAAGCCATTCTATAACTAAAACTTATTGTAATCTAATAATGTTTCCACAGATCCGATGCGTATATTTATAGGTTATAAACAAGTTAATTGCGTTCAACTGCTGTTTATTAACTTCATTATTACTTTTGTTATTTGAAAAAATTAGTGGAATTGACTCTAAACAACGGCAGAAAAATACCGGCCATTGGACGTAAGTTTTGTCCTAATATCAAAATTGTTATTATTTATTAATTATTTATATTAATATTGTTTACATAAATGTGTTTCAGTCGGCACTTTCTTAATAAAAGAGAGACAACTTTGCAAAACAATAGTGACCGAAGCGCTCAAAACAGGATATCGACTCATTGGTAACTCATTTCTACCATAATTATTATCAGTTATAAGGCTTTTTTCAACCAAAAATCCAATTCACAGATACGGCAAGTGTTTATCACAATGAAGAGTTCATCGGAGAAGTTGTTGAGGACTTACACAAACTCGGATTGAAAAGAGAAGACATTTTCATAACAACAAAACTTAGTATAAACTTATTCAGCTTATTATCAAATGAATTGTCATTTTATATATATTTTGAAATCGAAAAATTGGTCTATGAATAGATGCATCAGATCAGGGAAGAGGAACGTGTAGGAAAAAGGTTTTCGAATCTATTGAAAAGTTGAAGACTCCATACGTCGATTTAGTTTTAATTCACTGGCCAGGGACAAGAGGTCTCAATCCAAAAGACCCAAAAAATTCTGAACTGAGAAAAGGTAGTTATGAAGACTTGGAAGACTTATATTCAGAAGGACTGATTAAATCCATTGGTATTTCCAATTATATGATTCCACATATCGATGAATTGCTGGAACACTGTAAAGTTGTTCCTACTGTTAATCAGGTTTTGTACAATTTTACTCAACTTTTTAGCGAATTTTCCAAACCAACTAATTAAATGAGCTGATTTCAGGTTGAATTTCATCCACTGCTATATCAAAAAGAATTCCCCAAGTATTGCAACGAAAAGAAGATAGTGTTTCAGGCATACTCTTCATTGGGAGCTCGAGAAGGATGGAAAGTACTGTCACAAAATGAAACGCTTAACAAAATTGCAGACGAATATAACAGATCAGTGGCACAAATATTATTGAAATGGGCACTTCAACACGGAGTTTGTAAGTTTTAAGTATCTTTAATTATTGGTAACAAATTTGGTAAAATCTAAAGTATTTTCGTTAAAAAGCTACCGAATAAGGATCTGAAAAATGTGTATATTTTTTTAAATATTTTAAAATTCTGCAGAAATGAAGAGTATAGTTTGCGAAACTGTATATTTTTAAATGTAAATTTCACAACTAATGTATGAATATATAACTTTCTGGTAACTTATATTTCAGGTATTATCCCAAAAACTTCTCGTGTGGACAATTTGAAGCCTAACCTTGAACTTTTTGATTTTGAAATATCATCGGATGACATGGCATTAATTGATAGCTTGAATACAAACACTCATTTCTGTTGGGATCCGAATAATGTCTTATAAGTTGTAAGGATTGAAACATAATCTAAACTAATAATTCTCAATTAGAAAAATATTGTCATATCAGAACTGGAAGCAAAATGGATTAAAGTTATATAATTTAGTTAGAATCTGTTAAATATACTAATGAGTGTCTACAAATAGGATTAAATTTAATAAAATAATGACTGAATTTTCAAATAAATGTGATTCAACATATGATTGTAATATTTTATTAATATATCAAAAAAGCGTAACAGATAGAGCAGCAAATACTAAAATTTGTTGTTCAATTCATCAATTGTGGCTTCAATAGGATTAGTCTTTCAATATTGAAACAGCTTTTTGTGTGGGAAGAAAAAAAGCAATTTGTTTAAATACATTCATTATATATAAAGTGAGTATATATATATGGGTTGAATTTATTTACTTAAATGCGTTTACTATCTCTAAAATGGATTGAGCCAATCATTGTATTGAATATATAGATCAATAAACTGTATTCTATCGTTTTGTTATTTGTTGAAAATATAAAAGTATTAGCTATTGAGTCAAGATTGAGACTCAAGGTATTATTTCCATTATAAAGCATTAACATGGATAACTTAGTTAATAATACTTTTTATATTTTTGATTTTCATTCTAAAGTTAGTGTTTATTTTTCGTGAAAAAGCATTTTAGAATTTGAATTAAAATCAAACAAAAATTATGATCAGTTGAATTTTGCATTTTAAGTGTGACTAATAAAGTGTAAGTTGAGATATAATAAATTGTTATTGGATGAACACTTAATCATTTAAATCTGGTGTCATTAAAATGATGTCTTATTGAGTAATAACGGATTTATAAATGACAGACAAGATAAGTGAGTTATGGACGTCAAGTTTTAATTTGCCTAAATTTTGGCCTAATTATGTTCTAAGTTTGATAACTCATTAATACATCTCATTGAAACTTTAGTTTAGTTTTTAAACTTACTTTGCACATGTTAAGTAGACAAATGAATTATTTTGACTATTCTCAACCCATGTATGTTAAGTAAAATAAAACTTTAGACTCCGTTTATTTTATTTCATGATTGGATAATCAGTGACTTAATAAATGCTGAACAGATGCAAAAATGTTAGATAGAATACAAGATAATAGAAAAAAATTTAAAAATTGACAGTGTACACCTAATATTATTGTTGTAGAACTAATACAAAGCGAATAAAATAGCAAAATATACTGACAAGATATTAGATTTAAGACTTTAAACAATGCTACAACTCCATGTTTTTACTTTAACAGAGTCTATGCACTTCTTAGTACTTAAAGTGTGAGGATGATTTGCCCCTAGAATACGTTCTCGTAATTCAAAAACTTCTTGAAAAATCTGAAATGCCTCATTATATCTACCTTGATTATCTAGCGCTACAGCTATTTGGTTCTTATTTGTTAATGTATCAGGATGTTCTTTCCCTAAAACACGTTCTTGGATATTTAAAACCTCATGATATATTTCCAATGCCTCGTCATGTCTACTCTGACGATTTAGCACTGAGGCTATATTACTGCTAATCGTTAAAGAATTAGGATGTTCTTTTCCAAAAACACGTTCGTTAATATTTAAAATCTCTCGATATATTTCCAATGCCTCGTCGTATCTACCTTGACTATCTAGTACTATAGCTAAGCCATTCTTAGTCGTTAAAGTGGAAGGATGTTCTTTCCCAAAAACACTTTCTTGAATATTTAAAACCTCTCGATATGTCAACAATGCTTCGTCGTATCTACCTTGATTATCTAGCACTAAAGCGACATTATGCCTAATCGCTAAAATAGTAGGGTGTTCTTTCTCCATATCATGTTCTAGAGTATTTAGAATCTCTTGATGAATAGTCAATGCCTCGTCATGTCTACCTTGACGATTTAGCACTGAAGCTATATTATTCCTTGTCGTTAAAGTATAAGGATGTTCTTTTCCCAAATTACGTTCTTGAATATTTAAAACCTCTTGATACATCCTCAACGTTTCGTCGTATCTACCTCGATTATATAACACGACAGCTATTTGGTGCCTGGTGGTTAAAGTAGATAGATGTTCTCTCCCAAAAACACGTTCTTCAGTATTTAAAATCTCTTGATACATTCCCAATGCCTCATCATATCTACCTTGACTATTTAACAATAAAGCTAAACTAGACTTATTCAATAATGTAGAGGAATGTTCTTCTCCCAAAAGACCCATTATTAGTTCATAAACTTCTAAATTCACTGTGTTATCCTAGTTGTTTTGTTCTAAAGGCAAATCGTACTCATTCTCAAGTTTAGAGAGTCGTTTTAAATTCGGTGTTTGTTTTAGTAGCTCTAGTATTCGTGTTAAAAACAAATTTGATTCTCGATATCTAGCATTTCTAATCAGTTCATATATAATCTTACTAGATAATTCAATCAATTCTCTTCTCAGTATTTCATCTTCTTTGTTGCTTGCATGATTCCAAGCAGATATTGCGTGAGGCAAATATTGTGATATATCAGAATGTATTTCATTCAGACATCTTTTAATCAACTTTAGCGCCATTCTTATAGTCTCCTCCTCATTTTTTTCATCTTGCAACCTTAAACGCATCACTTGCTGTACTAATCTGTGAATTTTCATTATTCCTTCTTCAATTGTCACCATCGAATATTGTGCAGCTAATTCAACAATTGATCCTAATTTGTCTACATCACTATCTATAATTTCTAAAAATACTTTTGTAGGGATGTTGTCAGGAGCAAAGTAAGCTATAATTTCTAAAATATTTAAGGCTTTCTGACCATATCTATTATGCCGTATTTTTTCAAGTGTTATGTCCCACGTAATATATGTTGTTTTAACATAACGATTACTGATGTCTTCTGGAAAATCAAAGTCAAGCAGTTTCTTAGTTTTTCTTCAAATCTTTTTAAGTAATCAATTATTTGAAACTTCTTATTGCTAACGTTGTTATGCATTTTGTTTGTGTGCTTAATATAAGTTACAGCTTGTTGTAAGGCTAGAGGGAAGCATTGTAATGTCTTGGCTAGTCTGCGTATTTCCTCATCTTGTGATTCGTCAGTTATGTTTAACCCTTTACTTATAAATTCAATAGCTTCTTCTTCAGTCAACGTATCTATTGATATAACTTGAATGTTTACTCCCCAGTTTCGGTTACGTGAAGTGATTATGATATAGGGCTCTTTACTATTATTTGATTGATAATTCGGTAGAAACTCATAAATTGCATCATCTTGATTTCCTCTTGTCCTTAGTTTTTCAGCATTATCGAAAATAAACAGACTTTTTCTGTTTGAAAAATACCTGTATACTTCTTGGACAATATATTTGATATCCTTTGTTTGACCATCTATACTTTTAACTGGGATGTTTAGATAATCTCTGGCTAGCCTTTGAAATGAATCTGTAAGGGTCGCGTATGTTTCAGCATGTGTCCACACAACATTACCATCATAGTCTTGACCATGTCGAAAAGCATACATTCTAGCGATTTCACTTTTACCAATACCACCTAAACCACTAATGGAAGCGACCTGTGATATCACCGTAAACTTATTTTGTTTAATATTTCGTTGTAAACACTTATGTAAATTATCTAACTCCTTCTCTCTTCCTGTAAATGATTCGACTGGTTTTCCAACTTCGAATCGAATTGGGTCTTCTCGTGGTGGAATAGTAGGTAAGATATTTTGATTAGTTTGCTTATATATAACGTTTACGTCGCCCTTTGCATGAACCAGATTGTTTGAACCTTTATTTAGAGCGACGGTAGTTTTACGTTCTACAATCTGCGACATCTTTTCTTATAACTTCTGCGCAATAATTCATACAGTTAATTTGTACAAAAAGTGTAGGCTTATATTCGAAACGTGCTTGTTTCGAAAGGTAACATACAATGAAAAATATTCCCAACTTTCAACATATGAACTATTTAATTGTGAAGGGTGATAGCAAGCTTTCCACTATAAAGTACAGAAATAATTATAAACAAAGTCGCATTATGTGTATCAAAGTATCATAAATTATTTACCGTATTTGATCGATTTCACATTTAGGGTATTTTATAGTATCGTTCGAGAATCTAACTTTTAAGGATCACTATTATATAATATACAGTATATATATGATATATAATCCTATGTATATATTATATATAGTACAATATATATAATCAATTGACGAGCATATTAAAAGATTAATTTTAATTTAAGATTATATCCATTATCATTTTAATTCAATATATATTTGATGATTGTCTCAAGTAGGTGTGCAATTGTATATTACGCACAACACTATTAATCTCTTGTGTATTTCACTATTTGAGGGAAGAGTTCATTATCAGAGAATAAGATAGTCTTAACAATGAAACTGTGACAAAGGTGTGATGCTTTTTAAAGCTTATTGACAGGGGTGACAGCAATGGATAAAATTTATGTAAATAAATTTACGAGTTAATTGATTGTTTTATTTTAAAGCTAAGTAAATTATCTTGAAAATTTACCTCTTATTTATTACTTTAGTCTTGATAAATTTTTATCCAAAATTTACTAAAAATTTTTGCACATTCTCAATCTATTTCACAAATCAATCAATTCTGAAACTTTTTCGGATTTTATGTTACGAACGATGCAAATTGTGGTGCAAAACGTACTTTTTAATAGGAAGTAATGCACACTCCAGATAGGGTTCAGCAATTTAATTTAGCTGTCTATTAGTAAGTATTCTACTGTGAAAATTAGAAACAATTATATACAAAATTGTATTATATGTATTAAGTACCTTAGGTTACTTGCCGTTACCAATTTCAAGTATTAATTATCTTATTGTTGTAATAGCTAACTCTAATATGACTGTTGAAATACGTCTTTGATATATAATTGGATAATTTAAACGTTAACGGATTGAGTTTATGATGACTATGTCGAAAACTGTGATTACAGTTTGTATTTTATAACCTTTCTAAACATTTTTACAGTTTATACACCATAAGCCACACTATTAAACCATTAAGTATTTGAGAAATATGTTACCTGAGTCAAACGTTACTATTAGACTATGCTTAAGCTATTTTTTCCACTGATAGTCTTCATTAAGTCGGGAAAGGGGCTTAAACTGTTGTATGACAAGGAATGGTTACAGGTTTTCATTAAACCGTATTGCAAAAAATTTTGTGATTTATATGTTCTAAATTTTGTCCAGAGATGAACAACAGTTTGGTTACCCCTTTTTGCTACACATTTCGTTTTTAATCCCCTCCCAGAGTTCTTAACAATTATCAGTGAAAGAAAAAACAAGTATGACACAAATAATTTATATTTAACAATTTCAGATAAAGGTTAAAGCAATAAACTCTGTAAAAATGAGATAGAGATTCGTGCAAATTTTTTATTTCGCTTAGAAACACTCAGATATTTTATAAGTTCACCTCTTAAATAAAATCTATTCTTCCTAGAAATTCGTGCTAACATTCTTCAGTTCTCTATACCAT
The DNA here is from genome assembly GCA_018873245.2 of Archegozetes longisetosus. Classification (NCBI taxonomy): domain Eukaryota; kingdom Metazoa; phylum Arthropoda; class Arachnida; order Sarcoptiformes; family Trhypochthoniidae; genus Archegozetes; species Archegozetes longisetosus. The sequence goes on along the minus strand of JAEMBT020000009.1, from coordinate 11,439,959 downwards.
AAAGTGAACGACTTCGGAATATTTTAAGAAAGGGAAACAATTTCCTTTTTCATTGTTGAAAAGACATTCAAAATTTGAAGTAGTATTGTCCAAATTCAGGGATCTGTTATTGCTACAGTCAAACCTCTATAATCTGACACGATACTTTGCTATTACCATCGATTTATGGAGGTTGTCGGTTTGTAGAAAAACCTCTTTAATTTGACATGTCGGAATGAGGAGGTATAATTTTAAGTGCGCTGATAATAAAATTTAATTATTATTATTTAGAGACTTAGAAATGACTAAAAGACCTCTTAATTAAAAGATTCATTCAAAGTAGCTTGTCAGGCTTTACATTTTTGTTGACAACGGTGGCTTCTAACGCACTTTTTATACTCTCAACGTTTTGAATCAGCTCAGGATGCTTTGGTTGAGGCGAAATATGGATAATTTATTTAGCATAAGAAATGATTTATTTGAATCAAAGAAGCGCATCTCAAGTGTATTAAATACACACTTCAGTGTAAAATTGTAGAGGTTCTAATAAATGCTGTATAGGAGAAAGCTATTGTCGGATTACGGAGTATGGAGGTGTCGAATTGAAGAGGTTTTTACAATATAAGCTTCTACGAAAGAATTTTTTGGAAATCGGATAAAGTCGAACTTGAGAGGTTATCCTGTTATAGAGGTGTCGGTATAAAGAGGGTTGACTGTAATTGAAATATGTATTAATTGAAATTATATGTTAATTGAAACTATATATTAATTAAAATTATACATTACTTCTTATCACTTTACTGTAAACAAATTGAATATGTCAGATATCTAATGATTTGTTGCTTGTGATGATCTCAAACTTTATTGTATAGTCTTTAAATTAAGCTTTCGACCATCAGTGTATGCTTTGAATAGACTCTATTTTTTGATTGATTGGTTATAATTATTTAGAGACCATATGTTTGAGAAACAGTAAAGAACATTGCCGGAAAGTCTATGGGATTCTGCCTAATTTGGCACTCGGGATTTGATGTATTTTAATAGAGGTCATCAGCCTGATCAAAATTGCCAATGGGTTCACCTCCGTACAACTTATAGTTTAAGCGTTAGATGGCGTTAAAGTTTTAAAATGGGATAAATATTTAGATTTATTCGGTGGATATTATCGAAAAATGGTTTTCATATTTGTAGTCGGCGTTAAACTCTACATCGAACCATATATCATATATTCAAAAATCTTAAAATCAAAAAGTCGAAAAATTCGACACAAAATTCGAATATCTCGAAAACTATTCGATATAAAAAATTTTTGATTTGATATTCGGATTGAGCGTTAAAAATTACATATAGATCCGTTTAAAAGTGAATTTATAAAAAATATAATGTTCAGCTTGAATAATATAAAAAACCATCAAACATGTCTTCACATAATGAAAACGCTACTTGCTCTTGTGTCCAGGGCCTCAGAACTGTCGGTTGTTGTGCGCACATATCGACAGTTCTGTGGTATCTCGGATATGCACGACATCTGCCCGAGATTCCAATTCCTGCAGAATTTCTGAATGATATCTGCGTGGAATTGGAGGAACAAGAGTGAGCCTCGGCGGCGACTAAAATGGAGAGTCCGGTGGGGGGCGGAGGGTGGGGTCCCTACCAAAATATTACATTTTAAATCGTGATTAAATATGTTATCATATATTTAAAAATATATGATAGGCAGCGTTCGGCAATGTTCTTTGAGTTTAAAATTGGATAAAATACCTGTTCATATAAGTTTATATAATTCAATGAAATGTGATTTCATTATCAAATATATACGAAAATGTGATCAATAATTGAACAGTAGAGCGTTAAAAGGGTTTACATTAACTTCATGTCAACTCATTTGAAATGTTTTATGATTAAGAGGAAATTTAGTCTGCAATTCATTGCACAACAATAAGAAGAAATAGTTATTAAGAAATATTTACTGATCGTAAGCAGAAAAATAAGTGTCTTCCCGATTGACCAACAGACATAAGACCAAAAAATAAAAGCCCGACAAATTTATGCCAACTAAGTAAATGTTATTATTGAATAGCAAATCATTTAAGCAATCCTTAAATAGTATTTCTCTTTAGTGAAAATTAGATAAAATTTGATTTTTGTAAAATAACAGTCAATTTCAATGCATTACTACTAAGAAAAGTTTCCACAAAATTCTGAATTTGAAGATCTTTTTTTTAATCTATAGAATAGCTTATAGATGATTTATTCAATGATCTGAAAACAGATGTTTATTCAATTATTTGATAAATTAGGAGATTTGATCTGTTGAGCATTTATTTGTTGGTCAATCGCAAGTAAACTGAAAATATAAAACGATCAGTAGACAGATGCTAATAAAACAATTGATTGTCATTTACTTATATTTGATTATACTTTGTTTGCCTCTTTTCAAAATAGCCCTTATTTTTGATCACTCATACAATTATTGCATAGCAAACAATTACGAGTGAAATCACTTTTTCAAAATAATTTGTTAAAAGCAAATCTCATCTCAATTCTTTCATATCTCAGGTTCTTTTGTGCGGTAGACATTAGACTAAAGTCTATATTATAATAATTATATAGAACTTGAGCTATAAGTCGAACCGTAACTTGAATTATTAGAAAAACATTTCAAATGTCTGGTCACGCAATCGACAGACAAAATGGTATTAATTTGGAAAAGCGATTCATTGTTATAGTTCAAAGCGCTCTAAAATAAGCTAAAAGTTTAGTTCAAACACAAAGTACATCGATTTCAGTTGGGAGTATTAACGCAAATCATTATATAATTGGGCGCATTGAGTGATTCACAAAAATAGTAACTATTACAAAAAATAGCGATAAATAATTATTGTTTCAAACCAGTGCTATCAAGTTCTAAATCTAACATTAGTTATATGAAGATAGAACGCCATAGGATTGATCCTATTAGTAATGTCTTACCGTACGCTTATTGGGGTGATATCTCATTGGCTATTTGATTGTGAAATCATTATTTTTGCTGTTTTTATCGTTTTCAAGTACTACTACTAAGGCTTTGAAATCACTATACAGGGCTATTTTTAAATAACTGGACAGGTGCTCCTCCTACTATTAATCAATTTGTCAATGATTGGTTAATTGTATTGATGTTTTATATATATTTGTACAGGGTGTACATTTTGACTAATAAAATTAAGATAAATATAAATCTTTTGTTTTGGTAAATTGAGGATTAAACAAAGGATTAAAAGATCACCCTGTATTCAATAAACATATATAAAGAATGAGTTCAGCCAATCATATCGTTCTCGTACGTCCAGGTATATAAAAATAGCCCTGTACAATTGGTTGACAATAAATTTACAATGACTTTAGAATAATTTCGTAATAGGTTTACAATAAGTTTACAAAAATTGTACAATGAGTTGACAGACAGCGTGGCACAGCCTGAGGCACAGTTAGATTTGCCAATAAGTAATTCTTACAAATGAAGCAAATTCTACACTTAGACTGTGTAATCAAACTTGTAGACTACAGACTAGCCAATGAGTCAATGGAGGCATAATTAGCTTAACAATAGATCATTTCAATCACGAGTCTTAATATGTATAAAAAACCATTTCTTATATTCAATTAATTAACTTAGTTAACTGAAGACTGGTGATTAGAGGAATGTATTACATAATGTGATGCATTATTTGTTAAGTTAAATAACATAAGCACATAGTTATTTAGGCTAAACAGAGTTATAAGACTAATGTTGCAATTCCTCTATTAATAGTGTGCTTTAATTATAAAGTCCCATATTTGCTGTTATGCTTTCTCAACAGTTTTAAAACCCATAACTCTTTCATTCCTTTCAATTGTTTCATCATTTCTGGAGATACTAACAGAGCCTTTTATTCATGTAGTTCTCACTTATTTCTATGGCTAGACTTTCTTTCACTTCATTCAACGCTTTTATGTCATTTTCTGAAACCAATATCTCCTCATAAGCGAAAACTTGAGCCAAAATCAAAGCAAAGCTTTGTTCGTGCAATATTTGATCATTAAATCAGTCAAAAGTGATTGACGAACAACAGAGTCTTGAGAAGTGGTGACATTACTTTGAATCTTATTTTTGAATAATGAGCGAAATGTAGAAATCATACATAGAAAGTTTAACTCATTTATTCTCTGAGCTCAATTCATTGAGATCTTGATTTTGTTCTGATTCAAAGTGTTTGACGTGCCGCTCACTCATAACACAACATATATAACATTATATGATATATGATCAGAGACTTAAGTTATTATTCAGTCCATCGCTTGTTAGCCGTCCCCAAACTGTTTTCATTGAGACAACACTAATAGATTCGTTGACACCAACAGAATTGTCAACACGAACACAATCGCCAGAAAGTGGCAAAATATAATATGACCTAATTAATATATTGATCTATTTCTAAACCGTTTGAAACTTTAAGATCAATGCATTTTAAATACCAGAATCGAAAAGTTAGTCGCCACTTGTAATATGATCATAATTAAATTAACGATAAATTATTTAACTAATTATGAAGCAGCGCAAACTTTTTTTAAAGCTCCGAGCAAAGTAAACAAAAGCTTTATTAAAATAGAGTTCTATAGGGATTCGTAAACTTTGATTACAAAGTTGTAACATTAACACATTGAAGAACTCATTGTTTATCTAATTTAAGTTTAATAAGCTCGTAAACTTTGTAATAAAAGTTTGCGAATTAGTATAGATTTTAATACAGATTTTGAAAACGCTTTCGTTCACTTTGCTCTGAACTTTTTAAAAAGTTTGCATTACTTCATAATTAATTAACTAATTAATCGTTAATTATTATCATAGTCTCATTGGCGGCATATTTGTCAATTTTGGTATATAAAATAAATTGGTGTTGGAGTTTCAAACGATTTTAACTGGTATTTGCACCGATCGGTTTGAAGACTCCATTATAAACATAAAAAACTGTATATAAAAACAAAAATTACACAAAAGTTGTGATTTTATCGAGCTTCAATTTATTAAATGTCTTAAGAATCAGTTTGTCTATCAAACGTTTTGTCCAAAATTTTCATCACTAATTGCATCGCTTTCGTAACGATTTTCCTGCTAAAAAATCAAGTTTCGTAATTCATATATCAATATTTACAACAATATATCGACAAATAAAAATTTACCTCAAGTTTAGGTTGAAAACTATCATAAAATATGTTTTCTATTTCACACTAGATTTCGTATCATTTTATCCCTTCAAAAATAGACAAAATGTGTTAATCATTGACTTCATTCATACAGTAAAACCTTGACTGCACTTAAGTGCACAGCCGTAGCCAGCGGGGGGCTAGGGGGGCTATAGCCCCCCCAAAAGTTTTTCAAAGTTTAAGTTAAATCAAAGGTTTGATAATAAATTAACAGATATTTTAATGGGAGTCAGCGCTTGCTATCCAATATCCAAGCATTTCATGAACTTTGAAATTATGAAGCCTTCTGCTACTCATTATTGTTTGAATCTAGAAAATTTAAAGTCAAATTCTGAAACTGCAAAATTATTATTCTATGAATGCGAACATACTTTTAATGTCTATGAAAAATTAACTGATTATTCAAACTCTATGCCAGATTTATTAAAGTATTTTAAGATATCATTAACTATAGGATGTGTTAATGTTTCGTGTGAAAAGAGTTTTTCAAAATTAAGAAGAATTAAAACTTATTTGAGAATTTCGATGTCTAATGACAGATTAAACGGTTTGGCTCTTATTTCGATTGAAAGAGAAATTGCATTATCTATTAATCTAGATAATTTTGCCATTGGATTTGGTAAAAATCATTGTAACAGAAAAATTGTATTGTATTAAATTTTGATTAAATAAAGCTTATCTTAACTGAGAATTTTCAGACATTTAGCCCCCCCCCCAGACCAAAAAGGCTGGCTACGGCAGTGCTTAAGTGGTTAAAAATAATATCAAATACTATAGAAAAACATGACTTCATTGTTATTGACTTTGAAAAATGATTTAACTACATGTTTGGGTTAAACAGATTTGGCTAAATATCAAATTTGAAAACTTTCTTCTGCATTATTAAAATAACGTTGTTCTTGTTCGTCTAAGATTGTAATAAAATACATAATCAAAATATTTCAGATATTCATCACTTTTAGGTGAAGCAAACAAACGAATAGAGCTGCCAGATCTAGAAAGTTCACTTTAGATTAACTCAACTGACAAATCTCATTAGTCAGTTGTGCAACAATGCAGTACTGTTTACGCTCTACTCTTAAATCAGAGTTCGTATTATAATATCAGAAGATCAATAAAATTAATAAATTTGATTCAAATCAACAGATGCAAAGGCTGGTCCGTACTTTTATCTTCTCCTCACTACTGGCTTGTGCGCCATCAAGATGTTTATTAAAGAGAATAAAGTTTGCACAGCTACCAAATTTCTTCAAATGGCAAGATATCCGATGACCATTTATGCTGAACATATCTTTAATCAATTCATTTTTCACAGCATTATAATCAGATGAATCAGACCTGAAACCGAAACAAATGTTGACTTCTAGTAACTAATGCTTGTAATTACTATCGAGCATCATATCGAAGTCCAACAGTTCAAAACTAGAATAGCGATCTTCAGGCTTTGCTTAATCAGTTTGACAATATGTGGTTCACAGCTGATCACCGTTTTAATCAACATATCTTCAATTCAATTGTATAAGACATCGACGTCTCTACGCAAATCATTCAAGTATCAAGTATCGCCATCAAGTTTTGAGTCAATTTATTACCTGTTTGTCCATTAATGTGATTATTCGAAACATAATTTAAATGATTTTTATTGACGCTGTGATTTGTCAAATGCACCAGTTTATTTGTGTTGAGCATGAGATGATTATTTATGAGAACAAATCTAAGAGTCCATCAAAATAGATGTAGACTCTCAGTGGAACGAATCATGTGACCATTAAATAAACCCGAAGATCAAACTTAGTTTGATTAGAGATGGATTTGTGAAATATCGCTCAATAAGTGTCGGTTTGATGTAGTGCTTGCGTTTAGTTGCGGCAGATTTAAGTATTTCACTATAATTGTTGATTATACTAATTAATACTAATTCGTCGACCTCTTGCAGATGCCGGTCGTTTCAATATGAATATCAGTTGTTCTCAACTAATTCAATATTTGTTCAGTAGATTCAGGTCTTGAGGTAAGACAAAAGTTTAGGATCAAAGTTAGCGAACACTTGAAAGCAATGCTTGAATGACATGCACTTCAGATTAATTTATGGTTTGTTGAACGACTTAGTTCCCTATTTATGTTACAGAGTTTAGAAATTTAACGTTTTGTTATTTGTGGGCGACGGTCAAGCCGTCAGTTCTTTGCCGTTATGTCAAAAACAATCGAAAAACGCTGTAATAGTTTGGTTTGTTGTAGTCCCATATTTGATTTCATACCTTCTCAATAGTTTTTAAGCACTCAACTCTTTCAGTGCTTTCAATTGTTCCATCATTGGTAGATAAATTAATAGAGCCATTTTGTTGATATAATTGTCAATTATCTTTATTGCTAAACTTTTTTATCTTATATATTAGATCTTCTATTTTATTCTCATCTCCTGCCTCTTCATGTTTTAATTGATTTTCTTCGCTTTTCACTTGGCATATAACGCGTCCCTTTAATTCATTCATTCATTCGTTAATTGATTGCTATGAATCACAACTCACTTAACGCTAATTATAATCAATTATTTAACTATCACTGAATTTTTCAGTACCGAAAACACTGATGAGGTTTTTCAACACTCATCACTTTCTAAAACTACAGTTTCAACCCTGAATCTATTTTGAAGTTCTTTTCAAATTATAACTTATTGATAAGTACAATAAGTTTAAAGTTGTTTCTATGATCCATTCATTGAACTGATGCAACAAAAAGTTGCAAACATCCAGTTAAAAAAATAAAAGATACCGTCTTTTGATTTTACATGACAATTCAATTTATTAAATTTTGCAAAAATTTGTTACTTTAAAATCATTGTTGTTGAGGTCTAAAAGTCTAAAATAATTTAAGACTTCAGACTTAGACTTTTAGAAAACACTTAGACTTTAGACTTAGTCTAAAATTTTTTCTAGACTTTAGAAATAGTCTAAAGTCTAAAAACGCACAGCATTAGACTGAAAGCAGACCTTAAAGTGACATAATTTATATGTCATATGCCTTTCTTCTGATTTGACCAAAACATATGTTCATAAACAACATAGCATTAATAACTTATACTTTTAACTCCTTATTAATATTGTGATTCACTTTGTGATAACTAATGTAATTTGAGTGAAAATAAAAAATAAATGCATATCAGTACTAACAGTCCTATTGAATGACAACTAAAATATGTTTTAGAGAGTGATCAACTATTGAAATTTTTCCAAAACATCATCATGGATATTGTAATAATAATTATAATTATAATTATTATTAACATGTATTTATGAAACACATCTACATATACATCAATTGCGACCCTAATTGTGATATTTTTTGAAACACTGTCTAATCGATACATTTCATAAATTCATTAAACAAATCTGCTATAAGTAGTGATACACTAATCGAATAAAAATGAAAAATTTCTTAATTGAGAATCAAGATTAGAGACTATGCAAAACTTCTCACTGTTTATATTGATAAGTCTATCACTCACAAAATTACGTCAAAAAACACGTTACGACCGATCAATCAAAATACAAAAAATGGACAAAACTATTGGAAAAAGGGTTCGTTTCTCAGTCATTAATGCCATATGTTAAACGGATTTGTGACAGATGGAGAGCTAATTATTTATATAACGAAAACTAATTCACAAATATTTGAACAATATCTCGAAAAACAATTAATGTCTGAATTGCCCCAAATTCAATCGTCATTTACGAAAACCACTGTTCACAGCTGATGATACAATAAGACCCCGGCATAAAGTACAAACATTCAGTGAATTAAAAAATGGTCTATAAGCAATATTTCTTTTGACAATAATTAAATAAAAAACACTTATTAGAAACAGTTCATCAAAATCCAATTAGACCTCGTTATTATGTCGACGACATAATAAGAAAGTTTGGGTGTCACCACTTCGTCTGCCCCCTCTTATTGCAGTCATTTGAATCCAATTGGAATGACTTGGAACACTTGGAAAAAATAGTTGAACACAAGAACTTCAATAATAATCTCGAGGAATACTGAAATTTATTGTCAAATAGTTTGAATGTAATAACTTGTAGTACTATAAGAATATCCAATTAGAAAAGTTGTTGGACTTGTCAAATCGAAGTACTGCCAACAGTTTGATATCTCTAGTCTTAATAATGATTGTGAACATAATTATGTTTTAATTATAGTAATAATTAAATGAATTTTAATGTTATTAAATCATGTACCACATCAATCATTGGGTGACGTTAGAGGTTTGCCTTAAATCACATAACTTTAAGGTATCAATCGTTTGGTAATAAGGAGTAGATCCGATTTGATAAATAATTTCTTCCGTATTACAAGTGATTAAAATGAGTGATTATAAAGTTAATACTCTTAAACTTCAAGTATTTAGACAACTATTAATCTATCACTCTTTTTAAGGGTACTTTACACTAAACTTAAAGCAACAACTATTATATTGATAGCAAAAATAATTAAGATCAATAAATAAAGCTCAATAGTAATTCAAACAAAAAGAACACTTCTGTCTGAATTAAGTCCAGACCAGGTTCATCAAACATTAGTAAAACATAATAGAAAATAAACTGACGAGAGATACTATTAATAGCTGTAAAAGTAGTAATAGGTTGTAATGCATACCTATAAATACTTTCGAATTTTGTTGTAAATAACCTTATAAATTTGCTTATTATATTTGTAAAAAGTACCTACTTTTTTAAAGAAATGTGTTAACTAATAAGCCTTTTACTATGTATTAAAAACACTTTCTACATTGAATTCAATTAATTATTTTTAATCCATAGTAAAAGACCTATGAGTTAGCGCATTTCTTCAAAAAGTAAGTTCAAATAAAAGGTTTAATGGGCAAATTTTTACTGCCACGAGTACACATGATATGAGAAAATTGTTCTAACATTCGACAGTGAAGTAGACAGAAATTTTAGTCTGTGGGCCTAAAGTTTGAAATGCAATGCTCTAATATGTTGTGACAAACGCGTTTTCAAATTCAAATATCCGTTAATTATTTTAAACCTTTGATTAATGTCTAACGATAAGCAATCAATTAATGCAACAAATAAATACTATCTCAAAGTATTTTTTCAGATATTTAATATCTTCATATTAGTTGAAAATAGAGTTAGTAACATAAGAATCTTACACTAATACTTCTTACTTATGACTAACATGTATTTGCTTCAATGCAAACTTAAGAAATGAACATTTCTCAAACCAGTTTTCAATGCAATATTAATATTGAATTAAACATTAGTAGTGCAGTAAGTGATGTTAGAGCAAAGCAAAATACTCACTAATAATTAAATATACATCAAATTTTTGATAAATCTTAATATATCCTGTACTTCAAGGTGAACTACCAGCACAAAAGCGTACCTATTTTAAGTGTTGAATCAAGATCTGCTTTCATCCATATTTGATGTTTACTCCTTATTCAAACTTAAGTAAGCTTGAAGATTGATTATATAATATTTGATAGTATTTAATCCTGGTTTATTGCACTCTAATCACTAACCAGACTCATCTTATACTCCAATTAAAATAACAGTTTTAAGAAAGGTATGGTATTTTCAACAGATGTAGTAAATTTAATGTATTTGAATTATGTAGATTATCTAATAAAAACGATGTCTCATCTGTCTACAATTAACACAAGCAAAATAGCAACAACGGTTAATACAACATCAACAGAAACTATTAAGACAAGCGTTGAGAATTTAAAAAATGATATATTGAGAGATGTGAATAATATTCAAACGCTTAGAAACCACATTGAAAAAGCAAAGGAGATCGGAGTAATAGATGATATTATTAATATAAAGGATAGAAATCAAAATACAATTCTACACTTGGCTACGAAAAATAATGATAAAGATATAATTGAGGCATTATTAATGAATGAAGCTGATGTTAATGTTAAAGACATAAATGGCTGGACACCTTTACACCTGGCTGCTCGTAATGAGAAACCTGATATAGTGAAACTTCTTCTCGACAGAGGTGCTGACATTAATGCTAAAAATGAGGATGAATGGACACCTTTGCACCTGGCTGTTCGTTATAATGAGAAACCTGATATAATGAAATTTCTTCTCGATAGAGGAGCTGACATCAATCCAAAAACTAAGGATAAGTGTACACCTCTACACTTGGCTGTTCGTTATAATGAGAACCCTGATGTAGTGAAATTACTTCTCGATAGAGGAGCTGACATTAATGCCGAAACTAAGGATGAGTGGACACCTCTACACTTGGCTGCTCGTTATAATGAGAAACCTTATATAGTCAGACTTATTTTCGATAAAGCAGACAACATTAATGCTAAAACTAAGAATTATCGGATACCTTTACGCCTGGCTGCTCGTAATGCAAAACCTTTTATAGTGCGACTTCTTCTCTGTAGAGGAGCTGACATTAATGCTAAAACTAAGGATGAGTGGACACCTTTACACTTGGCTGCTCGTTATAATGAGGAACCTGATATAGTCATACTACTTCTCGATAGAGGTGCTGACATTAATGCTAAGGAAAAGGATGAGTTAACATCTCTACACTTGGCTGCTCTTAATGAGAAACCTGATATAGTGAAACTTCTTCTCGAAAGAGGTGCTGATATTAACTCTAAAACAAACTGTGAGCGGAGATTTGTACACTTCGCTTCTTGTAATAAACCTGATGTAATGAGACTTCTCGATGGAGATGCTGATTTAAATTCTAAGGAAAAAGGTGAGTGGATACCTCTACATTTGGCTGCTCGTAATGAGAAACCTGATATAGCGAGATTACTTCTCGACATAGGTGCTGACATTAATGCTGAAGAAGATGAGTGGACACCTCTGCACATGGCTGTTCGTCATAATGAGAAACCTGATATAATGAATCTTCTTCTCGATAGAGGTGCTGACATTAATGCTAAAACTAAGGATGAGTGGACACCCCTACACTTGGCTGTTCATTGTGAGAAACCTCATATAGCGAGACTACTTCTCGATAGAGGAGCTGACATTCATGCTAAGAATAAGAATGAGTGGACACCTCTACACTTGGCTGTTCATTATGAGAAACCTCATATAGCGAGACTACTTCTTGATAAAGGTGCTGACATTCATGCTAAAGAAGAAGATGAGTGGACACCTCTACACATGGCTGCTCGTTATAGTGAGAAATCTGACATAGTGAGACTTCTTCTCGATAGATGTGCTGATATTAAAGCCAAAACTAAGGATGAGTGGACACCTCTACACCTGGCTGTTCGTTATAATGAGAACCCTGATGTAGTGAAATTACTTCTCGATAGAGGAGCTGACATCAATGCAAAAACTAAGGATAAGTGTACACCTCTACACTTGGCTGTTCGTTATAATGAGAACCCTGATGTAGTGAAATTACTTCTCGATAGAGGAGCTGACATATATATTAGAACTATTTCTGGTTACACATCGTTAGAGTTGGCAGATGAATCAAAGATAGTAATGCTTATTTTAGATAAATTAGCTGACTTGAATGATATTATGCGTTTACATGCTGCTGCTAAATATGGTTCATTAAAAATAGTGAAACTTTTGATGCATGAAAATATTAATATTAAAGACAGGGACGGTAATACTCCATTACACTGGGCTTCTAAAGATGGTAAATTGGATGTTATAGGATTTCTTATAGAAAAAGGTGCTCATATTAATGCAAGTAACAAACTTGATCGTAAACCTTTACATTTTGCTGCTGAAAATGGTCGACTAAACGTGGTGGCCCTACTTATTGATAGAGGCGCTGACATTAATGCAAACGATAAAAATAATTGGACACCTTTGCACTTTGCTGTTGCAAACTGCAACTTGGGTTTAGTTCTATTATTAATAGATGAAGGAGCTGATCTTAATGCTGTAACAAATTTTGGTAAAACGTCATTTGATATTGCTAAGGAAAAGAATTTTGTGAAAGTTGTTGAAATTCTAAAGAACGAAGAATTGATTAATGCTGTGAAAAAAGAAAATATTAGTAAAATTGAAGACTCTCTTTCTCAAGGTGCTGACGTCAATGTTAAGAGAAAAAATGATTGGTCACCTTTACACTATGCCGTTAAACAAGCTAACGTTGATGTGATCGAGCTTCTCTTAAATCGTGATGCTAACATTGAGGCTAAAACAAAATTTGGATGGACACCTTTACACCTGGCTTTAGGAAAAGCCCAACTAAATATTGTCGAATTTCTCATGAGTAAAGGTGCTGATGTTAACGCTAAGACTAACAATGATTGGACACCTTTACATTTCGCCGTTTTTAATCATAATTACAATGAGGCTAAACTACTCTTAGACAAAGGAGCAAATATTAATGTTAAAAAGGATGATGGCTGGACACCTCTGCATTGGACTGCTTACAGTGGTAATATCGGTTTAGCCAAACTACTTGTAGATAAAGGTGCTGACGTTAAGGCTAAAGATAATTTTGGTTCAACTCCTCTATACTATGCTGCTAAAGAAGACAGATTGGATGTTGTTAAACTTCTTGTAGAGAATAGAGCTGATGTGAATACTAAGCAAATAGATGGTAGGACACCTTTACACTGGGCAGCCCACAATGGATATTCGGATGTGGTCAAATTTCTAATAGAAAAAAATGCTGATATTAATGCTATTGATCAGGATGATTGGACACCTTTGCACTTTGCTGCTGAAAGAGGAAGCTTGGAAGTGGTCAGACTTCTTGTAGATAAAGGTGCCAGAGTTAAAGCAAGAAACAAGAATGGTCTGACACCTCTAGAATTGGCAAATAATAAAGAGATAATAAATTTGATTGTGAATGAATTAGCTTCATTGGATGATGTAACACCTTTACATGCTGCCATCAAATATGGAACATTAAAGGCAGTAGAATATTTTATAAACACGGATATTAACTCTAAAGATAAGTACGATGCAACACCTCTGCACTTTGCTGCTGAAAGAGGTGACTTGGATGTAGTTAGACTCCTCATAGATAAAGGTGCTGACATTAATGGCAAACAAAAGAATGGTAATAGACCTATACACTTGGCCTCATTGTATGGTAAACTTGATGTCGTCAAGCTTCTAATTGATAGTGGTGCAACCATTCATGCTAAAGCAAGTCAAGATTGGACGCCTTTGCACTATGCTGCCTTCAATGATCATTTAGATGTAATCAAACTTCTGATAGAAAAGGGAGCTGACATTAACGCTAAAGGATATAGTGGTCAAAAGCCATTGGATATTGCCGAAGAATGCAATTCCAAAGTTGCAATAGAATTTTTAAAGCAAGAACAGGAAAGAATTAATATTTCTACTATTGCGGTTACTTATCCAGTTCGTAGCCGTCGTGATATTGAGATGGCATCAAGTAGTTCACCAAGTACACCTTCTTTCATAAACGATTTGATTGGTTGGGCAATTAGTAGACTGTTTAGTCCAAGTATTCCTGCTCTACCTTCTATCCAACAACGAGATATCTATCAAATCTCATCAGATCTTCCACAAATTAATATCAATGGTACAATATTACTTCTAGATGTATTCACTAGAAAAATCACAAGTCAAAAGTACATATTGTCTCGATCTATGTCTCAATTAGAAGTTCAAGTCAATGCATTAATCATTACAGAAGAATTCGGAAAAGTATTGAGTTCTATTGGTAACATACCAGCAGACGAACCGATCGACCTTGTAGAAGTACAATCGTACATATATAAAGCTATTATGAGTAACAGTGGTAATAAAATTCCAGAGATATTAGTCTCGTATGTAAAAAAGCTTCAACAACGTTGAAACTATCACAAACTAAGACTGAACTGCTTTCTGACATATCGTATTTCAAAGACAGTTCTACAGGGTTTAACAAGATCTTTTCCAAGGGGTATACAGCAAAACTACCGATATGAACATATTATTGAATGATTTTTGAAATACTATCAAAATGGAAATGATTTGGTTAGTTGAACAGTCAAAATACAAATTTTGAATTTTACGCTTTAAAACTGGTTTTTTCTAATACATGACCATAGAGTATAAACATAACAAATCAGCTGACCATAAAGCTACAAATAAATAAATTACAAGTAAATTTTCACTCTCAACGCTCACAAAACATGTAACCGAAGTGTTGAAATATCTTGAAAATGATACGGAATTATTTAAAACATTGCTTTTATCATACCCAGAAAGGCTTAATGCTGTGCGTCGCGCAAATGGTGGTCCTGCTGAATATTAAATTTGTGCCTTTTATTTCCATTTTTTACAACGAATTCAATAAAGTTTACTTTAAACTTGTAGCTTCTGCAGTTTTTGCTGTATACCCCATACAAAAGATCTTGTTAAACCCTGTATATCTAATACATTTATTAATAAACTAATCATTCACTATCTTCCCCAAAAGTGCCTGAAAAACTGATAATAGACATTAAAAATGTAGAAGAAGCATGTAAGCAAATAAATAATTGACAAAATTTTACTAAATAATATTCAGTTTACTATTACATAATAACCATTTAGGATATATCTAAATGTCAAGTCTTAATGCTAGCAGCTATAGCCAAGCTCTTAAAATAGAAGTATCGTGCAAACTCATGTCGTCGGCTTAGTGATATAAAGAGGCCAGCTCGACATTTTTCACAAAATGTGTTAATCACATCATTTGACAGACAATTGAATCTGTTTCGAACTCCGAACCCGAAATTAAAAAAGTGCGATAACAATCTGAAAACATAGTGTATTTATGTTCAATCTTTTTCAGAACAAAACGTTAGTTCTATAAAGATTCGCCTTATTTAAATACTTTCTAGAATTTTTTAACATTGTGCCCATGAAAGAAAACTTGATTACAAAGTTCATCTAACCACCGTCCCCATCAGTTTTCTTTTGAGATTTCACTCAAAAGATGATTTTGGTTAGAGATTTTAAAGAGTGGTATCTAATATTTCAAAAGTGAACAACTCTTGAAGCGTTCAGTTCACATGCTTAAGATATATTTCTGGAAACTGTGTGCAAAAACCTTCGGAATAATATGCATATCAACAATGCTCACCGTTGGACCTATTGGACCTTTCATAAATGCAATGTTAAATTTTAGAAAATCTTTTCTACGGAAATGTACGCGTCAAAAATTTTAATATTTTAGTCTAGATGTATCTATATTTGCCATCGAACCATGGAGTCAAAAGTCTTTGCCCACGCACTATTTCTTAAGGTGGATTGTCCTTTAGATGAGTTAGTGAGTTTAATTGAGATGGCACCTTATAGCACTGAATTTTGATCTCGATTTAAGTTCAACGAAAATGTTTTCTCAAAAATGATGCCTTTATCACAGTAAATAGAGAGCATGTGAGCATAATTAGTGCTAATATATTGTGATCTCCAAGCATTTTTCTTATAATTGTAATAATGAACTGAGTTTATTTTAAGGAGTTGTTCCAATTTTAGTCACAAATTCTAAAGTCATTTTTCTTTAAAAATGGTTTTTTATCAGTTGGCACTTTATTGCACTCAACCGAAGATATATTGAAAAATGCTATTCTCTCGTATTTTTCTATTATTGTGATTCAGTTGTAATAAAGCTTCTCCCAAGCAAATATCGCAATTTTGTTTATACTTAAACTTCTGTTAAAAAGTTAGAATCAGTTTAATGTCGAGTTATGCCAAGTAGTGCACGAGCGAAACCATTTCATTTAGAAAACACTCTGAGAGCATCACTTAACTCAAATTAAAAAATCTTGAGTCTTAAAGTTTGACTTTAAGTCATTATCATATAAATGATTAAATACAAAATAAAATGTAATACACATTCTGAATGAGATTTAACGTTTACAGAATACAACCACAATTAATGCCAAACAACAAACTCTAATGATATAACAAGGTTTGAATAGAATTTTGACTCCGAACCAAAGTTCATAATAGTAGTTAAAAGTATTGAATTGATTCCAATCAATCAGATAACGGTTTACGTCAGTTCACTGATCGTTGAAACACCAGATTTACTGATTGACAAGAGACCAGAGAAGTGCTCTAATAAGTAGACTCTCGCTTTCAGTCTTCATTTCAGCCTCGATCGGTTAGGGAACAAGTAAATTATTACTTTAACAATAACTACTCATTAGAGTTTGATACTCATTCTTATCAGTAATTTTTCGAATTTACTCAAATCAATTGACTTCTGTATACAATTTTGATTGTACAGAGTTTTACTTCACATTAAAAAAATATACTTAAAACAGATTTTATTCTCATTTTTAACCAGATTTATGGTGCGAAAATTTTCAACTTTTATAACTGGTGTAAACACAAACAAACAATGTTTACAGTATTCTGTACTAAATGACTCGAAACAAATTCTAAGGTATTGATCCGAAAAGAAATTGTGTAATAGTTTTGACGAATTTGGGGTCAAACGAATTTGAAAAATAAACCAATTGAAGTCCAAAATTATATTATTCAACTCTAAACCAATAAATTCTTAATAAAAGACTTAATGATTGACTGAGTTTTTCTAACGGTTATGTTCATTCAATTTGTGGGAACAAAATCATTGGCTCAGAGTATTGGACTGAGTCTAACTAAACGAACGCAATCTTCAGAATCTTTTGAGTTAAACAATTATATCAATCTTTATGTAAAATATGACAAAATTTGAAGTTTTATTTAACAAACATTAAATCAATTCTAATAGGAAAATTTGAATTGTTTGATTTACGGTCTAACTTCTACAATGTTTTTGGTCGTGTTATGCAAAATAATTTGTTTCCATGCTTTCAAATACTTTTCAGTTTTGATAAGTCACTAAACTAATCATTTGTTCGTAAAACTTTTAGTGCAATTTTACCAAACTAACGAAAACAAACATAAATCTATTTACTTTAATAATACTTTCACCTTTTTTCCCTTGATCACTTCTTCAAATAGATTGAATACATACGGAAATTGATTTGAAAAACAATTTGGCCACTAATCTTAATATTTATGATGAGATTAGAAATAGTTTGCTTCGAAAACATATTCGAACATCGATTCCACTATTCTCCTATAGTATTCTTCTTCTATCAGGCTATAATTTGATTTAAACATTTTCCAAACGCGATCAGTAAGGCTTGAAAGTTATGCAGCTAAAAATGAGCACTACTGTATTCTTTACAAATTAGACTATATATTACGTAAAATGGGACTATTTTAAAACTAAAATTTATGATTAATTTTATCAAATTTTACCAAAACTACAATTTTAAGATAAAAACTTTGAAAAGCTAATAGTCAATTTTATATAACTTTTGAATTGTCGATTCTGACAATGTTTTGTCTGTCACCGACCAAAATGTTTTAATAAAGAGAAAATGATCTCAACCTTAACTGACAAAAGAGGAGCACATTTTTTCGAACGCCGGTGAAGTCTATCTTGAGATTTGTGTTTTGCGAAACAAATAGAGTGTTGAAACACAAAATTTGAGGTTTTTCTTTAAGTTCTTCTTTGAGTCTAAAACCAGAAGTTTTAGTAAACAATGATTACAAAGAACATCACAAATCTGATAACAAAGTTGACACCATTTATCTAAATTCTCAAATCTCGAGCAATTCGACCAATACTCTAATCCCAATAGAAAATAAATTAATTTTAGGTCAAAATTGAAAAAGAGCTTTGTGGCAACTTTTCCTCTTAAATAAGTATTATTTTCATTCACATTCTCTAAACTGTTTCGAACTAAATTATTAGCCAATTGTTATAATTCTGAATTCTGTCGACAATCCAACAATTATATCATTTTTGATCAAAATCCTCTCCTAACTCAATGAGTGCCTGTTTTATCAACTCTGAAAATCTGAAATCCTTAAAACTGAAATCTGACGATTTTGAATCTTTACTGTCAGTCAATGGGATCTGTTTAGAATAACCTTCTGTTTAATTTTCTAACAAATTATTGGTTTATTAGATTTCGATTCAACAGAATTTTCAATAACTTTTGACCACAAAAGATATTAAGCTCTTGTATAAAAGAAATACGAATACAATCTGACACATCGTTGTTTCTATTCTTTTCCTAATCTTTGATCAATAATTTGAGCTTCATTCAATTGAACTTATAAATTATGAGTTAAGTTTATTCTGATCAACTATGTTGTTAATACTATCAGACCAGTCTCTCTAATCATTTCTGGTGGATTGGACACTAAGACAATTATTTGAGGTCAAGATTCGGACTGTGAAACATTAGCTTTCAGCCAACTAATCATTTGAGTTGCAATTTCTCTATGAATAGTGTGTTTAGTTGCAAAGTCTCATATTTGTTGTCATACTTTTCCAATAGATTTAAAACACAATTCTTTCAATACTTTCGATTGTTCCATCATTTCTGGAGATACTAATAGAGCCACTTTATTGATATAGTTCTCTTATTTTTATAGCTAAACTTTTTTGCACTTCATTCAATGCTTTTGTATTATTTTCTATAAGCCATAAAGTGTTACTTTCGATAACTATCTACTCATGAGCGGAAACTTTAGCTAAAATGAAAGTAAAATCTTTGTTTCCTTTTGAATATTTGATCATCAAATGAGTTAAATCTGATTGACGAACAACAGAGTATTGAAAGAGTGGTAATATTGCTTTGAATGTGACGCTGATTAATTGACGAAATGGCCGGCATAACCAGAAAGCTTAAATAATTAAATTCTTTCTTAATATTCAACTGATTGAGGTCTCGATTTTGTTATAATTGAAGATGATTCATTTGACACTCACTTAGAACAGAACTTATATAACGTTATGTAATATCGGATCAGAGTTTCATTATGATGTCCATTATTTGTCAGTCGTTCCCAAAATCTTCTCATTTAGATAACATCAAGAGAGTTGTTAACACGAACGCAATCTCCAGAAAGTGGCAAAACTAAGCCTAAAAGAGCGGATCGAACTGTATTTGTGAAAACATTTCATTTGCAGATCGTTTCTCAACCTATACATAAACACTATCTATATATTTGTCTAATTCTGAACCAAATATTCATTTAGTTAATAGTGAAAGTCAAGATGTTCAACCTTTTATTCTAGATTTCGAAATGAATTTCTTGTTAGTAAACTTTAGGATCACTTGTATCACTTTCGTAAGAGTCAGGCACTAATAAATCTAATTTTGTTTGCCATTCAGGATTTGTAGTACTTTTATTGTTCGAAATAATGGCTTATTTATTGATATTAGTCTATCATTTTGCAAAAAAAATCTCATATATTTTGAAGTGTGGATCACAACTGATGCATTTCTTATTATTGCTCAAGTTTTTGCAAATCAAACAAAGCATGAAAAACTTTTGAATCTATCTCTTGAGTTCTTCAGTCAATAAATTATTCACATTTTGGTCTAAAAATGGAGTTTTGAAACCGATTGGTGCAAATACCAGTTAAATTAGTTTGAAACTCCATCATCAATGTATTTTAAATACCAAAATCTATAAATTAGCAGCCACTGGGACTATGGTCATAACTAAGTTAACGATTGATTAGTAAATTAATTATAAAGCAGTGCAAAATTTTTCAAAGGTTTAGAGCAAAGTGAAAGGAAGCGTTGTTAAAATAGAGTTCTGTACGGATTCGCAAACTTTTATTACAAAGTTTACGAACTAATTAAACTTAAATTAGATAAACAATGAGTTTTTCAATATTTGAACGTTACAACTTTGTAATAAAAGTTTGCGAATCCGGACAGACTTCTGTTTGCTTTGCTCTAAACTTTTAAAAAAATTTGCATTTCTTCATAATTAATTAGCTAATTAATCGTTAATTTAATTATGATCATAGTCTCTGTGGCCGCTAATCTATCGATTTTGGTATTTAAAATACATTGATCTTATAGTTTCAAACGATCTTAACTGGTATTTCGACCAATCGGTTTTAAGACTCCGTTGTAGGTAAAACATTTGTTTAATAAACTTTTCTGTTAAACTTTTGTGAACATTAAATGGTTGCTCTGAATGCTTGATTCCTAACGGACACTGATTAATAGCTAACCAACAAGACACAAATCGATTTTCTTTGTTTGATTAAATAGCATCGCTTATTAATCACAACAAATCTATTTTGATTAATCACTCGGTTTGAGAGAGTGATCGGTATATTTTGATCCATTTGAAAAGCAAAGTATTCAATATCTAATTCCTATTAATTTGCGTAATATATTGAATCAATTTTAATCTTAAACGTATGAGTATTCAGTCAATTAATGCTTTTATACGAATATAAATCGTGAGAATGAACTTTACTTTACTTCGAGTTTGTCAACGGACAT
This sequence comes from Archegozetes longisetosus, assembly GCA_018873245.2. NCBI lineage: Eukaryota > Metazoa > Arthropoda > Arachnida > Sarcoptiformes > Trhypochthoniidae > Archegozetes > Archegozetes longisetosus. Next base: position 11,418,442 of record JAEMBT020000009.1, on the reverse strand, counting down.
ATATTTATGTCCAAATCAGGTCAGGTTAGCGCGACCTGCAATAATGTAGAGAGAACTAAACTAAATTTTAAGTTCCACTAAACATAAAATGCTTGATTGCTATTCTATAATTTGAGAATAAATTAAGGACTCTTTTTTACTGATTCATGGATTGAGATCCAGTATTTATATCTTATACTCAAACGAAAAAGCAAATCAATAGTTTATTAACGATGTCCAATGATTGAAATTCATTTCTAAAGCGTCAATAACTAAATATAGTTCAATTTGCGCCCGGAATTACAAATGCCTAAAGTTAACTGAAAAGCGATTTTAAATTGTGATTCCACATAAATTGCATAAAAATATTTGATTCAATAAAATTGATGCTTATATTCTGTTCTTTTATTAATTTGTTGGTCATTACACGGATTGTATACAAATCCACAAATCATTTTACAATATTAATGAAGTTTATGTTTTTCAAAATTAGTATACATATCGAGAATGACTTTCAGTCAATGTTGAATAAAGTGTTTATTTAAGTAGTTTTATTCGAGTATATTTGACTCTAAAATTCAGGTATAATTAGATTCAAATTTGATCCTAAAGTTCTATTTTATTATCTAACACAAATAAAATTATGATTATTCGATTTGTTTGTTCTGTCAATTTTTCAAATACTTAACGTCAACTTTTCGATGTAAGAAATGATGAATAGATGTGACATAATATGAAATTTATTGATGTATTTGTAGGACTAAAGTAATAAAGAATTGTTGAGCTAATCATCAAATAAAACCAATGATTAATACTTTTGATAAAAGCACTAACGACTAGTATTTTGTTAAACAGATATCAATTGTGCCTTCAATTAGTCTTTAAATATTAAAAATACTTTTCGTGTGGGAAGAGAAAAGTAATTTCTTTAAATGCATTTATTTCTTATATAAAGTCATTTATATTTATGAATTGAATTTATTTACTAAAATGTGTTTTACTATCCCTATGGAAATGGATTGAGTCAATCGTTCCACTAAATATTGATCAATAAATTATTTTTCATTATTTATCATTTGTTCGAAATAAAGTATTCATTAGTTGACGTTAAGCTTTCGATTTAAACCACTGGTTTCTCTTATTTTCTATTAAAAGTATTAAAATCGATTATTCGTGGGCTCGTATAACAAACAATATTTCGGTCAACTTTTAGTTGATTGCTTGTTATGATGATTGATAAACTCTGTTACTTGAATTCGGTCTATTTATTTGCATGTGGATCTAAAATTTACTTTTGATTATTTTAGCTTATTTCTATAAGCTTATAGTTACAACTGACGGATAATTTTAGTTTTTATAATATTAAGAAAATAGTTTATTTAACTTTTCTTTAACCAAAGTAATAGTTTCTTTTCATGATGATCAAGTTTTATTCAATTAAACTTATAAACTGAATAAATGAAAACAAAAGATTAGATCAATTTTGCTTATGTCGATCCCAAGAATGAATATGAAATGTGAAAACTTAATCTAGGTAAGATTTCTTCCAGACTTTCTTGTTCGTGCTACTTTTCTTGACTGCTTCAACTCATTCAATATACAGAACTCACTCGGATTACATAAGTTGTTAAATTGCTGAACTTACTCAACATTGGTTTGCTCAATAAGTTAAGGTAAGCGCATTTAATGCACCAGACATAAGATGGTCAGTAAATTTTGGACTAGGTTCAAGTATTTGACATGCCGTGTATGCCAATCACCAGATCTTTCACTACAAACTAATATTTATTCATTGGTACTGCACATTCAAAATAATGATACATACTATTATTGTTGGAACTCCAATAATGATTTCGATTTATGTTCAAAGAAAATATTGTTAGAAAAGCTCAAATCTATTGAATTTTTCAGTTTCTAAGACATCTAAATGTGAATAAGTTCACAATTTTTAGTTCTTCTACGATAAGTACTGAAAATGATCTCATCCTTACAAGCATTACAATAGGAATGGTTTTAATTTGCATAAACTTTAAATAACTGAAAAGTTATGATTCTGCTCACATATAACAATTTAATCACTAAATTATACAAAAGGGATAGTATTAGGGTTTTATAACCAATTAATTAAATGAATTGATTTCAGGTTGAATTTCATCCGCTGTTATATCAAAAGGAATTGCTCGAGTATTGCAATGAAAAGAAGATAGTGTTTCAGGCATACTCTTCATTGGGAGGTCAACAAGGTTGGAAAATACTGTCACAAAATGAAACGCTTAACAAAACTGCAGACAAATATAACAGATCAGTGGCACAAATATTATTGAAATGGGCACTTCAACACGGAGTGTGTAAGCACGAAATAGCTCTAATTATTTGTAAAATATTTGTTAAAATGCGAAGGATTTTCGTTAAAATATTACCAAATAATGATCTGAAAAATGTGCATATGTTTAACATACTTTAAATTGTTTTGCATAAATTAAAGCGTAGTTTCATGAAGTTATATATTTTTTAGATGTAAAGTTTATAACTAATGTGTAGGCATATCATTTTTCGGTAACTTATATTTCAGGTATTATCCCAAAAACTTCTCGTGTGGACAATTTGAAGCCTAACTTTGAACTTTTTCACTTTGAAATATCATCGGACGACATGGCACTGATTGACAGCTTGAATACAAACACTCGTTTCTTTGCTAATCCGGATGATATCTTATAAGTTGTAAGGATTGAAACATAATAAAAAGTAAATTTTTAATTAAATTTGATATTAGAAAAAATATTGTCAGAACTAATAACTAATTTTGTAAGTTTATTATTGTAAAAAATTGAATGCAAAACAAAGTAATATTGTCTAAACGATGTAATATAAATCAAATTAGATAATGAGTAAGAATAAAATCAAATCAAATTAATTAAACAAAATGATTACTAAATGTAAATTAAATAAACAGTAGATATCTAAGAATAAATGATGTGGTAAATCAATTTAAGTGTTAGATGAGAGATGAGTCACATCAATCATTTTGTAAGTAGAACCGAATGGATATACAGTGCACGACATAAGTATAGAGTATATGAAGCTATGAAATTTTTAATAATTTGATTAACACTATAAAATATAAAAATAATTTTACTGATTGTTAAAAACTAGAATACAGATGATCACACAAGGTTTCGATTTTCTTGTCCCAAGTCCAACGTGGCAGCGACCAAAAACCCAGGTTTTTAGGGTTTTTGGATGCGACATAACGCATACACATAACACATAGTATATGACGCATACCTCGAAGATGATGATTAATAGTTTATGGTCTTTCTGTTCTTGTTCAGAAGCCGAATTATACGTTGGG